>JBCFYV010001001.1:22947863-23547863 GCA_039000515.1 Timema cristinae | reverse complement strand
TTGCGGTGATAAAAATGTATCAAGCTTCTCATTAACATAAATTTAATCTGAAAGTAGCGTTTTAAACTTCATCTAACAAGTGTGGAGAAGCCTTACCTTGAGAACGTGCTCTGGATAGTCCGAGGATCCTCTTAGATCCTCATATATACTGAGCAAGTCAGGATTGCTCTGACTGTAATACAGAGTTGTGGTCTGTCCTGATTGGTTGCTGGGAGTGGTGGGGAATTGGCTGTCATCGTGATGCACTCCATCACTGTAAACATTCGTCCTGACATCACTAGCACATACATCAATACCGACATAATTTATGTTGATCCAAACACCATGACAACTTTATAAAATAGCCGACAGTTGAGTAAATGAATCCAGTAGGGCAATCTGGCAACAAAGCAAGCCTCAGTTAACTTTTTAAATGTAACCCCCAATTTCTTTCTGTTTTTATTATTAACATGATTAAGTGATTTGTCTGGAAATTTAAAAGGTGTAAGCAAGCAAAGTTAAGAAGTATAACATGTACATGAAGAAATAAGGGGAGAAGTTTATTTCTAACAAGACCCAACTTATGTTTCTTATTAGTATGGCTGCCTCACTTATCTTTTATATCTTCTTAGTGGTTTTTAGATTGTTTTAATAAATTTATTAGTCAATAGGTACTTACTGTATTTCTAATATTTAAAATAAAATACAGCTTTCTTTAAGACATCTAATCATTGTATGTACACCATAGGCCCTATATTGAGTGATTTGATGTCTATTAGAGTCAGTCAACTAAAGAGTGGATTGGAAAAATAAGTTATCTCATATTAATTTTATTTTAATTAAATAGTAAAAATAAAGGCACAAGAAATTAGTCAGTATACTGTTGAACTCACTTGATGGTGTTTTTGGGGAGTATATTCATCTTCATGAGAGCTTTCTGCAGCCGTCTTTTGGGTCCGAGGGTCATAAAGCCCTTGTATCCACCCTCCTTTTTACCCTCCTTGGCTGGGGAGTTGACTACTGCAGGGGTAGAGGGGAGGGAAGGCAATGGATCTACTGTGGACAATCTGGCTCGTGGGTCTGCCTGTAGCCTGGCTATCTCAGAAACTTTGCGGCCGCGTGATCGAGGGGAGTTGTCTGGGGTCTGCAATAGCTCCTTGAACGCTGGAAAACACACAATGATCATTAGAAAACAAGAGAACACGAAGATATATTTTAGCTGAAATTCCTTTGTTTCTATAGTGCTAAATATCTTGCTGACTGTTAGGATTATCATCAATTTACACCAATTTATTATTAACACAAGCTGAAATAGGCGAGCAGTGGATACAGATTATCCAACAAGAATAGCAACATCAAGTTCTCAATGAAAAGACTGTACAAAACTTAACCTCCCAGAAACCAACCACACCACAGTTTTACCTACTTCCGAAGATCCACAAGGGAACATTCCCTGCTCCAGGCTGACCAATTGTATCTCACACATAGAACGCATATCAGCACTTGTGGACTCACACCTGCAGCCTCTGGTCAAGAATCTACCATCTTACACCAAAGACACAAATCATTTTCTAGAACGACTTCACACACTTGCCACTCCTTTTTCCACAGCATGCCATCTTGGTCTCAATTGATGTTACATCACTCTACACCAATATCCACAGACTCGCAGCAATAGAGGAATATCTAAACACACATCCTTCTGGAACCAGACCCACTACCGCATTCCTGATAGAACTATCAAATTTCATTTTGGAGAAAAATTACTTCAGATTTCTGGACAAAATCTACCTACAAATTAAAAGTACTGCCATGGGAATGTGCATGGCCCCCTTATATGTAAACTTATATACGAGGAGACTGAAACGTATGTTCCCGGGCAGACAACCGCTACAGCCCCTTTGTTGGTTCAGATACGTCTATAACATCTTTATGATCTGGATCAGCACCCCTCCGCAACTCTAGTCCTTCCTGGCAGACCTCAACAAATTTTCACAGCTAAGATTTACCTGGAAAATATCCACATCCAGCATTACTTTTCTGGATGTAGACATCACACTCCATCATGGAAACCAACCAGCAACAATACCTTCACTATGACAGCCGCTACTCTACGAGCACAAAGAGGTCACTCCCACATAGCCTAGCAATTAGAGCCAAAAGAATTGTATCCGACCACAATGACCTTTTACAATAAGATAAAAAAAACTGCAACATGCTTTTGTGAACAGAGGGTACCCCAAAGCACTGTTGTGTAGTCAAATAGACAGAACTCAAAATAGCGGGCCCACAACAACAGCCTTCTGGTCATTACATACCACCGTGGACTCCACAAACTCAACAAACTCTTAAAAACAGGTTTCACCATAATGCAATCCTTCACCATTACACAACATATCTTCAAGGATCCTCCAAAAGTAACCTATAAACAACCAGCCAATTTACGCAACTTATTTGTAAAACCCTAACTGCCAGACCTCACTATTCAACCTGAACTCAAAAAATTATCAGGTTAATTTCCCTGCAACCAGCCCCCATGCAAAACCTGCACCATACATAAACCAACAAATTCCTTCTCTAGCAACATAACTGAAATAAATTAACCTATAAAAAGCCACCTTACTTGTGATTCTGAAAACCTCATCTAGCAACTGGAGTGCAACCAATGCCAAGCACAATACATATTAGCCTCGCAACAGAAACACTAAGAAGGATAATGAATGGTCATTGACATGACACAAAAATGAAAAATAAAGATAAGCCTGTAGCATCACATGCTGAAACCCATAATCTGAACTTTAATCACTGTTACACAACCAAGGTGGTCAAATCCCTGAACAAAGAAATATGCAACAGTTTATTAAAGTAAATATACAGTTTAAAGAATCTCTTGACATTTGGGCTTGTGAATGATTTGGATTATCTTATAGGTCATTCAAACATTTAAGATACAACTCATACACCTTTTAAATGTAATTAATAATATGGTGATAGCCGTAATATATAGCATTTATACAGTAATTTAATTTTGTAGTTAAAAAGCTTTTAACTACAAAGTTTGATATTGAAAAACAATATTCTATAGCTAAACATTTCTTAATTAAGGCTGTTTTTGGGGGGAAATTCTGTACAGTAATATTAGAAATAATAAATTATCTGTTAATTTCTTATAGCAGTTATTTGATTTTTCATTCTTTTCAAATTTCTCAAATTTTCAACATTGATTGTTAAGTTTAGAGACAAGATTTTTTCAAATCATGTACACCCATAGTTTTATCTAATACTACTCCCTAATTTAAACCATCTAGGAAAAGGTTCCTTAAGGTATATGTTGGGAGCATTGTTCTTTATGGAAGTCAATGAAACATGTCTCATAATATTTCAGTCTCTCTATTAATCAAATAAGAAAAAAATCATTTATTCTACTTTTCTTTAAAGACTTAAATGCCACATAGCTTCATTATAATTATAAAGGATATATCTAACTTTGAACTACTATATGATGTGTGAGTTAAATTCTTAAAAATATGTTATGTTGAACAATGTTATAAATACAAGTAATTTACTGCCCTGTTCATTATAAAATCAAATTCTTGTGTTTAAATTTACTAATGACAAGATTAATAGGACTACAAAGTATTGTAACCAAGAGTTACTAAAAATATTCTGGATTTTTTTCTAAATTAGTTTGTATCTCTTTATGTTTAGAAAAGGGAAAATATGAAAGATGTATTACTAAATGAAATTAATTATGTCTTTAAAACCCGCCTCGGTGGCGTAGCTGGCTAACGCGCTTGTCGTGTTGAGCTCGACTGCCGAGGACGGGGAGATCGAGGTTCGAATCTCGGTCGGGTGAACTGGGGGTGGTTTTTCCTAAATGGTTTTCCACTCTCCCTCCACGCAAATGCGGGTTCACTTCCTCTAATTCAACCTTCCCAATTACTATTCCATTAGCGTAAATAGTACTTAAAGCGTATAACCCGAACAGGTAGTAAGACACGGTGCTAAATATTATTAATAAAAAAAATATCTTTAGAGCTAAATTTATTTTAATACAAACCCAAATAAAAATCAAACTTACACAATGCATTTTAATCAATTAAGTTTACTTAATATGTATAAATGAGACAAATTATAGAGATGTTCTGATGAAATAATGTATGAGAGAGAGTGTTTCTAACCTAGCAAGTTGGACTTGACAGTGATGCTGAGGTGAGTTGTTCCTCGCACAATCTCCAGAGCTTTGGCATGATTAACGTGCTCAAAACTCTGGCCGTTCACTTCAAGGATCTGGTCTCCACGCTTCAGACCAACGTCTTCAGCCTTGGAATGCTTCTCAACCTTAAACAAGATGGAATATCAATTAAACAAAACATGATAGAATAACAATATTTATTGATCATCTTGACAAGTGACAAAATGATGTGTGTTAGCTTTCAAAATACAAGAAGTTTCATTTATTAAATATAGTAAAACTTTTAAAATACACCTTTATTGCTATGTTTAACATTTATTTATGAGTTAATGTTTAAGGGTTTGGAAGGGTATGTGTAAAAAGTCGTATAGTTTCTGTCAGCTTAGATTTGTTACACAATCTTTCTGTTAGTTGCAATCGGGTGAAGAAACAACAATAAAAGTCTAGGCCTATCATGACTGGGAAAATTGCAAACAAATGGGATATGTGCCTGAAATTACATTATTTGTGTACTAGTGTATTCTGATGCTAATAAATTATTAAAAAACAAAAACAAATCCAATTTCCTTGGAAGGTGTCTAAGAAAATACAAACATCTATTTTTGTGGCCAAAATTAATAATTTATAATCTTATTAATTAGGTATTGATAATACCTATCAAAAGTGAACGTACATGACTTGATGTATGAATAAAGTATGTGAATATGTATTCACTAGTTAGTACCTTTTCTAGCTGTCAAATAAGCTCCTTCCCATGAAAATTGAACTTTAAGGGAAAAACTAAGAAGATAAAATATTTAGGAAATGAATAAACATTTATAGAGACAATATTGTAGGAAAAACCTCCATGATAAAACTCGAGTGTGTGTATAAAGAAGCACAGAAAGAAGTCTTACCTGTGATATGAATATCCCAAAGCCCTTGTCATAGCCGCCCAGTATTGAAAAGTGCAGGACTTCATCTCGGGAAGGCCGAGCGAGCGTGACGTTACGCGCCCGTGCCTTAGCCGCACAAGCAATGTTCAAGAGCCTGAGCTGCCCCTTCATTTTCTCCCGCTCTAGCCCCGCCTCAAAAGTTTCCAAAAATTCCATCATAGTCGGGTCTGTTTCGAAATCTGTGAAGTGGTTGTTCACCCACAGCAGAACCACTCGAGTCACACGATCACGCACATTTGACTCGTTAAACCTATCCAAAGACAAGAAATGGGACTCACAATGTGTACAAAGGCACAGTGTAAAAAAAAATTTGACAGTAACATTTAATCGAGATATTTCTCAAGTTTTTACTAAAGTTTTAAACAAGGCCGGATTAAGGTGAGACTCCGGGGGCCATGGTCTCGGGACTTGCATTCGAAGGTCCCATTATAAAGACACACATATTTTTTATTGCAATTATTTATCTAGAATGTTAGAAATTTTAGTTTTGATGGAATAGTTCTTCTAAAATGCAACAAAAAGATAGTATATATATTATATGTATTTCTTTTATTTCAACAGCATAACCAAATGCTGCCGCACACCAAGGGCATTGAATCTGGAACTAATATCTTAAATTAACCATTATTTTTAAGGAACCAAAACTGGTATGGATACCCTTAAAATAAATTAGAAGTGAAGTGGTAAATTAGAACTGATAGATATTTTAAAATTATCTAAGGTTTTTTACAGTTAACAATTTCGATTATTAGAATGAACCAACATGTTTTAGGTACCTATTCAAAAATGAGTGAATACATCAAAATTTCAAAATTTAGTATTCTTAAGTTCGAATAGGAATAATTCATAAATTGATATTGGAAATTATTCAAATATTTGTACACCTCTGGAAAGAACTGGTCAAAACTGATACCATTTTACATTACTATCTGTCTTAATCTCATAGGTATTGATACTATCATCTTAAACCCTTGTGGCATTTAAGGAGGTGTTAATCAAGTTTCTGACCATTGCAGAAGCTGGTTGGCCACGTGGAGGGGACTGTCAATGAATGTTCGGTGGGTGAGCAAGAAGTCCTCTATGTACGTAGGGTCTGTATTATAGTTCTCCTCTACCAGCTGCAACATCAGTCTCTGAGGTGTGCCCTGAGGAAAATGTTGTCAGCATGAATGAGGATACAAGATATAAGGACAAACAAGAGGCAGGGCTGCCACTATTTTCTTAACACAAAATTCCCTGCGTTTTACATGTTTTCCAGAAGGAACTCACGTTTTTCCAGGCAGTTTAGATCATTAAAAGAGTAATATAATTTTACTTTTGATCAAACTGACTAGCATTAAGTCATGTAACTTATGTTTAAAACCGAAAGATCTTAAATTGATAGAGAAATACATTTGAGTTTTGTACTTATCCTGGTAATATCCAACAGAAGTGCAAATTTTGTCCCTCACCCTGATGACAACATGCCCTCTCTTGGCCCCTCCTTCCGTCCCGCCCCTCTGCTCGGTGACCAGCACCACCCTGCCCCCTTCCTCGTGCCTGCGGATGTTCTCCTCCCCTTGGTGTTGAATACGATAGTAGTCTGTTTGTGTGATACAAACAAACTGGCAGTCATCACATCTTGTCCGCATAACACCTCGGTGGAAAAGTTTCTCCATCGTAGGTTGGATGCCAAAACTGTGTAGTAAAATATTTGTTAGGTTCAAAATAAATATTATTCAAACAAGTTTCATTCAAGCAATATTGGAGATTTATTTTGATTTTCCTGTTCTTGACCCTACCCCGAAGTGCCAATAACTATGAAGCATCCTCATAATTCCTATATTTAGAATCGTCATTTTTCATAAATATCCTTTCCATCAATTCTTTAAAGATATTACAAAATAACAATAATAATAAATACTGATGATAATAATGCATTAGTAAAAAAATTAATTGATCAATATTGTTATTGATTAACCTATAATTGAAAAGGGACCCATACTTAAGAAAGAACCAATTGGGTGTTTTGTAAACTGAAAGAAACTGTTCTTTAAACAGTTAAAAAAATATAAAAATGTGCATCAAAATGAACACTAAATTTTTAACAACAATGCTATCGACATTGCAACAACATATAATATCAAATATTACAAGTGTGCAAATTATTGTAAACACGTTCCTCCTAGAGCTATAAGGATACAAACTTGTCCTAAAGTTGATGTTACCTGTCCCCAATCCGCAGCTCTTCCGTCTCTCCGCTCTCATGTTCCACCTCCACATGACCATTGATGAGGACACTCCAAGAGTCCAGCTCTTCCCCGTCGTTCATAACAACCGTCCCTGCCTTCTCCACCACCGCAAACACCTGCCCAACACAAGGCAGTGCATTAAATCTACTGGTTAACCTTACACAAGAAGTAGTCCTAGAAATACAGAAGGACCCAGCTCATTCAGCAGCAGGTTAAGTTCCAGGTACTTGCTGTAAAGATTAACAACCTTTATCAAATGCATATAAAATTTTAATAACGTGTTCACACTATCATATATAAAGTGTGCAAAAGAGCTAGACCTAAGAAATGAGACAACAGTAGTTGAATGAAAATGAATGAAAACTATCGATTTGTCATTCGATAAACAAGTTAAAATAATTTGATGGTGCCCACCACTGAGAACAGCTGATATAAAATGGAGTCAAAGCCATTCACTGCACTGTGCATGCTGAAAAACGCTGGAAGAGCGTGTAGTGTTAAATATAAAGCGATGAATGAAACATTGTCTAATTTAAGGTGAAGATGCAGAACATTTTGGAAAAATCAACTTTGGTGCGGCCAGTAGAAGTTACATCAGATTCAGGCAAACCACACCCCAATTATGGTTGGGGGAGGAATAGAGAAAATTCAAGAAAATTTCTTTGCAGTCAACAATGATAACATCTTACCATAATACTATTGTTATTTCATATATATTGGTAATATATATAAAAAGAAACAACTGCAGATAACATCACTTGATGGAGGAATATATTTAAATGGTTTTAGTAACTTTAGTAAATAACTTTTACTGTTATTCCTACCAAAATTATACTATACCTATTTGGTTAACCCTTTCTGCATACTGTTTTTAAGGGGGGGGGGGGGGGGGGGGGTGAATTAAGAATTTAGAAAGAGAAGGTCGGCTTCTCAGTCTAGTACCAATATGTGTTTGATCAAACAAGTGACTTACCATAACACTGCACAATGCCCTTCGGACAGCAAGTGTCATGTTGGTAAAGGCTTTCAGCTGCTGAGTGAACTCGAGTAATATCTCTATATCATCTTCATTACGGTCAACAGGGTCTTTCTCCAAACAGTCTCGAACTGTGTCCCGAACCGTCAAACTCTGCAAAAAAGACAACAAAGAGACAATTAGTTAATTATTATGTTATTGTGTCAACTAGCCCTTCCTATGTTTAGAAATGTATAATATTCTAATATATGTTCAAACTTCTAAGTGCTTTTGTTGTGCGCCATACAAACATTCAATAACATTTTAGTAAAAAAATCTAATTATATCTGAATGAAGGTAACACATTATATGAATTTGTCTGCTATTATTCAAAAGATGGATAAACTAATTTTTAACATTTGGATCAACAATCAATCACATTTTCGTTTGAGCTATGACTATCAGGTGAAGAGATTATTTATATATTATTATTACTTGTAAATTACTTGTATATTATTATTACTTGTAAAAAATGTGCTAGCATGATCATTAAAAGCAAATATTATTTGTGAGTTTTGAAATATAATTATCGAATCATATCCTATTTAAATATGCTAAAATTATGTTGTTAAATAAAACGAGTTACACATCCTATGAAAAAACATTAGATTAGTTTTGGACCCTAGTTATCATGTTTAAATATAAGTTCATTCTTCAAAATGTTCATGTCCATCTTATCAGAGTTAAGAGTAAAGAGCAGCATGTTGTGATGATTATAAAATATTTCAATATATATATTCAGTCCTCAAAGTTAACACAACTGTTATGGTTTATAGGGTATACAAACTATGTTATTAGGAAAAAGTGGTGCTTATTTTCCAGTCAACATGATAATAACCTCACAGGAATTGTTGTTTAAATATATTAACATATTTTAGGCACATTGTGTGATTTGCAATGGCCTAAATCCTTGTCAATTTTTTTTCTGGTATGGTTTGATTCGAGTTTTCAAACCAAATTATTTACAATTTTAATCAATATTATTAAAGTTTCACAGACAACGACTAGTTTCACATATATCACACATGATTAGATAAATGTTGGTACAGACTTGACATGTATGCCTATGTCAGTAACATTAATCAACCCCCTTGTATCTATTGGTGAAACTCACGTCTATGCTTTCTGCCAAGTCCTCCTCCTCGTCTGAGTCGACGACTGACTCTATGAGCCCTGAGAGGTCTACCTCGTCGGCATCCAGTGAGCTCTGGACACTCGCCATGGTGTCAGAACCGCTGTAGGCCGAGCTAGTGTCACTAGAGTGTGACGAGCGGTTAGACTTGACGTACAGCTCTGGACGCCCCGTCAGTGCAGGGGAGAACTGGAACCAGCAACATAATTATAATTACTTTCTTATATTTATAAATAAATATTATTACAGATTACAGATTTAAAAATTTCAAGGGAATTCAAGGATGTACAGGATATATTGTATCCTGCTAAATAGTAATGTTAAATCAAAATTTAATTTAATGTCCTTTTGCATTTTTATTAATTTACATAAACGTTAATTTAAAATTGTTTTAAACTATATAAGAGAGTAATATTCAGATTATTGAACCTTTCTAAATTGAATTCCAATACTCTAATATGGGCCAAACTATATATTTTTTACTCAATGGGGTGTTTCAGTTGGCCAAACAGGGGTTCAAACTTTTGTACACGAGTGACATTAACATTATTAGTGCCATATTTTGCCTTCAAACACAATTTATCTTATTTAAACCATTAATATGTAAAATATTTTAGGCTGTTGATATATAAGTTTGACTTTCCTCAGATAAGGGTTTGGTACTTCTTCTGCCACCTTCATCCAATCATTACTATGAATTATGATTGCCTCACTTTATAAAGTTATTTAACTTTCATAAACACGCTTCAGTGTCAGCGTGGTTTAAGGCGCTACTCTCGCAGTAGACTTTTGAAATATGGCCAAGGTTCATCTCTATCAGATCATTTTAAACTAATATGTAATTGATTTTGGAATTTGTTAGTATTAGAATTATACTTTTATAGTGTGGGTGTAATTATTTGTATCTTCATATACATTGTTTTGTTTTTATTTCCCTAGCAACTCTGGATGGTGAGCCAGTAAGCGTAGAAACCATACCTCCAACTTCTGACAGTGGCCCCCTGAATCAGAATCAGGTTATCTTTTCAACAACAAATAATTGGTACTAACCGTATCGTCCAAGACCAGACTGACTCCGCCCCCTCGCTCCATGTTGGTCGAGGGGCCCAGGCCCGGACAGTGCGACCAACGGTCACCTCTGGGTAGTCTACCTAGAATATACAAGCAATCACCGTTAGCATGGCATCAACAAATTAACCGATTAACTCACATTCATTAGGCTACTGTTCCTTAGTTATATTAAAGCTTTGGAGTGTTTGTTAGATATAAGCTTAAATGTGTTGCAAATATACATAGCAGAAAACACAAATTTATACTAATTTAAAATGGGTTCTTGTACAAAAGGTTCAATTCTGTTTCAATCGAACATATGCAATAGTACACTGCAAATAAAAATTGTTATGTTATATAAAGAAAAAAGGGAAAAATACACAATATTTTACTGGATTGAAAAGCATTAATTCAATGAGATAAATATTGTGTAGGTAAAGAGTTTACACAATGTAACCTTCCAATCAAAATTAAATATTTTTAATAATGTCTATATTTTTAATTGATGTCCTCATGGTGGCGACTCAAACTCTAAAACAAAATTCCAGAATAATTCTCGGTTTTCTCCAGTTGTGATTCCAAAAGAAAATGTTTTTAAAAGATGTGCTAAATTCACCAATAAATATAAGTGCTTGAGCAAGTATTAGGAATAAGTATTTCTACCCAATGCCTAGGCTTGTAAATTAAAGTCCTACACAAGTTATGCCACCAATTATATTTTAAAACCCTTTAAATTATCTCTAGTAGGGTCTCAATGTTAAAAAATCCTCACAAGCTCTAGTTGGGAAACTTCGCCATGAGCCATCGCAGGTAAGACCTCAATCGCCCCAAAAATATAGTCTAGGTACATCCCTTGAGCTACATTATATCCTTGCTGAATATTTTTATAGATTTGGATTGTAAAAAGTAATTATCCCACCTTTGGTGTATGCTACGCCACCAGTAGAGTAACAAGTGATTTGTATACAAATGTTCTTTGCTGGTAGAACTAAACTTTTATAAAATAAAAACATATTTTGGTTGGAAGAACAGTATAGACTTATTTATATTATTATCGATAAAAAGTAACAGCTTTTGATACATGAGATTGAGGCTATAAAACTTATTGCCTGGCTTTTTGGGTTTTCTACACAACATTTAAAAAATATTCCCAACTTAACCGTTTTATACTTGCAGAATGGCAAATTTTCTATTTTATTACCTTGATCACAGGATTTAAAAAAAAAATCCTAGCAACTATTAAACAACAAGATTCTTTAAGTTATTTTTCCAGTATTAATTGTGTTTTGTATTATTTGTATCTCCGTATAAATATGATATAAAACAAACCCTGTACAACCATCTCTGGTTAGCAGAACGTTATGTCCATATAATGCATTTTTTGTTAATGCCGACTAACAAAATCTCTTGTTTTTGTTTAAATGATTAGGTGCAGAATTAGTAAAGTATTTAAGTTCCCTGACTTTTCCTAATTTTTGACTATATTCTCTGACATCAAAACATTCCATGTCTGTAGCCACCATGAGATAGCACAACATTATGTATGAATACATAAAATTTGTTTTACTAACTTTAATTAGAACCTGATATTGTTCTTTCTACCAAAATCAGGGTATAGTTTCTTAATTACACTATGACATTAGAAACTCGAAAGTTCATTGCCGCACTTACAAAGTATGTCACTTATCTCTATCTTGAGCTAGTTATATCAAGTACACCTCATTACACCTGATCTGTGTCTGTCTTCCCAATGGTCTCTTAAGATCGAGTTTGTCAGTTAGTACCTGGAACAAGGTTCTAGATGCTGTCATCCACACAGCATGTCCTGCCCAATGATTATGTAATTTTATAGGTCATGATATTTTCTATCAAAAATGGCAGCTGCAGATCACATGGCTTAACGTGTGAATACATTCAAATTGTTTTAGTAAATTTTGTAGCTGTGTTTTCCTATCTAGATCTAACTGTGCTTACGAATGTTAATAATATCTTTATATTAGCTAGACAGGACATGTTGAGAGTCCTTTAGTGCTAAACATATACATCAAGTAGACCTCTAGTGATTTTTCAGGAAATTTAATGGCAAAACAAGTTTACTAAGATTCGTGTAATTTGGTCCCACCTTTGAATATATATATATATATATATATATATATATATATATATATATATATATATATATATATATATTAATTCTTAACAAAGGAAAAAATTCAAGCACTTGCTCTCAGATTTTTCCGGAGGTCAAAATTCAAACATAATTCCTGGCTTTCCCGATAAATGGCCGAATCTGGTTCTATAAATACATTCATGGCTGTTGGTTAGTATCAAAGTTGAAATTAAATACATTTTTATCGATATCTGTCAAAGGGAGTTTGAAAATGTTATGTTTCAAAGTAAAACAACTAAAATAATTATATTTAAACCTTACAGATGAAAATATCTGTAATGCTATATTTAATAATTTTAATGAAGTGGACAAATTATTCCCATTGAATTATTTCTAGGAACTATGAGATGTCATTAAATAAATATTTAGATCTTTCTCCCACAAAGAAAAACTATTAAACTGAAGGTCACACAAGCCTTAGTGATGATGCAAAGTTGCTTTATCCTATACAGCTTCAAGCCAAAGGATAAACAGCTTTCAGGGATAAGCTCAAAAGTGCTGAGCAGTTTATGGTTTACATATTAGAAGTGTTGAAGCTGCTATATAAAGATACTTTCAATAATTAAGGTGGGGATGTAAGGAACTCGAGTTAAGGTCAGTGTTTTTGCAGTGATTATAGATTTTTTTTAGCCGAAATAAAAAAAAATTGCTTCTGTAAAAACATAAGAGTTTAATTTTTTTTGCGATGACCATAGCAGCATTAGATGTGAAACTTTTTAAATAAAGGGAAAATGTTGCCATTATATTCCAGGACACCCTCAACAGATATTTAACAATTGTTGATAGCAACATGTGAAGAAAATTAAACGTTATTTTTCTACTGGAGATATATTTGATTTGCTAAACTAAAAGAAGTTTCGATAAAAAAAACTGACCTTTTCCTTGCGTTCTCTACAGCACCACTCAGAAGGCACATAATATTATTATATAAATGTGTAAAATATGTTTTGCCCTTTCATTTGTACTGTATATAAGAATTGATTTAATGTAATAAAAGAGGACAACCATCATTTTCAATTAGAATTATAAAAATAGGGTAAATTTATATTTTTATAAAAGAGAATATTATTAGCCCGTAGAACATCCTGGTATATTACACAAACAAATGATAAGCTTTCATGTAGTTGGACTGGCCAATATTTGGTTACCTCCATCATACTCGGCCACGACAAAGAGAGGAACCTCCCTCTTCTCTTGAGGGTGGCCAGCCTCTTCTCATCGCCAGGTTTTGCAATGTGTTTCAACATGGCCGCCAACAACAGTCACTTATCAGTTGACTACTAGTTAACCAAAATGGAGATTCGACACACAGTTTGATTCTTTGTCACAGCAGGGGTTTAAAATAGGTTCTTGACGAGTTAAAAAAAACATGATGGAAAATGTTTTATTTTTTCAAAACTTAAAACCAGTTTCTTCCACAGTATTTATTATGAAGTGATTTTATTTTCAAAACATGTAAAAGAAGAATAAAAACTATTTGTAAATCAAACCCTGTTCAAAGCACAATTGGCATTAAAATAAAAGTATGATGTAACACAAATCTTGAGAGTTTATTATCAACTTTCCAAAACACATTTACTTTTCTGAAATGGGTGTAAATATTTTAAAACCACAATGTTACATTAGTTTAAGAAGATGAAATTCAAACTACTGAAATGAACAACCGTGTAATTTTAAAACTCTCACTGTGATAGAATTATATCAGCCAGCTATAAAATAGAAAGAACTGTGCTTCCAAGAGCAAGCAGGATGCAATTTGGTGATCCTTGCAAAGCAGGATGCGACTTCCGTTGACTTTTGGACTCCTACACAAACTATTATACCATCCATAACAATACTTCAAAAAACTTCACTATAACGCGGATTAATGTGGCAAACTTTGACGTTTATAGTCAGTCAATATTACTGTCGAACAAGACAGTTTACCTCTAATTATTTCATATTAATTAAGTGTATTTCATCAGTACCAGTGTATCTGCAAGAGAGCTTAGATTTCACTTTAAAACTGGTCTAAAAACAAATAAAAGAATTCAATTAAACTACTCCTACTATCACTAAAACCAAATTATATTAAATATATTCTGAATAGAAGACACCTCTCATTACTACATTATCTTTTTATTTTGTATTTCAAAAATTACTTCAAAAAGATCTTAAAATTCCATTTATATTGTTTTTTTAATTTGCCAGACTTTTCCAGGTTACATCAAATTTCCTGTTTTCCAGGTATGTATCAATCTTCATCAATATATTTTGCACCGCAAAAATATGCAATGAGTGGGATATTGTTGAGTTTAATACAAGATTTTATAATGATAGGATATTTTTTAACTGTTAAATACTTGGGTAACTTAAGCTCCGGCTATAATAGCATAACCACTTGTTGAAAACAACCAGGATAATATAATAGAGCAGTGCACTGTGAGTTTCGTAGCAAGTAAGAAGTCATCTTGTGCACAAGGAAATTGCCACTAGCAAGTGATGACATTATCTAAGAGACGCAACAAAAATAGTATGAAAACTAGTCCGTGTGCTGGAAAAATCTTAAAAAAAGTTCAGCAGAATTTTTTTTGACAAGACATCAGGGTTTAGTCACAAAGTTTCTTCTTTATCATAAATAATCATCACCTTGTATTTTATCGGTTGATACAAATATTAATTTTGCTATAACACATGTAAAATAGTACTATATACAGGAGGAGAGATGTTTTAAATAAGTGAATAAAAAGTTGGTGCTAATCATTTGGTGAAAAGTTTTAAAATAAAAGCAAGGCACACAATACCACTGATTGGAAGAGAATATAAGTCACTCCACAAAACACGATTACATATATATCATGACGCTGGACACATCTAAGTTGAGACACTGTGATACTTTGCCACTGCAGCAAAGCATCTACAAAAAAACACTAAAAGAAGCTAATGAATAACTCGAGCCTACACTAATTATGTCACTAACACATTTGTGCCAGCACAAACATGAAGGTAACGAACTATTTTTCAGATGTCATCACGGTGAGGATGGACACGGTAGTCAAAGACAGGGAGAAGTGACTATATTCGATCCGTTTAACGTTGAATGGACGTTGACGCAAGATCGACGGGCGCGCACGCTGCTGCATGGTAGCGAGTGTAGACTAGGAATGATCTAACGTCGCGATGGAACTTCCGTTGCGATTTCCTCAGGAAGTTCCGGTCCGGGTCTCGCCGCATCTTACGCTGTTACATCATGCGCACGTTGTGTCAAGTGTATCAAGAGGCAAGCTTGGGCTTGTTTCATTCACACTCTGATCAAAATTAGCTCTAATAAAAGGTATGGTCGAATAAATTTCCCAAGAAAGCCTTAGTACAAAAATAAACTTTTCATAAATATAAGTTGAAAAGCCTACAATACAAATGGAGAACATTGGAATAACCCTCTTCGGGGGCGGCGTTTTCTAACGCGCTACTCTCGCGGTAGACTAGACTGCCGATGACAGGGAGATTGGGGTTCGAATACCAGTCGAGTGCACTGAGTTTTTTTCCTAAAGGGTTTTACAGGCCGGTTGGTTGTAGGTGAGAGGGCTATTCAGTCATTATAAATAGTAAGCTGCGTTTGTTTGCATACTTGTGTAGGCAATTAAATAGATAACATACTACATAACCCAGGCAGTTACCAGTAGCTTTACATTTTAGGGAACTGAAACAAACTCGATTTCAAGTTTGCAACCGTTGAGGATTGATCCCGTGGCTAATCAGATCAATAGGGATACACTTTATCAACAGAGCTGTGGTGTCAGATGGGCCCGGTTAAATTCCTAGAAAGATTAATTATGAAGTCTGGTAGAGTTTAACGACGAATGCTAATAAGAGTCTAAATCGATGATTTGATCACATATTAATATAAACCCAAGTGCCGATGAAAAAATAAAATCCATGTGCGAAGTGAAGCATTCGAAGGAGGAACACAGGATTTAGCTTTTGAACAACTACTAGAAGTGTAGCATTGGCGGGGCGGGGAAAATGGTGTAGTTAATTTTAAAAAATCCGCGAAAAAAATAAGTCAGTTTTGAAGTTGGACACGTGGTCAATCTAAGATTAGTTGGAATTGCAAACAATGGAAGAAAAGAGCCAGCCAGCAATGCTGTAGTAGAACACAGCCAAGAGTCGCCCCTCGATGTCAACCACACAGTTCCTGTGACGTCAGCAGGAGTGTACCAGTACTCCGTAGGGAGAGATAAGCGAGTAGTTCTCAGGAACATGGAGGCCATATATAGCACATACGTGAGGACGACAGACTGAAATAGACCGGCCCATTCATTCCCGCATGTTACTGTCACTCCACCCCCACAGCGGCCAAACAATGAGGAGCGATAATTAATGTTGCTATCCCGCAACGAGAAATAACATGAAATGGACCAACCAGTTCAATGGATTATAGCAATCACAAACATGCTTTAATTGTATGCGAATCAGGGATAAACCATTTATACAGAGTACCTATTACGATCACTAAAGCGACTTTTTAGTTGCTGTTTTAAACATTTTTTTTCGAAGTTATTTTAATCGATTCCCGGCATGGCCGAAAAAATAATCATTGGTGAAATGTGGGTTTACCCTTTCACATTGATAAAGGCTGGGGACTGGATGTTGTGCCTGTCCTAGTCTTAAGTTATATTATAAGGCATATTAAGCTACGACAGGCCTAGCCAGTCGGTAGTGGAAAATTTATGACTTGAATGAAAAACTGACCCAGGCCACAGGCTGGAAACAGTAGTGTATGTAAAGTAAGAGTTATTTCAATCCATTCCTTCTATTACAGCATTCATTGTGAAATAGCAATTTTAAAATAAATGATATTACACAATCTTGCATTCTCTTTTGTGGTATTTTTAAATTTGGGAAACTTTCCAAACTAGGTTATCAGTAGCCGATAGCGGGGGTGACCTGGCGGTCTAGGGGTAAGGTGTCAGACTTCTAAGCTAGCGGCCGGGGTTCAATCCTCGGTCCCGGCAAAGATTTATCTGATTACCAAACCCTTCCTTCACCTCTGACAAGACATCTTGTGAATGTGGGGAATGCCAGGCCTCCACCATGGTTCGGATTCCACGTTAAACTGTAGGTCCTTCATTTCATCTCACAATCACCCTACCATTACACATTAGCGTAAGTGCGTATAACCCGAATGGGTAGTAAGACGCGGTGCTAATAATAATAATAGTAGCCGATAGCAATCTATTAATAAATTCATCCGCGGGAAAAAAACCCATTATTTTGTAATAGTGATTTTTATTAAATCTGAATATGAAAAAAATATTTAAAAATCAATCAATAAACTACCCTTAAATTAATTTTCACTAAGAAAACAAATTATGAGTCATCTTCTACCCAAGCTATCTATCGTAAATAAAATCAAAAAACCTTTTCAAAAAATGTCTTAACTTTCAAAAATCAGCCTTAAGTAAAATACCCATAATATTAGAGAGAGAATTAAAATCAAGACTTAGCCTCAAGTATTTCGACCAATTCAATATAGTGACGATTTTAGCTCATAATACAATATGCCTTTAAACACATGAGTGAGTGTCTTCTGAATTATATTCAGTAAACATTTGTGTGAAACTATTTGAATCGTGTTATTATTTTACAGTAATTATTAATATTTAAACATCAGTATTATTAAATTAATAATAGGTCGGTTCAGAAAGTGCACGTTAAATACCACATATAAAATTGATATATATATATTTATTCCACCTCAGGATGTAAAATTAATTTCACTCTTAATTTGTCAACCTTATTTTGTGTGATTAAGCGTTTGTTGTAGACGTATGTGTGTCCTAAAATAACGAATTAATTAAGACTTATAATAGGGTGAATAATTTATTAACACACTGTATGTGGATGTGTGTGTATTATACAATATGTGTTTATTTACAAATAATTTGTGTAAATTTCACGTTCAACGTAATTCATATATTAAAATGTTTGTAAATATAATTGTGATATTAATTCAAGAGAATGTTTTTCCTCGTGTCCAAGCTTGTTTTTCCCTCATGCCAGGGAAACAGCAGAAAGAGGGAGGTATGCAAAGCAATAAATGGACGGATTTCTGCCTCTCACAGCCGCCGGCCACAGTCGCAACATGGGTTGAGGGGAAGGAATAAAATTTCGTGATGTTCTTAAGGGTGATTCTCACAGTGGGTGTAAGGGTAATTAGTCATATTTACACCTGTGCATTCCTTATTAGATTTTCATATTAAAATACAAACTTCTTCGCCGAGAACGTTAATTCTGAATCCCTTTGACCAAGAAAACGTTTTGTTATAATAAATCTATTTTTTTAAGTTTTGACATTCGCATTTTTTAATATATTTTTTTACCTTCGTAAGCTCTGATATTTCCTGAAAGGAAAGGGGCATAAGTACAGTACTCATCACTAGGCAAAGCAATATACCTAAAGTCTATCTACGGCGAGAGTGTAGGTACTACCAGCTAGCAGAAGGTTCTTTACTGCAAACAATGGCTGAAAGTCACTAATGACAACCTATTCGGAAATAATTTGCTAAAAACACTTTATCATCAATATAAAAGAACACTTTTTATTATCAATAAAAAGTGTTATTAAATGATTATAATAATAATTTCCTAAGGATTATTGTTTAATTGGCTTTTTCGTAACTCAATTAAAAACAATTTTTTTAATAAAACTATCATGCTTTTTTGTTTCGCGGCTGTGGGAACGTGATAATATATTATCGTAGGCCTACTTAAAACAATAAATTAAAAAGTATTATATTCACACTTGTATCTTGTTATAAATGACCACCAAAATAAAATAGGTATTCTTATTTTTTATAAATATAATCGAAAAGTTGACTGACGAAATATTCGGACGTGAAATGTTACCAACACAACTTATTTATGTGTTTACAGTACAGAGGACTTGTTAATTTATCAAGCTGTCATTTTATTTTAAGAGATTTCTTAAACAAGTGAGAAATAAAATTGCCCAGTAGTTATTGCAATGTGTATTTTTGTTCTTTTTTTTTTCGCTCACAAGCACTTCAACTTATAACCCTCTTAATGAAGCGGAGTTAAGCAACAAATCCACCTCGGCAGCGAAAGTTTATTGTTCAATTGGTTGAGAAAGTTGGGGAGGGTTGGCTGGAATATTCCGCAGTCTTGTTAGTGGATGTTCTATTTCCTGCCGCAAGGGGTTGTGGATACAAATAGGCAGGGGCTGGAATCCCTGTTATTTGGTCTTGGTGGAATGTTCGTGGACTGGCCGACTAATTGGGTAGCACGCTTGCTACTTTATTATAATGATAAATTATGTTGCGTCTAATAAAGGGTTGAGATACGCATGCTCATAATTTTGAATAAATAGATAGATAATATCTATATATTATATCTTAAATGGTTACATATTTTTATATTAGATGTAGATGAATCATTAAAACTATGTTTTATTCAAAGTGCAAACACATAATATAGTAACATTAGTGTTTTCGCAAAATCAAACCTAGTTTTTAAAACTTTATTAACTAAGAGATAATGTTGTTCCTACTAAAATCAAGACTTTAATATTCTAATTTAATACGAATTCCTTATTCAACTCCGTGTATATCCTTAATTGAAGGGCTTCCCACAAAAACTGTGTATAGTTCATTTTAGTAATTTTACAGGAGATACTAAATACCAGATTAAAATATATATATATCTTAGCCAATAATAAAGGGTTAGTGCCGAGGCAGGAATAAAACCAGATCTCTAACTTATCATACATTAATGAATAGAGACCAAGATTTTTCAACTAGCTTACTAGTAAAAAAGAACAATCATACATCACGTTTATTCTTCTTAAGGCAACAAACAACCCGAAGAATGATTTGATGTGATTTGTATCCATCCTCGGTCCCGGCACAGATTTATCTGATTACCAAACCCTTCCTTCACCTCTGACAAGACGTGTATTAATCACAACTTGTGAATGTGAGGAATGCCAGGCCTCCACCGTGGTTCAGATTCCACGTTAAACTGTAGGTCCTTCATTTCATCTCACAATCACCCTACCATTACACATTAGTGCAAGTGCGTATAACCCGAACGGGTAGTAAGACGTGGTAATAATAATAATAATAATAATTTGTATCCATCCAGAGCTTAGCATACACTAAGCCCTTGGGCTGGTCAGTGTTGCCTGCACCATCTGATAGAAATTCCATGTACTAGCGGCCGAGTCGCTGCCAACTGGATATGTACAATGTACAGTCAGTCTCATAATAAACTCGAAGCAAGTGGCTGGCTGCTATGTAGTACTCCTCAACAAGCCGGATGGCTGACCGCGCGTGCATAGCTACCACTCTCACTGTCCGCTCAGCTTATAAAATAGTCATAATATTATAATAAAGGCTATCCTATCCAGTTGACCATTTACCATGGATATATTATCGACCATACCCCAAATCGAACCTGAAAGACCAAATTTTTACCGAGCGATAAAAATACTTGTACGTTTTTTTTTCTGAAGGAAAGCATAACTGTCTGTCCATTTCGATGGTGGCATATAAAAAATCCCTTCATTTGTGAGAATTTTTCTTTTCTTTTTAAATTATATTATTTTTACATTTGACTTAATATTAGAATAAAATAAAAATATAATGTTAGAGAAATGCTAATTGCATTTTTTTTAAAGTCTATTGGGTGGTAGACTCCCTCCATTTATGTGTTGTGGAGTTTTTAAGTGGCAGAGCGTGTGTTTTGAATTCAACTCAATTGTTTACATGTACAAAAGAGTCAATTAAACTTCATATTAAAACAAAATACACTTTTCATTTGTGTATCTCAATAGGCTATATTCTGTACAGAGTACAATATTATGTGCATTAAATGTTTGAATGAAGATACCAGCAGGCCCAGTGTAGTGGTCAAGCGGTCTGAGTCGTTACACTTTAGTCAATGATGATAAACAGGTCAGGATTCGAACCCTAGCCAAATTTACTGACACTTTAGCAAAGTCAGTAGCGCGTGTCTCTACTGACCTTGGGGTAATGAGTTATATTTCCACCACGGTCGAAGATTTAACTTTGGACATTTTTTATTTCAGTATTAGGTTAGTTTTCTAAGCCGTATGATTATATAAGCAGTCTGTTAAAAATGTATGCTAAATAACACAATAAAAATGCATTCAAGGAGTGGTTTGTAAAGTGATTTTTACTAATATTCAGGCAAATACTGCTCCCCTTTGACAACAATCTACCACAGGATTGTTCCCCTTTTTACTGTATGTATTTTTTATTTTATTAATGCTTATTAATCATTTACAGTGTTAGTTTGTCAACTTAATTACTTATTGAGTAGTAATGGTCTAAAGTGGGCTATAAATAATTGTTATTAGTAGTAGTACAACATTTTTCAAATCAAATTTAAATATGCAATTTGTACAACAGCCAACACAATACACGCTTCATTACTATGAATAAGTTTGAAATGTGAAAATAGTCTACCCGAGTCGATCTGGCAACTATGCAGTCCATAAGCCCCACGAGTGAAACGCTCTATTATAATATTAATAGTGAGTAAACCAAAGTATTTTTAAGGTAAATACTATGATACATTCGACAATTTCTTAGCAGTAAAAAAATACTATATTGATTATTGAAACCTGTGTGGGCATCCTCCTAAACATACCCATTCCTAACTTTGTCAATTTTCTCAACGAAGTGTCTCTTCCCCTTTCATTGAAAGGAAACTTGACAATTGAAAGCACGCCACCAAATTCTATTCTCTGAATCTGTGTGTGTTTATCCCTTATAAAGATCGATACGGGCCAAGCATCGCCTTCTGGTGGTTGTTTTCCATTATTGGATCTTCCCCCACTTTCCCTCACATTGCTTCTGTACTTTATTTATCTCCCCTCTCCCCATACAGGATTTCTGGCAGTCGTATCGCAAGGAAAGTCTTTTCCCCTTGGTGCAGAAAACTTTCTTTTTATTTCTGAGTGAGCCACGCCATTTCCTCCCTTCTTACAAATGTCGAGCTACGAACCAACCCCCCAAACGACAACGATCTAAGTGGCTGCAAAAACCAACCAGTCAATGTCGGCAAATGTGGGGGCTAGTCTGAAGAAACTTACTTGACAATTCGAAATGTCCCTCCTATATTTTTGTCCGATGGTTATCTTAGTTTAAAAACATAAACGACTCTTAATCGTTAGCTTAGTGGGATGGAAAAGGACGCGAAAAAAGGCCAGTTTTTAAGGCAAAACTTTTTTGGCCAAAATAAATAAAATATTGATCCGACACAAACGTAAAGAGTTTAATTTTCTTCACATGTTGATATCAACAGTTCTTGAATATCTGTCATGAGCAGAGCGGCATTAGCTAACTAACTTTTTAAATGAAAGAAGAAAAAAAATTGTCAATAAATTCCAGAACACCCTTGACATATATATACTAGAAATTTTGAAGGCAACATGTGAAGAAAATTAAATTCTATAAGAGGTTTGTACTGGAGAAATACTATATTTATTTTGAAAAAAAAAAAAAAAAAAAAAAAAAAAAAAAAAAAAAAAAAGTTTTGCCATAAAAACTGCAAAAACACTGGCCATTCTCGCGTCGTCTTCCATCACACTTTTCACATGGGGACGCTTCAATAGACTTTGTCGATCGGTTTCTCATCTACTGTCGGTAAATATCAAAGGAAGTTGAATCGACTACAGTAATGAAGACTTGTTTAAGCTCTGAGTTGACATTCAACCATCGTAGTGTATAGAGTAGTTAATTTAAATTATATTTGAATAATTTTTTAATGGAATGAAAAACGGAGTGGTCCCACACATATTTGCGGGAGGTTAAAAGTAAAGGTCTTAAATACAGATATAAATGGCATGGTTAAATGATCTGTTATGAAATTTTGAAAAGATACATCAGCGACTTATAGGATTATCCGGTCGTTAAGTATAGTCAAGTCAAAGCAAGACGCTTCTTCTGGGAATGGCTTGTCTGAAGTTGCTGTCCTTTTTACGAGCTTTGGTCCAATATTTGCAAAAAAAAAAATTCGAATTCTCTTTCGGACATTTTTTTCCCTTCTGAAACCACCATTACATCTGTATTCAAGCTTCTAAACAGTGACATCCTCCTGTTTTAAATCTTCTATACAACCAATGTATCTACTCTTAATTTGAAAACTTGAACCTAAGATCTTCTTTTCCAAGGTAGATTTGGTGCCTTTAAAATATCGACGCTAGCGGGAAGCAAAAATCACCACATCTTCCGACGTTGTTGCCAGCGTGTATTCCTCGTTCCCCTTTGGGAGCCAAATTAACACGCACCTTGTGGTTGATACCAAGAAGTCAACATAACCTGGTGGGGGCTCCACCAATATGTATCCCTCATCGGTGAGCACTTGGGTAAAGGCGTCAGTTTCATATTATCTGGTTTGTCGCTGATGGGGGGATTCAAATCCGGGTTAAGTGTAGGGAACAAGTTTTTTTTCTCCCAAAATTATTTTGCACTTTCCCTTCACGCGAATGTGGATACATTCCCTTTCAGTTCTAAATTTCTCATCATTTCCCCATCTGAGTATATAAATATGGGGACAGGCCTAATCGGGATGGGTGGTGAGATATTTCCGGCAGCCTTTGATGGAACGCTCGGGTGTCGACCGTCTCGCCAAAAGAGGGTACCAGTTATCGAACCGTGTATTTTTACGACTTGTTTGCTTACTCCACTAGCCCCTGTGTAGAAAACGCACTATACCAATGTTGTCTGTCACTCTCGTGTCAAATTATGTACATATTATTCAAGTTTGTGGGATCCATGAGAAGTGATACTAAGTCTCCCCAACAAAAACAAACCCTTGAAATATACAGAATTTAAGAGATTGTGAACACAAAACCTTTTACCGTGAATATTCTCTTTTAAAAATTTGTATTATGCTTAAAGTTATTGGCGATTCATTCTAAGGGATACGGATTTGAAGAGTAGCTTAGAGGAGTCGTGGAAGAGCAAACGACAGTGATATGGTAGCTTAGAGGAGTCGTGGAGGAGCAAACGACAGTGATATGGTAGTTTAGAGGAGTCGTGGAGGAGCAAACGACAGTGATATGGTAGTTTAGAGGAGTCGTGGAGGAGCAAACGACAGTGATATGGTAGTTTAGAGGAGTCGTGGAGGAGCAAACGACAGTGATATGTAGAAAACAAATACAGAGTGCCTCCAGCGGAGATTCGAACCACGACCTCTATAATTCTGTCAATTAAGGGAATGACGCCTCAGACAAAATAGGTAAATTATTTTTTATAACTTTTTTTTACGTATAGAATTTATCATCGGCATCTGTGATCTATCGACATCAGTTGATCTCAATTCCCAGGTACGGTGTCTTCAGCCGGGATTCAAATCAAGACAAGCGCCCTGAGCCAAGGTATACAAAGTATAGGCCTACACAAGACACTCAGCCTCCAGGCCCCTTGAACCAAGTTGAGTCCTTGGAGACTGGGGAGTGTTGGTGCAATGTTCTTAGTGATAACACTTCCAGCCTCCAGGCCCCTTGAACCAAGTTGAGTCCTTGGAGACTGGGGAGTGTTGGTGCAATGTTCTTAGTGATAACACTTCAAGCCTCCAGGCCCCTTGAACCAAGTTGAGTCCTTGGAGACTGGGGAGTGTTGGTGCAATGTTCTTAGTGATAACACTTCAAGCCTCCAGGCCCTTGAACCAAGTTGAGTCCTTGGAGACTGGGGAGTGTTGGTGCAATGTTCTTAGTGATAACACTTCCAGGTTTAATAACTCACTTTCAAACTGTTCAAGGTAGAGGGGTGGTGGTCCGAACACGATAGTTAGGGCGGTTGGGGGGGGGGGGGGGGTCGCTTGTACCTTAACTCACCCCCTTTAAATGAACAAATCTTTTCATACAAATAAATCGTCTAAGTATTTGAAGACTAGACAATTTTCAAACACTCGAATTTTAAAAAAACAACGAAATTTTCAGTCTGAGTATGCTCATTGGGGTGGGGGTTGATCTACGGGAAAGGGGTGGGACCAATATCTGAACACAGCTTTGTGACACTAGAAGGGAATTCTTGTCTGTTTTCTAGTAAGTATTTTTTAATGCTTGCTTGATAGCGATGGTGTCATTTGTGACTCCAAATAGCGATCCTCGTGTTGAAGGCCTCAAGCTCTGGAAATGAGCGCAGCCATTTTAACCTGGAGGTTGTGGGTGGGTCTGTGGCCAAAGGTCACGAGTGATTCTGATTTTTCCATAATTTAAGTCTAGAGAGAGTCGGGAACAGCTTTGGGATATTTCTTAGGGTCCGGGGAAAAAAAAAATAAAATATATATATATATATATATATATAAAATCTATTATCAGCACCGAGAAATTTAAATGAAAGAAAACTATACATTTTAGGATTTAAACTAGCACCATTTAATTAATTAAAAATGTGTTTATTTATAGCCCACTAACCTTTATATTTTATCTTACGGAAAACATTGTACTCTTGAAATTTGTTTTTTATTTTATTATTGATAAAATAGGTTTTCAGCAAGACTAAGAAAGAAAGAAATTTATCTGAAAGACTATTTATTAGGAAGTTTAGTTACAAAATTCTCAGTTAGATATCATAGTTAATATCGCTTCAAAGATCCAATTAGCAGTTCGCTTCTCCGTGGACTCGTTTAATAATATTTGCCGGTAAACAATACACTGCCATTCGTCTATTTACTGGAGTGAAAAGAAAAGAGACAAAAATGAGGAAATATTGAGCGCCATTTTGGTTGTTAAACTGTGTTGAACAACAAATTGTTTTTGTTTCAACATTATTCATCCACGTGCCTGCAGGCAACCCTTTCAGCACTGTTTTGACTCGTCAGCGGCACGCAACGCGGTGCACTGTATCCAAGCGTAAAAAAGAGAGGAATGATATTAATTTCATAAATATGTTCAATAATGAGATTTTTTGAACCAAATATTTTCAAAATTTCTCAGGTCCCGTGTATTTTCCCTTCTAGACTCGTCACACAAAAAGTTCGAGATATTACAAATAGTTTCATCTCGAGAATTCCCGAAAAAGAAACCCCATTTGTCATCGATCACCTTGAAATATTTTATTTATAAAGGGGTAAAAATATCCGAATTTCACAAGTGAGATATTCCAATAAGCTGTTTTTTTTAACACCCCGTCCTAATACCCGTTTGGGTTATATGCTTTTGTACTAGTTACGCTAACGTTTAAAGGACTAAGAAGGCTATATTTAGAGGAAGTGTACCTTCATTTGCGTGGAGAGAGAGTGGAAAACAATTTCGGAAAACTTTCAGTGCACCCGAACAAGATTCGAACCTCAATCTCCCCGTCATCGGCAGTTTAGTCTACTGCGAGAGTAACGCGTTAGACCATGCGGCCACCGAAGCGGGTAATAAGCGCCTCCGGTATAGCAATAATGATAAAGTATGTATTATTAAGTATTGCTTCCTAGTGCAAACACAAGGTCAATTTCCTGCTTCATGGCTGTGTGTGTGTGTATATATTCATGTCTAGAGGCTAAAAGAGAGGCGACGTGGGAAGAAAATTAGTCACAAATAAAAAGAAAGAGAGAAGGAATTATCGTGGCTATAACTTAATAGAAGTAGTAACGATGACATCACTATCGTGCGCATTGGTAGGTGATCATGTGTATTGTCTTGAGTTGCTATTTTGTGTATGATCATGGACAGAAAGTTAGGCGACAGAAAAATATGACCTTTGTATAGCGGCGAGCTTACTTTTTAGATTGTGATACACTTTCAACTTGTTAGTGCTAAGAACTTTCACTGTGTAGAATATTTATTTAAATAGCTAGCGAATTTTCTCTTGCAGCACTATGGGCCAGTTTGATAGACTCGGTACGCCCCAAGTGCAGCGTTATACTAATTATACAGGACGACATCTAGAACAGAAAGGACTGGGCTAGTTTCATATGCCAAACTGGCCTATTCCGTATGTGTCGTCTTGCACTTGAGGCGTACCGAGTCAGACTATGAAACTGGCCCTATGTGAATCCTTCGAGGACTTTGCTGATATTGCACTCTGATCTGGTGGGGATTGGTTGAGAGATCGCACCAAGTTCACCTTTAGAATAACTATTGTTTCCATCCACGTCTCATAACCCGTTCCGATTATACGCATTTAATTATACTAATGGTGTCTGAATGTGAAAGGAACAATATGATGGAAATGTACCAGGATTCGCATGGAGAAGGGTAAAACCATTTAGGAAAAAAATATTTTCAGTTCATCCGACCCGTATTCGAATCATCTCCGGCAAACCAGACCAGACAAGGTTTAATGCAACCCCACCGTAGTTCAAACCAAAGTCTTTCAGAGGTGTGTGTTGCCATGGCCTGGACTGCAACCCTTGTCTAGTTGTGCCCGCGACCATACCACCAGTGGTGGCAGTTTGGCTGTCGGCCAGTTTCATTCAGCTTTGATTAAACCCCTCCGTCGGTCGCAACACAGCTGGGACCCCTCCCTGCCTGGCTGGCTTTTGTTGGCAAATATTGATGACGTCGCTAGCTAAACTGCTGCATGCAATCACTCTTGCTTTATTAAGGAGGTTGCGTCATTAGAAGATTGTTTATGTGGGGATAATTACTTCACTTAGGTCTCAGTTTTATTTGGGCTGGTAGTCGCATCTCGAATACATTCTAGTTTGTTTTTTGCACCACGCCTTACTACCCGTTTGGGTTGTGTGCTTATGAACTAATTATGCTGAATGTTAGATATGAGGATGGTTGAATTTTGAGGAAGTGTATCCGCATTTGCGTGGAAAATAGAATTTTTTTTAAAGTACACCCAACCAGGATTCGAATCTCAATTTTTCTATCGTCAGCATTCCATTGAACACTGAGGCAGGTATTATTACTATTTTTTAAAACACCACGTCTTACTGACTCTTCGGGTCCTACGCCTTCTTATTACTTTATTGGGTATTATTACTTGAGTATTACTTTATTAAAATATAAAAAATATATTAATTCAATACAAAGACAACTTCAAATATCTCACAGTGAAAACATAATAAACAAGTCAGCAATTCCTGTTAAAAATCAAGATTATTAAAACAACTTACTAAAGCACTTTATTTTATGTTTTCATTCTAATGTCATAGAGTTTGTTAAAAATATTTTTTAATATAGGAAGCTGTGAATAATGGGGTTGCCGCGGTTTTATAAAAACTAAATTCCTTGTGTTTTTCAGAAGGTATTCCCATTTTTACAGACATTTTAGACTAGAGGATTGAAATTTTATTTTGTCATAAAATTGAGTACTGTGAAATCATGCCATTGATGTTTAGGACAGGATTGCAATTGTTATACGCGACTCAATGTTTCAAGGATAGAGAAGGAAATATAAAACATGATGTGTTCGAATCAACGCGCGTACTTCTTTAGTTCGTTTTTTATTCTAAACAAAGGCCTTTTATTTAAAGTTTGAAGTGGGAATATAGCGGACGCATCTAAAGGACAGTTTTTGGAGCAAAACTTTTTTTTGGCCAAAATGAATCAAATATTGCTTCAGTACAAACATGTAGTTTAATTTTCTTCACATGGTGATATCAACAGTTGTTAAAATATATCATGAGCGCAAAGCGGCATTAGATGAGAAACTTTTTAAATTGATAGAAAAAGGTCATTTATTCCAGGAACTGTTGATATCACCATGTGAAGAAAATTAAACTATATGTTTTTACTGAAGCAATATTTGATTTATTTGACAAAAAAAAATCTTTTCCTCGAGGACCTTGCTGCCGGCCCACCTTAATGTCCCAAATTTCCCAATATTCCAGAGGTATTTTTTGGTGAAATTCCTTGTGTTTTACAGTCGCGTGTCAACCAAGATACAATACAATTTTATTTGACCGACTATTTTATTCCTTGAATAGAGGAAGATCCAGGACCATTCGAAGTGGACACATCTATGTTCCCGCTAAGTGTAGGCTAATGCTAGCGAAAGTCGACCAAAAACAACAAAGTTTTAGCGATATATTTGGGAACTAATTTTAATAAAGAGGAAATAAGTGGAAAAGTTGATTGGAATAATTTACATATTTTGCTCTAAAGGACCTCAAACTAGGTTTAACTTTCATGGACGAAGGAAGATCAGCTTGCGAGTGACAAAGAAGTTTCCTCTATTGCATTAAAAACCGCCATTTTAATATAGCTTGCGAATCTCATACCTCAAATATGGGCCTATAATAAGTTCTACTAAGGTTTGAGAAGGAAAAAATTTGCAGACAAGGCAAAACTAGACCTACTTATAAATATTAATTTTCTATTACTAATGTTAATTAATATTATATTTTAGTATCTTGTTAATTAATTATTTTTACATTAATTAACTACTGAAAATCTAACAAAGTTTAGAACAAACATAATAATAAAACACACGGCGTTAATTCATAATTTTATAACAGATGGCAATCCTAAATTCATGATTATATATTTTTATTCATAGCCAGAAATTGAACTCAGGAGCTATAGCAGAGTAAATAATAAACGAACACATTAGCAACTAATATTAACGTATCGGACTTGCTTATGGTTTAATTAGCTGTCATAGGTGAATTTAGTTTACAAGTTATGTTTTAACATAATCTTTCGTTTTGAAAGTAAATTAGACTCGGTCAAACAAAATTAGTTCCCTGCAGAAAGGGCTTCAGTCAATGAATGAAGCTATTTCTGCAAATAACACTCAAGTCACTGATCTTTAGTGTTAAAGTCAAACCAATATAGTTTCATAATTTCATGCAGAGTCTTTAGTAAATAGCTGAATTAACTGCTAAGAGCACCAGTAACTACATTGATCTTTAGTATTCTTTGCAGTCAATAAATGAACATAGTTTCTGTACGAAACTATAGGAGTAACTTTTGTTTGACTAGGGCCTTTCTATAGAGAGAGATATTCATTTTAAAAATCACTACTTCATACCACTAAAATCTATTTAAAGTCCCACTGCCTACATCAACAATACAGCTAAAGGCGCCCAGAGGGGATCTCCTATCCTGCCCTTGAGGACTGCCATGCAAGATACGAGTGGTGTGGTGTTATTAGGTATACTGGCGTTGCCATGGTTACACCTCCAGGAGACTGCGATCACAATCACCGGCTTATTTGATGCCATTTACAGTTGCTGCCTCCCCCCTCCCCCCGGGGTTAGTTCCAACCCTCAGACCACGGTAAGTGCGAATGAGCAGATGCTGACTAGAATCAACTGCAGGAAGCGCTTACTTTATTCATATAAAAATAATTAATCTCATTTATTTAATTTCGAGTATCAATTTTTGTAGTAAAAACTGAAAATTCACTATGTTTTTTTATCTTATTCATGCATATATCATTATTAATTTTATTTACAACTTCTCACTATCCGTTAGGTGTATACACATGTTAACTATGCTAGCTTGGAAGGGATAGGAAGAGAACATTCAGATGAAATGCACCCGTATTTGCGTTGAGGCAGAGTGGCAAGCCCTTTAGAAAAATAACGCCCTAGCCATGATTCAAACCCCGCTCTACCCGTTTCTCGTAAAATCAAACTAAATGAGACTAACATTTAGAATGCATACGCAATGGCGAGAGTATTTATGACATTAAATCGATATAAAACATGGTAATGAATTACTACATGCTCGCGTTATACGCCTGTGTGCTAATTACGCTTGTAGTTTTAGGGACAAGGAAAATTGTATTTAGAGAAAGTGTGCCCACATCTGCACAAAGGGAGAGTGGAAAACAGTTTTAGAAAAACCACCCTCAGTACACCCGATCAAGATTTGAACCTCAATCTCATCATCGGCAGTCTAATCTACTGCGAGAGTGGCGCGTTAGACCATGCGGCCACCGAAGAGGGCAAGAGCTTCATTGAATCAGATAGCACAAACTTTATCCCTCTAACAATTATCATAGATACATATTTTTAAACGTAGGTTATTTGAATGAATTCATTTCTCTCAAAATAAAAAAGGCCCCGCTCATCCCTTTATTTAGAAGATAATTTGCTAAAACCTATTTCATGCGTCAAAGCTTACTTTTAGAAACGTGTTTAAACGTTGAGTGAGCTCACAGTGCTAGTCAAGATAAGATACACGAGGTAAATGAATGTCAATGTCTGTAGTAGAGTTCCCTGAGGAGACAAACTTGTGAAATATATGCAAGCCCAATCCAATTATATTTATATTCTTCTGGCGTTATTAAAGCAGTATGTATTGCCCTTTTATTCTGTTCCTGGCTGTAGTTAGCTCTTGTCATTCTAGAAAAGGTGAACTAATTGTTAGTGTATTAAGGTCTATCTAATTTAAATTGCAACTTCCATGTTAGTCAAAGCTATGTAGACAAAACCAAAATTTTTATACTTTTTTACGTTTTGAAATTCCCTAACTTTTTTGGGTGTTCAAGAACAACAAAAAAGTTCATTTGCCCAATATTTTAAATGCAAGATTAAAAATAAAATAAAAATTCGCTAGTTAACCCACTTTTCAATTAAATTCTTAACAAAATAATTACTAGAGGTAACTTGGCCTATAACAGTGCTCTTTGCAAGAAAGTATTAATTGGAGATAAATTTAATAGTTTATACTGGCTTATACTATTCTTTCGTGTATTTAGAAAATCATTGCAAAAATGTTTGAAAATTCGGCTGACTTTAAAAAAAATCCCTGACTTGTCCTTGACTTTTCCCCGTAATACCAAATTCCCTTACTTTTTTTAAGGTACGCGTCAACACTGAAGCTAGTTGAACAAAACGTGGTGTGCTTATCTTATTAAAAACTGAAATTGATTAATTATTTGAGGGTAAAAGGAATAATTTGAGAACGCAATAAGGATAAATTGCTAATCAAATACCCAGCCAAGTTATCCCCAAAGGCCAATCCTTGTGGTTGAATGGTCAGAGAGATAGACCACAAGGCCACGGGACCCTGGATGGATTAGACATGGTTGAGGTTAAGGAGAATATTGCTCAAGTACAAAAATATAGTTTAATTTTCTTCACATGTTGATTTCAACAGCTGTTTTAATAGGTCATGGTAACATAGCGGCATTGGATGACAAACTTTTTAAATGAAAATAAAAAGTTGGGTCATTAAATTCTTAGATACTCTTGACAGAAATTCGATAAATTTTGAAGTCACCATGTGAAGAAAATTAAATTCTATGTTTGTACTGGAGCAATATTTTTTTTATTTTGTAAAAAAAAAAAGTTGTCATAAAAACTGCAAAAACATTGGCTTTAACTTTATTTTAATAATATTCTATAGCTGACTATTGACCGATTGTGTGGTTTTCTAGTAACCATTACGTGCCATTGGACTGTCGACGACCACGAACAATGTCACACGAAAAAGGCACATTGAAGTTTAAGAATGTTGTTATTGGGCCAATGTCAACATATTGGATCTTTTTGTTTTGGTGTACATATTACATTAGCCCCAAGAGAAAGGGCCTAGCTTGGAATATATTACAGGTAGGATATGGGCCCTTTCTATATGATAGAATTCATGATTTTGAGGTGACTTGTGGACATCCGATGATTATGGACATAGGCCCTTTTTCTAACAAGGTATAGAAATAATCTCTAAAGTTCCTGAATATTTGTCATGGGCATCCCATCAAATGCCATGTTGATAACAAATATTCAAGAGCTGTTGGGATTGCTGGGTGTAAACTATTATACTGAATGTTTCTAAGGAAATACCATTTTATTGATTTTGGCCAAAACAAATTTTTGCTATAAAAACTGCGAAAATACTGGGTTTGCCCACGTTCCATCCGATCTCACCTTGTGGTCGAATTATATGCGGGTCGTTTTATGTCCCATTTTTCATGCATAAATTTTGAATCTATGTCCAGGGAAGGAAAATCCAAATATATCAAACAGGCTTATCACAAGTCAAAGAATCACGAAACATTTTAGTAGTACTGCTATTATTTAAACGATCGGCCTAAAAGGAAATGAGACAAAAGATTCAACGTTTATTGCCACGATTGAGTCAAGCCTTTGTTTCATTTTCGTGGGTTTATTTCTGTAACAAGGACATTGATCTCGCCCACACAAACCGATAATGTTTCCTTCCAGCTTCCCGATCAACGTCACAATACACGCAGTTCCGGTCCGCTCCTCACTTCCGGCGGACCTGATTAGTCATACGCAGGGAATCTGTAGAAACGAACCCTAATACAATTCAACTAAACATCGCACGAAGCCGTGGGAAAATAGTTTGTTTACAGACCTTACATAGAAGCTCATTTTTCTTAGTAGAACATGAAATTATCAATATTGGAGTATAAACAATTAATGTGCATACATTTTAAATAATTTTATGGGTGAAATAGATCAATTAAACTAGCATCAAATGAAGCCATTACACTTCACTTCTCTCCACCGTTAAAATTTAAATGCGTAAAATATTCCCAATCAAAATTCATATTTATGTAAAATATGTTATTGGACCAAACTATGGCAACAACACTTGTATCATGAAATTCACCGACATTTCCATGTTTTCCAGACAAGAAGTTGATGTTGCTATTCATTCTGTCTGTCGTCTGCTTGTTCATGTCAACAAATCTAAATGTTTAAATGAATTTTGTTCAAACTTTATATTCAGATATTATAGGTCTATATCTCACGAGTTTTTTTTTAATTTATATTGACACTAACTCTTAAAATTAAGGGTAATTTTATTAATTCCAAATTTTTCGAAAATCTCTCATACAATGTTGATTAAAATAGATAACTTATCTAGGAAGTTTTTGGCCTTTCTAATAGCCCTGTGTACTTGGTTTTTGGTAGAAATTTGTTCAAGGTTAGTTTACTGAAACGCGAATTTTGGAAATTCGAATTATTTTGAAAATGGCTCTAACGTGATTTTTCGAGGAGTGTTTGATATGATAAAATAATACCGTAAACTTGTTTTTTCAGGGATAAATTTGTTTACGATCAGTTTGATGACAGTTTTTTTTTTAATTTGACATTTTTTAAAAAATTTCAAAAATAGCCGTGAAGATTTAGTTTAAAATGGATATCTGGAAATTGTGTTTCAAAATAAATAAAACAAGTTAAGGGTAGCTTATTGAAATAATATTTTTGAAAATGATGTTGCTCTAATACACTATATGAGAAAGTTTGTGTGATTGTGTTGTACCATTTAATGTTACACGTATGTTTCCTGATCGATGGGACTCGAGTTTGTTCCTTATCTCAAACGTAGATAAACGTCCTGAGACTTGGTTGTTGCGTCTGTACTAAAACAAAGGGGTAAGACTCGCTCTAAGGCAGAAAAGCACTAGTTATCTTGAACGTGGCTCAGAAGATGAAGAGTCGCGCCTGCCTGGTGCGGTTTGTCCGTGACAGGCGGACAGGACGAGAATATGAATCCCCTCCACCTGAGTGGGGCAACAAATCGATGACCGCTGATCCGACCCCACGTAGTAGTAGTCTTAAAAGAAAAGAAAAAACCCACCGAGCGTCCCAAAGGACCCACAGCGGGGTAACGCCATCCACCGGCGCATTAATGGCGAGGCAGTTTCGTCCAGTTTTTTAACAAAAGAAGCAACACTCACAAAAAAAATCCAGCACCATGGTGTAGTGGTCAGTGCACCTGGCTTCGATTCCCGGCTGGTACCTAGGGTATCTTTATCTTAAGGGGAATTATCTCAACGGTCAAAAGGGGTTGGGAACTTAGGCTTCAGTTAGATTTAAGACACCCACTGGCCCACACTATCATCATCTCCTTGTGGGTACGACGTGTAGACAACCTCCAGAGCTGTAGCCTACACACAGGCGACCGAACTGGTTGTAAATGTCCTCCCTGATCATCAGTGCTATGGCTTGGAAAAAAGGGCCGCAAAATATTGCGAGATTAAAATTTACGCGAAGTCCTATTTTAATAGGAGGGGCCATTGTCTGACAGCTACCTAATTATTTACAATACTTTAACTGACCCAGAATGGCGTTGTAATATTACAGCAATAAACCACGTGGAAAACAACACAGAGTGTACCCTAGTTCTAATCATTGCCATCAATCCAGACTACAGCAAGGCGGACACCTTAAACCACGCAACCACCGATTTTTGTAGTTGTAGAAGAGAAGGTTCGAGACGTTCCTCTAGAAATTGTGGAACGCGAGCTAACAGTGGGAGTCAAACTTCGCTGCTGTAACAATTTCCGTGATGGAAAGAAGATTAATTGGTATTGGACCAACTTTAGAGCCGCCCACGTAAAATTGGGGTCTTCATTCTTTATTCGTCAGCTAAATCCCAGCTAAATTGCCCCTACGAAGCGGTCCGCATCAAAGCAACGTAATCCCATCAGCGCATGCAAATCACTCACGTCCGCTCGCCATTCCTCGACTGCTGTATTTCCATAACGCGCGAGAACGTCTGCAGATAATCGCGTTAACTAACGCACACCTATAACACGTGTTGGATGTGTTGAGAGGAAGCTGAACAAGCTGAGAAACCTCGTTGATAATAATCTAGGGTCCACTTTTAATGGGAGGATGTGTTTTACTGATATTTGCTAACGTACGAGTGCAGAATAAAGGTAAGAAAACGTACAATATGTCTGGCTAATGTGTGGTACTGAATCTAAACTAAATAGAGTATAATATCAGAGTAAGAGAACAACAATATTTGAATTACATTAGGGTCAGATATAATAATACGTATCTACGAGAGCGTACATGTTCCAACATTCGTAGTTATGAATGCCAAACTTGCCATTTGCTAATATTGGTAATATTAGAATTTTGTTTTTATATAATAGTGTTTTTGCTCTAATAATAAAAATTTGTGCTTACGGCAAGGAGCCATTTTCTCAAGTGAACATGTATACATACATCACCTCGCAGGTAGGCCTGTCCTCTCAAGTGAACATGTATATACATCACCTCGCAGGTGGGCCTGTCCTCTCAAATCAGCATGTATAGCCTACATCAACTCACATCTGACCCGGACGACAGTCACTCGTGTTCATTTCCTGGCACACGAGCTCGCGTAATGTCATTATTTCCCCTGTTCCAATACAACCCTGGACAACAAGGCAGACACTTTGACAGTTCCCAGACGCCATCCGCATTAACGACCAACTACCGTAGTTCGATTGAGTTAATACTTCACTGGGCGTTGGACATTAACTTCTCCTTGTGTGCTAGCGCGGTTGACACGAAGTCGATGGCCACTTAATTTTGATAATCTAAAATAAAGTTATAATTAAAGTTGTAGTGTTAATTTGTTTCTACAGTGATCTGTGTCTAAATATTTCAGCTTTGATCAAATTATTAGTTACCATGCGGTTTCTTCTGAATAGTTTTTTTTAAGAGAACCAATGTTGAAAAATATTCCACACAACCATATAATTTCAGCAAGAACTGCAGACAGCTCATATTTTTCCTGTGAATGACTAGTTTGAGTTAATTCCCTACCGAGCCTGCGTATAAACCGAACGGGCAGTAAGACGCGGTGCTAATAATAATCTACCGAGCCCTGTTTTAGTTCCTTAGACAAGAGTTTTCAAATTGTGCTCCGCCACAGTTATCTCTGACTCCGTGATGTAAGTTTAGAATGTTCTTTATTAATGTTTTAAAACTATAAAATAGCATCAGGTAATTAGGATTGCCAATTTTTCCAAATCAGAGTAAAGCACACTTTTCAAAGGCGCATTCAGAACATGTGACGTTTTTCGTTTGTTTTATGCTTGTAAAATTAAAATGTCGTTATTGAATGTTCATAATAAAAGTGTGCAAAACTGTATGAGGGCTCCAATAGTGGGTTTTTTTCTGGGTTCCTTTGGTTTTGACAGCCCTTGACTTAGGGCCCTCTTAGGCACGCGACATCCGACGGCCAAATGATTTAGGTCCCCGGGAACAGCAGAGTCATGTTGCCATCGCGTTCTGAAAGACATACCGTCGTGTCCTACAGAACGCCGAAGGCAAAAATTCGCGACAATTTTCTATGTACATGGCGTTTAACTTAGTTCATTTATGCAAACGCGCCGTTTGTCTGTCGTCTACTGTAAACATCAATGCTGCCAATCGCTTCGAGGTGAGAGATCTCTAGTAGACAAGATAAGTCAAGTCGCGCGGAGGTTTCCATTCAAGTGGCATTATGGTGAATTAAAGATAAGTGATATTTTCTTTTATTTTGATACAAAAAATCTTTATAATGAACGTTTTATTTATAGATGAGATCAAGGAAAATGGAAAGCAATTTGGAATTCATCACCATTTAAGGAGTACAAAAACGTGAATCTAAGCATTACTGTTAAAAAAAAAAAACAGCATGAAATTTATTTTCTTAACTTTAATGTATATTGAAATGTACAGTGCTCAAAAGACACTACGTGCATAAAATAAACCTACAAAACGACAATAAAAAAAATGGTGCATAAAATTTCGACCAAGAGTTTTTATACGAAAGGAGCCTTTGTACCAGAAAATATATTCGCATACAATTTGTTTACATTACTATTATGAACATTCAATAACGAGAGTTTAATTTTGAATATAGAAAAGTATAAACAACCGTAAAACATCACTGTTCTGAAAGCGATTTTGAAAAATATCCATTATTCAGATTTGAAAAAATGGGTGATCCTAATTACTGATGCTATAGCCTATTTTAGTGTAAAAGACAAATAAGTAATACTATAAAATTACCTCATGGCGGAGCCCAGCTTGAACAACTGCTGATAATGTCCATTCGACCACCAGAGTGGGTAAACGACATGGTGGGAAGTTCATGCTTCTACATTCTATCCATAATTGGACAGCTGACAGCCAGCAAAGGTTCATGTATCCATTCGCCAAATCATGATCAACAACAAGACGATAATACATTATGCTGTTATGATTGTTATCACTTCAGGCAGTCAACATACAACAAACAATATGTTCGGTTTTTTTCTTTTGAGCGTTTTCACATTATTGAAATAGGAACTTATGAAAAGAGCCGTTTGGATGGGTTTTTTTTTGTGGAAGCGCCATCTATATATAGTTCCCTTCAAAATACTTTTAAAAAACATCTAAAAGGGTGCGTTCCCTCCGCAAATTAAGAGGCTGATCCAGATGAAATGAAGGCGGGTTAATGACCGTCTTTGGTTGTGTACATGCTGTGTGTTTACAAAAAAAAACAAGTATTTATTTAATTATTTATGGTAGCCAGTTATAAGAAAATAAATGAGTGAATATAATACTTTTTAAGTGATAATTTTAACCACGGAACAAATAACAAAGTAGTTATATTAATATGTTTTGTTATTTCAAATAGTTACAAAAACACAATCATACAGTAATCTTTGATATAAAAATCTTAGCTAGGTGTCGGTGATCACCATCCTACGCTGGTCGACTTTATGTTGAACACAACCCTCCCCCCCCCCCCCCCCCGCTAGCCCACCCACGCGACCTTGACCTTGTCACGAGGCTCCTATGCCATTGATCAAGCGGCAACGTAGGGCGTAGGCGCACTTCGAGACCGAGTTCTCTTTCTCCTGAAACACTAGCGCTCGCAGCGGCCATAACAAGCCCAGACCTTCGAAATCTCCACCAATTCTTGTGCACACGAGTACGGTATCTTGTACACTAAACAGCCCTGGTTTTCAAACAAAGTAAAACCCAATATCAGGAGTAGTATGATGTGTTCATGCTAAGTGAAGAGTTAATAAACACAATTATATACCCACCCCGCTACCCCCTCAGTACACCCGGCCAAGATTCGAACCCCAATCTTCCTGTCATCAACAGTCCCGTTTATTGCGAGTGTGACGCCTTTGACTGTTCAACCACCAAAGCGGGTCCTATGTCGATTGTGGCGTGTAATGCTGGGTTTACACGTTCAATTATTTTGCACAAACCAGTAGTGTTGATAAAACGATAGTTTGAAGTTTGCGCATAACAAAAAATACAGTTTGAGATAAATCTATTTGTGTTTGATTTTCTAGTTGAGGTTGGCGCAAATACTGAGCGTGTGAACGGATTTTGTTGGTTTGTACAAACCAGGCGCATGCGCAGACAGTAGAGATAGCATAACGAAGCTAAAACGGGAAGTATCTAGATAAGTTTCGTCGTCCAAAGGCAAATAGTTCCAAAGATCATTTGGATCATCCCGCAATTCACTAATTAAGCTATGTGAAAATTATTGTTTCAACAGCCGATATTTGATCCGCCTTCAACTTTTCTTAAATTGCATGTCTTAGCTGCTTATTTATGCGACACAACCCGATTACTGATAAAGTAGCCCTTCGTTATCTATTTGTCTTGGTCGAACTTGGAATCTAGTAAAAATTCGCCACCCCTGAACAGCAAACTTATACGAGAAGAAACTGGAAACTACTAAAGCAAGTAAGAGTTTGCGCATATCTAACTGAATGTATAAACGGGTAGGCTTGTGTAAATCAATTTGCACAAACTGATTTGCGCGAATTCGTTCGAACAAAATGTGTGCGCGTCTAAGCCTAGCTTAAGAGAAACCTGGCAGGTATTTGAAAATAACTTTCCCGGTAAAATTGGTAGACTCTTTAGCTTTCACTCATAGAAATTATCCTGTGCTGATATAATGTCGGTTCAGAAAGTGCACGTTAAATACTATAAACAAATAAAAATATAAACTTTTAGAATTCGGGGAAAGTCGACCTGCTGGACACGGTCACACGCAATCCACGGCACAAAACTTTTTAAAAAATTATCTTACTGAATTGATAAAAAGGTGTTTTTCTTTAAAACGTAAAAGTTGAAACCATTTGTCAAATATAACATCCACAGAGTATAATGAAATAAGATCTAATAATGCAACGACCTTCAGTTTTGGATCGGAGTGTTTTGCGGAATTCTACGTATAGAAAACTGTCGACGTTTTTCTTCAACAGCAGCTATGGCACTACCATCACAGAATCCGCTAATATAATAGCATATATCCATATTCAACATATGTGAAGATGTGTAGCATTTTTTAACAAAACCTCTACAATGCCACTCTCAACAGTCACAATAGCCGAATGACGCGTCTCACCCTTGCACATGCCTCAGACAGTGATGCATTGCGGCGAGAGGAAAGGACAATATTGCGGGACAAATGTACCGGTACCCGTTCGGAATAGGACACACGTTCATAAAAACTATTTTTCTTAGAATGACTAACTATGACCTTCCAGAATATTGAACTTTTCTCCTGAAACGCACGATAAACGAAACTGTTCACATTACTGCTCGATGAAACATACCCTCCCGGCGTTGCTCCAACTATCATTCTAACGATTGTAAGAATAATAAAAAAAGGGTGATAGTATTCGCTGCTAAGTCCCATCTCGACAAATACATTATTTATGAAAGTACCCGTTTATATTTGACAACTCATAGGTGTATACTAGAGGACAAAAGCCCTTGAGAACCCAATGCTTACAAGATGTATTTTTGTGTTCTTTAAAAACTAAGACGCGGTGGAAAAAATAGAAAAATTTAAATATGGACAAGTTAAAAATAGTATTTTATATTTGTAGAGGTTATATATTGTTTGTGTATAAAAACAAATCCTTGTGATTAACACAATTCTCTCGTGACAGAAGTGACCAACTTACCACTATCATTTCTGAGGGCTCCAGCACGAAGCATTCATTAGGGCGACGCGCGCTGCCGCCCGTCCGCTTTCCGAAACTGAAACAAAAACAAAGACACATGTTACCAACATGGACGGTAAAATTATCCTGCGACACAATCAAGGACGTGTCGTGGCTATGACCTATATCTTTAAAATTATGTATTTTTACTTTCCCTTATCAAGAAAAAGTATTATGTTCACGAAAAATATCGATTTTGAGATTATAACGAATTTTTACGATTTATGTGAACACGAACCCAAAAATTGGTTTTTATAATTATGTATGTTTCCATGTCCGTCAGTCTGTCCTTGGCCAAGAATCCAAAACAGTTTGATCGATTTTGTTCAAACTTGATATTTAGATTGTATAGGATTTTTCTAATCCTAGTCATTCATTAAGGGTAGTTTACCGATGAATAGTAATTGTTTTGAATTCAAAATTTTTCGAAAATGGCTCTAACCATTTTGTTTAGAATGCGTATCTAGGATTTGATTGACAGACATGCCATTACAATAAAACACATTTTTTCAATATATTACAATATAATACATTTTTAATCAATAATGGTATTTTAGCAACAGTTTCTAAAATAAAGAATAAAAATCTATGTAATTACTTTGTTTCCAAAATCTTTGACTACTTTGTATTATTCTTTTGTGCATTCAAAATATATTCTGGATTTCTTATTTTCATTACTCTAGTGTGCTTAGGATCTGCAATTCACAATATTTAACATTTCTTTGAGACACATGGGGAAAACAAAACAAAAAATATTATTTTGAAAGTCCTTGCTGGAACTACTAATATTTTTTATTATCAATGAATATTATTTAATTCTTCCAACACTCTTATAGTTAGTTCACAGTAAATAGGTAAAAATATTTGGGCTCTTCAAAATATTTTACGTCGTCTAAAAGTTTAAGTTTCACGCCCTTTTGGAGAGCTCAGTCCAACCCTGGTCTACTTGACGTAGTTTCCGAACAATTTAAAAAGCTACGCTGACCCCAAACTAGGAATTACTATAGAAGCATAAGATTAATAGTATTTTTTAGAAAAATATTCAATCTTCAATACAAAATAAATGCAAATAATTTAATACTTTGTGTGTCGTGAGTCATCATAAGTTGCGTCAACTTACTCAACATTCCAATTTAATCCAGTTTTGGTATTGAATATTATTTTACGACAGCTATGCTTTTATCGTTACATTATTTTTTAACATTTATTTAAAGTGGTTTGTCATATTTAACGTAATAAAGCTCTCTTTAACTTTTAACCGACACTTTAGCTATGTCGATAACACTTGTGCTTACTATGCTAAGGGTCCCGGTTTCGATGCCAGGTAGAGTGGTTAATTTAACTTAGTAAACTGTTATGTATGTCATTGCTAAAAGCTAGTTTGTCAAGTCATGTGCGGATATAATCATTGTTTTCATAAATTCTATATTTGTATATATATAGATACATATGATGTAGGTTCATTTTCTAGCTTGCAATTTTTTTTAAGACTCAGAAAAAAATAATACAACTGAAATTCTATCTGGTCCTCTGGACAGGTTTCAAGGCTATTAGTGTTGTCCTGTCAAGCGAACAATAGTATTACTGCCTACCGAGAAACTTCCTTCACCTCTCTCTTGGCTTGAGTAGGTGTGGTGGGGTTTTCCACCCCTATCCTGTAATAAACCTACATTTATGTAACTAACGACCGATTTTTAGCCGAGAAAATAGGAGGATTACATGGTTAAAAATATTATATTTGTAAATTATACACAAAACTTAAGATCGTATTTTTTTAGTCCAACCATTTAAAAAAATGTGTTTTTGAGTTAATTTTAAAAATATATGCATAAAAAATTAATTACATAATTAAATATCAATTTAGAAAAGTGTCCATACAGTCATAATAAATATATATATATAATTATTGGTTCATCTAGAATTTCGGTCGCAAATCAGTCATTTTTACTGTGTATTAGTAGCGATGCGACCCTTTAACTACTACCGAGACATGTACCATCTTATAAATTACAACCATACATATATTGGTCTAATCGAATACACCAATTATAAACACAATTTGCGTCTCGTGCACACTGTAAACTAATTTTTGTTATATGGAGGTTGGAGGGAGGGGGAGAGTGGAAAAGTAACATAGTTATCAACTCTCCGAAACTCTCCCTCAGACCCGAGAAAACGCTGACAACCCGTTTTGATTACATTGTACACCCAAAAGGCGAAAAATAAACATAAAAAGTTTTAACTCAAAAGTAGAGTGAAAAAAGTTTGTTCAGAATGAAATACCATATCCAAATTATATTCACTTTTTTATAAAAAAAAAGTAAGTAGAGTGAAAAAAGTTTGTTCAGAATGAAATACCATATCCAAATTATATTCACTTTTTTATAAAAAAAAAAGTCTTTATTTGACTGCATACATCTTCGGCTAAGTTAATGACATTAAAAGAGCTCCATCAGTATTGGGTGCTGAAATTAGAGACTTAGGAACCAAAGACTCTCAAAGTAGGAATCAATATTATTCTGAAATACAAATTTAAATAACGCCGAAATTAAAAAATATGTCTATTTTTTAATCTCCTAGAGGCCAAGTTAAAGCCTCACCTTGATAGTGTAAATAAGATTCTAAACATATCTAGACGGTCATCCATTGAAGAAAATGTGGATCGTAATTATCAATTCAGAAGCGGTTTGTAAAAGATTTGCCATCATCTTTTAAAATTCATTATCAGAGTTGCAACTATTTTTAAATGCAAAACTCCCTTCTGTTTCCAAGGTTTTCAGAAAGTAATCTACAGTTTTTTTCTCAAACAATTTTAGAAGAGAGTATAGAGGAATTAAATTGTATTTGTAATAAAATTGACTAGTGTGAGGTCATATCATTGGTGTTTTATAAAGCAATGATTTGACGTGAAGTGGTTCTGTGGTCACATGGTCTACAGCAGATCAGGGTTCGAAACACGGTCGAATGTACTGTGGATAGTTTTCCCCAAATGGTTTTCTACCATGCCTCCACGCAAATGCGGGTACACATGCTCTAAATTCATCCTTCTTTATTTCTAAATTGTTACCGTAATTAGTACATATGGGAAAAGCATTATCAGGTAATAGGACGAGGCGCTTAGAAAAAAATTTACTTTGATGGCTGCATGTATCCAGTTATTACATAGTAAAAAGTTGGTGGAAAAAAATGTCGGTGGATATGACATGTTTTCTGAACAGGCCTTAATTTTTCAGCTGGCTATTCCTATCATGCAAAGGCTTGCTATTTAAAATTTGCAGTTTAATTTTTCAAACTCACCAATATTCCAGTGGTGGGGGGGGAGGGGGGGGATCATTATTTGCGTTTCCAGCTAATCTTGCACCTCCTTAATTCTTTAATAGCATCCATCACCGCCCAACGTTGATGGGTTGGCTAGTTAAAATGTAGCATTACTACCGATTAGTAAAATATTGTTTACCGAATCGTTTGCTGTTACATAGCATATAAAAACAAGTCCCAGTTATGTATGACTGAAGTCTGTAGCTATTTTTTTAGCAACATCTTTTGCAATTTTATCATATATTAATATATAATGTAACACTTGAGTGTTATCAAGTGTTTTTTCCTGAATAGAAAAATAAGAAGAAAAAAGTCCACAATATAATCCAAAAACAATTCTCAATTCGATAAGACCATTCAGACTTTAACCTGACAGGTTAAATACAAGTTAACTCTATAACGGCCATTCCACTACTCAACTTTTAATCAACACTATCCATTGATAACACGCGAAATAAATCAATGTTAGAGTGTTTAGCTGACATGAGATCAGCTTCTGATCTGGGTCGAATGCCCTGCCAGAGATTTTTCCATCCCCTATTCAAGCCAATGCTGGTATGTTTCTCTAAAATTCGCAATACTCATCCCGTATTCTCAAATTAGTTGGAGTTTCGGTCATTTATAGCAAAAGTAAAGTGCATAGCATCAAAAACCTTGTGTGTTTATTTTAGGCAAATAAAAACCTAAGCATTTTTAAACTAAACTAGTTCTGGATATTACATACAGTATTTACAATAATTGCATTTTGTTTATTTAAAAAAACACAAGATTAATTAGATATTTTGCTATTTGGTTTGTCTTCACCTTTTGTGCGCATGGATGTACAACTTAGGAGAAATATGGCGCTCCAATTACACAGCCCTCCCCTCCATTTCAAGACGCGCCATCCGCCCACCTTATATTTTATAATTTAATTCCAGCTCTCATTTTCCGTCTGGAGTTTCGAGGGGAGCTTGGAGCTGGGATTGGCCTCTTAACACGTCTAACTACCTCTTTGCCTTCACTCGGAATGACTCGAGGCTGAACTTTACAAGCACAAGGCTTCAACGCAATAACATTGGCTGAGCAACATCCAACTAATGGAGGTAGGTGCACCTTATAGGGTGTAAAGAACACGTCTCTAACAATAACATTGGCTGAGCAACATCCAACTAATGGAGATAGGTACACCTTATAGGGTGTAAATAACACGTCTCTAACATTAACATTGGCTGAGCAACATCCAACTAATGGAGGTAGGTGCAACTTATAGGGTGTAAATAACACATCTCTAACATTAACATTGGCTGAGCAACATCCAACTAATGGAGGTAGGTGTAACTTATAGGGTGTAAACAACACGTCTCTTAACATTAACATTGGCTGAGCAACATCCAACTAATGGAGGTAGGTGCAACTTATAGGGTGTAAATAACACATCTCTAACAATAACATTGGCTGAGCAACATCCAACTAATGGAGGTAGGTGCAACTTATAGGGTATAAAAAACACGTCTCTTAACATTAACATTGGCTGAGCAACATCCAACTAATGGAGGTAGGTGCAACTTATAGGGTGTAAATAACACATCTCTAACAATAACATTGGCTGAGCAACATCCAACTAATGGAGGTAGGTGCAACTTATAGGGTGTAAACAACACGTCTCTTAACATTAACATTGGCTGAGCAACATCCAACTAATGGAGGTAGGTGCAACTTATAGGGTGTAAACAACACGTCTCTAACATTAACATTGGCTGAACAACATCCAACTAATGGAGGTAGGTGCAACTTATAGGGTGTAAATAACAAATCTCTAACAATAACATTGGCTGAGCAACATCCAACTAATGGAGGTAGGTGCAACTTATAGGGTGTAAACAACACGTCTCTTAACATTAACATTGGTTGAGCAACATCCAACTAATGGAGGTAGGTGCAACTTATAGGGTGTAAACAACACGTCTCTAACATTAACATTGGCTGAGCAACATCCAACTAATGGAGGTAGGTGCAACTTATAGGGTGTAAATAACACATCTCTAACAATAACATTTGCTGAGCAACATCCAACTAATGGAGGTAGGTGCAACTTATAGGGTGTAAATAACACATCTCTAACAATAACATTGGCTGAGCAACATCCAACTAATGGAGGTAGGTGCAACTTATAGGGTGTAAATAACACGTCTCTAACAATAACATTGGCTGAGCAACATCCAACTAATAGAAATTCTTAAATAGCGCTTTGTAGATTAACAAAAAGACAGTAATAACAAATGTTTATCTAGCTAAAACTGATTTGTTTTATTTATTTAATTTCGAAGAAAATCTGTGCAAGAAGAACAAAAAGTATCAGAATGATGTGACCCGTTTAGAAAATCAAACATATTTCTTTGCGGCCATCGTTAATGACATTTTACTAGTATTGGTGTTTTATAGGTATTTATAATAGCAATCAAAAGTGACAGCTGGAGATCACATAATTTGACGTATGAATATATTAAAATTGTTTTTGTAGCTTAAGTACCTACCAGATAGGCCTACTGTTCTTCCTACCAAAATCAAGGTAGGCCTATAGGTACGGTGACCATACGTACTGTTTTTTGCAGGACAATACTGTTTTTTGGGGTGATGTCCTGCTATCCTACAGAAAATGCTATAGTACACCAAAAGGTACTGTTTTTTAAACCAAGTACCTCCAAAAATACTTCATTTTGAAGTAAGCGAAAATAATATTTTGAATTGAACAGCGCTAGCTTAAGGAACATCATCCTTGAGCAGTTGGCAAACAATTATTTCATAGCTCTTTGTGATGATACCTACCATCTAGCCTAACGTTTTTAATTTCTTATCCATGCCCTTTTTTCGGGCTTCATTTGTTTTCTTTGCCTTGAGTTGTCTCGCCAAGTCTGTGAGTGTGAGTGTTGTGATGGGGTTGTTTTATTAGTTTTTAAATAATAATAAAACCTAGTATACCAAAGTGTTGTGAGATGGGGCAACCAAGCAGAAAATGTTCATTTAATTCTTCTTTACAAACAGAGTACCCTTTCATCAAACTAAAATACAGTGATAACCCTCACATTGTTATTTGTGAGATGTGTAGAGGTGAAGTTGATCCAAGCAATCGAGGTCGCACAAGCGTTGTGAGGAATTTTAAGCAACGCAAACACTTACTAGCAGTAAATTCCGCCACATCAAGTAATACGGTAATCAAGTACTTAAAAAAAAAAGTATTAACTTCTGAAAATTTTACTTTGGCTGCCAAAGAGGGTACTTATGCATATCATACAATCAAACATATTATGCAGAGTTTTCGTTCCCTTGACTGTACGTCGAAGCTGGTATCAGGTATGTTTGAACCGAATTTCTCAGCCCGCACTAAAACAGAAGTAATTGTGAAAAACGTTTTTGCGAAGGAGGCCCAGGAGAAATTCAACATTTATTTAGGAACAGCATATTATTTCAGCGTTATGATTGATTTTTCCAATCACCATAACATTAAGATAGTGCCATTGATTGTACGCTACTTTAACTGTGCTATTGGGTAGTGAGATCTAAATTAGATTTCAGTGAGCCATTAAAAGATCGCCTTACACCGGTAGAGTTTAAAGTTGTTGTAAAACACATTATTTTTTGTTTATCCTTTCTATGATGTAATCAAATGTTCAGACAACTTTAGCTAAAGACGTGCTCTAGAGGGATGGACAGACAACACGAACATCACATGTTGACATGGAACATAGAGATTTGTATTCTCAACTGGGACAACTGTGTTGTTATTATTACTAGCACCGAGTCTTACTACCCGTTCGGGTTATACGCTTAATTACTAATTACGCTAATGGATTAGGAATTGGGAAGGTTGAATTTAGAGGAAGTGAACCCGCATTTTCGTGGAGGGAGAGTGGAAAACCATTTAGGAAAAACCACCCCCACAGTTCATCCGACCGAGATTCAAACCTCGATCTCCCCATCCTCGGCATTCAAGCTCAACACAATTAGCACATTAGCTAACTACACCACCGAGGCATGTTAGTTAAATTTAATTTGTTTGTTTATCTGTTTTGATAATTTAAAGCATTTGTTAAAATTCTCGTCTCTTAAGCCCGTACATTCTGATAAAACTGTATCCACCCAGTCACATATTCTTTAAACGTGAGCTCAACACAAGCTACAGGTCAAACAGAAGCAATGGATGGATCTTTTTAAGACGAGGATAACATTCAGTAATAAATACCCACTCGTGCATCTTAGGAAGACATCTTATCGATTCAAGGGCAAACTACCACATAGTAGCAACATGGCGTCCGCTCCCGAGAGACTATAAACCTCCATCCCTGAGTAATTATTTGGAAGGGGCGGGGAGCTTCATGTCCTATTACTCTATTAGCAACCTCTCAAGGGGGCCACATACCATTGTGGGAACACGAAGCGCGGCCATGCAAGAACCGACCAACTTAGGGCTACCAGATCTACGCAAGGATACCAAGAGGTGCTCCGTTATGTAAGATACTTAGAAAGAATGGTTTGAATTATCGACCACAAATATCGGGGGGGCCATGATTGGATCCCACAGAGATTCCAAGGCAACAATCTACTAAAGTTTGAAATAATTTAGTATATTCAAAAATCATGAAGAGATTATTTTATTCGGGATTGTGAAGTAGAAGCTTTTAAATTCCTTTTGATCTTAGAAATTGGGGATCAATCAACAGTCGATTAACACGCTTCGGTAGACACGTGGTTTAACGATGACGAGGAGATTGTGGTTCGATCCCCGTCAGGTGTACTAAGGGTAGATTTTCCCTAAACGGGGTTCCCACCCTCCCTCCATGTAAATGCGGGTACACTTCCTCTAAATTCAACCTTACTAATCCCTAACCCATTAGCGTACCTAGTACAAAAGCGTATAATCCGAACGGGTATTAAGACGCGGTGCTAAGAAAAAAATAAAGTCAAATTACGTTGGCAATGCAGGAATCTTAAAAGAACGTATGCATTCTTAAGTGTCCCATCGACTTTCTAGCTGTGTGATACAAAGTAGGATTTTATAATTTTGTTTTGTATTGGTTTAGTTGCTTTTAAAAGATGAATATTCCACTATTAGTAAGTTTGTGACAAATCAAAATTATCGTTTACTTTCAAATATTAATTACTACTTTGGTTACCTGAATTAAAAGTTAAATATAACATAGGAGTAAAGTTAAGCATCAGCCTCGTGACCTTCAAGGTCATAATTACTGCGCCGGACTGCAAGGCGTTGTTTTCAATGTAAACAGACACATACATGCAATCTTTGGGACTCGCCTTCTTTGTAAACGTAGTTTGTTTATCGAATATGTTGGAGCGAAGATGCTACGAAGTGTTTTTTCCACCCGGATACGGCTTTCTCCCAAGGGGAAAAGGAGGGGTGGAGTGTGTCGACACATTGCACTAGAAAACTCAAAAAGAATCGTCAGTTGCTTCAGTGCATCCCATAAAGTTTACGCGGAAATTAAGGACGGGTAAATAATAATTCAAAGAATTCTTCAGTTACATCTGAATTATGCGAGCACCAGCATAAGATACACAATAAAAGTTGTATACGTCGGATTTCGACACTAATCTATCATCTACAATTTGTGATAATTTTAAAAACCTATTAGTAAATATACTCAGTGCATGTGGGTTTACGCTGACACTAAATAAGAATAATACTTAGTTTCACGCCTTACTAACCGTTCGGGTTATACGCTTAAGTACTAATTACGCTAATGGATTAGGAATTGAGAAGGTTGAATATAAAGGAAGTGAAGTGAGCTCGCATTTGCGTTGAGAGAAAGAGAGAGAGAGAGAGAGAGAAAATGGAAAACCATTTAGGATAACCCCCTCCCCCTCTTCACCCGACCAAGTTTCTAACCTCGATCTCCCCGTCCTCGGCAGTCTAGCTCAACACGAAACTAGCGCGATTGCTAACTACGCCAAATAGTCGGGTCGTTGACAATGAGATCAGTAAAGACTACAGCCTAATTTTCATAGAAAACGCCTCTTAAAAAATTAAATATTTAATTTTGCGAGCAAAATCGATACATTTTAAATATTAATTTATAGGTTTTTTAGATACCCACCGCAAATCACACGACTTGACGTGAACGTAGGTTTAATAACTGTTTTAGCCGGCTCTTCTTATGAAAAGTGGAATGTAGTTTGTAGGATTCCCTCGATCTTGATATATTAGTAGACGTGCAAGCAACTTGTTACTATCTACATGTTTATGCAGGAAGTAAACAGCCTAGCTCACATATGGCAACCATGTGGCGTGTGAAGGTAATGATGAGCCACAGATAAAAGCAACAACACAAGGTCACCGGGTGTGACAAGGATGGTTCGCGTGCTTGTTTATTTTGTTGACAGACTCATAAGAGCGGCGACAAGAGTTCGGAGTTCGAATTCAGGAAGGATGTGCTAATTTTGTTTGTTTTCCCCCCTATTGTGGTTTTCCCGTCTCCTTTTGTTCAAATGCGGGTACACTTCCTCTACAATTATAACTTTCATCCCCCTCCCAATCGTGTAAATCTGCGATAGGTCAAACGGGTAGTAAGACGCGAAGAGCGGAATGTTCCAGAGCATATTAGCGTGACCAGCCCTAGCGACAACATGGCGGGCTGGGCGATATCAAAATAAATGAGTTTTTGGGGCATTAGCAACTGGGATCAAGCCTTGGTATCTCATCAGTTGCTATCCTATAGCTGCTACAATCTCAGTTGTGTACCATCTACGTCACACCTTGTGGACTATTTGAAATGTGTGCCGATAGATGGCACGTCACACCTTGTGGACTATTTGAAAAGTGTGCCGATAGATGGCACGTCACACCTTGTGGACTATTTGAAAAGTGTGCCGATAGATGGCACGTCACACCTTGTGGACTATTTGAAAAGTGTGTCGATAGATGGCACGTCACGCCTTGTGGACTATTTGAAAAGTATGTCGATAGATGGCACGTCACGCCTTGTGGACTATTTGAAAAGTGTGTCGATAGATGGCACGTCACACCTTGTGGACTATTTGAAAAGTGTGTCGATAGATGGCACGTCACACCTTGTGGACTATTTGAAAAGTGTGCCGATAGATGGCACGTCACGCCTTGTGGACTATTTGAAAAGTGTGCCGATAGATGGCACGTCACACCTTGTAGACTATTTGAAAAGTGTGCCGATAGATGGCACGTCACACCTTGTGGACTATTTGAAAGGTGTGCCGATATAGGGCACGTCACGCCCACTGAGGTCAGTGGTGGAATGTAGAAGAATAGGTGAGAGATGTACGGATTGTTGAACAGGTCAGGGCTGGGGCCCATGCGCCCCACGAGGTGGAACAGTGTCGGACGAAAAACGTTTCTCGAGTGCCCAATGGGTCAATGTATAAGTTCTGTTCTGTTTCATTTGCCCTACAATATTGTGGGCTATCTAAAGTTAACCAATTTACTCACTAATATATGCTGGACTTAGCCTGTGTTTTCTTTACAAGTGGATAAAGCTTATCACCCCCTAAGACGCGCCGCGCGGAACCGCCTTGTGGAATTTCCGTGCCAGGAGGACCCTCGAGGTTTCTGGAGAAGAATTATTTCCTTTCGGCGCGTCTCGGTGCTCCAGAGAGGGCGGGGGTCGTGGAAAGAACCGTGGGAGGAATACGCTCTCGTGTCATTCCGACAACATTCGGGTGCGTTGTCTTAGTGCCGGCATGTCTACAACTTCAACACATGAATTTTATTTTATTTTGAACCGAGTCTTACTACCCATTCGGGTCATAAGCTTATGTCCTAATTACGCTAATGGGTTCGGGATTAGATTAAGAAGGTTGTATTTAGAGGAAGTGAACACACATTTGCGTGAAAGGAGAGTGGAAACCCATTTAGGGAAAACCACCTCCAGTCCACCCAAGCGAGATTCGAACCTCAATCTCCCCATCGGCGGCAATCTAGTCCAACACGAAATTAGCGCTTTAGATCACGCGACCACCTAAGCGGGTTATTCTTAATGTTGATTTCATAAGTAAAATGCACCCAGCGAAGTCGAAAACCACGTTTTCGTTGTGTTTTCCCCAGTAGGATCACGTGGGTTGCAGCCACGATGGTTTATATTTTAACTTTTCTCCTATTTTAAACAAATATCCATCACATTAGTCTAATCAACTGTCAACTATGGTTTTTAATCCTTTTGTAATAAGACCCCTAGCTTCAATATTATAAATTTGTACACCCATAAATCTCCTTACCGCACCCATCTTGACAAATAAGAGGCAAAGCACTTGGATTATACGATGGCCTAATCTTATAATTTATAAGCAATGGAATAATGCTAGGTAAGCTTTCTACCTTTCAAAGGGTACAATTCGTTTAATATAAAAGGTAGCAAGATTCCTTATGGTTTAGCTTATAATCAGGGCTAGAATTTCAATGACATGTCACACACTCACACACACACACACACACACACGCACACACACAGCTCTCACAGACAAAGCTCATAAGTTTTATTTATCAACTCTGTTCATCATCATTTGGTTGCAGCGCTGTATATTGTTTAGGTCATTTTTCGTCGTTTTGGAATTTTTGGCAATATTTTCTTGTTTTATGTCATTTTAAATAATTTTTTAAAAATAATTTTAGGGCGTTCATGTTAAATAATTTTTTTTTTAAATACTATCAAGATTTTATAAACATCTTCAAGACACATTATTTTGTCGTGGAGAGAAAAGATAATATAGACAATGTGCTTTGTATAGGGTTGGTAAATTCGTATTTCATCACTGAGAGGGTTGCGTTTATAGAAGGTAGGTAGTTATTAATTCTGAAGCAGATATTTGTAATCAATATTATATTTAGCAACGTACAAGAATTTAGTTAAAGACTTTTCATATCATAAGTATTTTTTAGTTTCCAATTTTGTAATAATAATAATAATATTATTATTAGCACCGCGTCTTACTATACGTTCGGGTTATACGCTTTAAGTACTAATTACGCTAACTGATTAGGAATTGGGAAGGTTGAATTAGAGGAAGTGAACCCGCATTTGCGTGGAGGGAGAGTGGAAAGCCATTTAGGAACACCCCCCTCCCCCAGTTCACCCGACCGAGATTCAAACCTCGATCTCCCCGTCCTTAGCAGTCGAGCTCAAAACGACTAGCGCGTTTGCCAACTACGCCACCGAGGCGGGTCCAATTTTGTAAATTTTGTGTATGATTTAGCCGTAAGAGACCCTGCAGTCAAATAGCAACCAACAATAGTTATTAAGCCCACTCAAATAATAAATAATAGATCAATAACAAAGGGCAATTAACAAATATATCGTGTACGTAAAGAGTACAGTCGAGAGCTAAGCGGCCGTGCAGTCGTGTTTTATGAAAGCCCGGATACTTATTAGGTGTAATATTTTATTTAAAACAAGGCACGAATGCGTTATCCGGTTGGTTTGGACAAGAACACCAGATAAAAGGGTATCTCGGGAATGATGTTCGTGACAAAGCAGGGTTCCACGGGCACAGGCTGTCCTGGGAGATGGTTCACAAACCCACCCAATGAAGAAACACAAAGAGTGACTTTATTAGAGTCGTCATTTTCAAAGGATAGGAAGATGGAATCACATTGTGAGAGGCTGGGTACTTTGCTATGCAGACGAGGGAATGGAACTCTAACCTTTATGAGTGAAGGGCATTTAAAAATAGAGTGGAATTTAAAACAAACAAATCAATAGCGTTTTATCGGACTCCCTGGGGCAATCAGCTATGGGAGTATAATATGTGGTGGTGATTGTAGTATGAAACATTTCACAAATATCCAACAGAGATTTGGACTAGGTATATTCATAAAGGTTGTGCCAAAAAACGAAATACGGGGGTGGGGGGGGGGGGGAGAGGGAGAGAGAGAGAGGGGGGGGGGAGAGGGAGAGAGAATGGCGCATTTACCAGCAGTACTTTTGATCAAATTAAGGTCTAGCAGTATTTAAGTTCGAAATTTCAGTACGGTTGGCATGTTTTACACTTGCAAATTTGACTCTTTTTGGTTTGGTTTGGTTTTCTCCTTTGGTCTATACATTTTTACTAGGAGATTGCCGATGCATTTGTTTAAAATACACACTTCTCGTCCCGCGACCTTAATAAAGTAAACTCCAGCATTAAAGTATTATAAAAAACACAATAAAACAGTAGTTCTAGGAACAAAGGTAAGTAAGCTCGCGTATTTGTAAAATTCCTTCAACCAACTCTAAATAATAAAGTAACCTGAGTAGAAGAGGCCATGAAACAATATTTGTAAAATGTGAAAGACTCACTACAAAGCTTCCCCCGCCTGGAACAATGCAAAGTATTGTTGACGTTTTAAAGCCTAAAGGCACACAAAGACAAGATTATGGTCCAGCCAGCTCCTGGCTTTATCTCGCAGTTCCGGGGAGAGCCTAGTCCTGCCATTGAAACAACAGCGGTTGGGTTAAAGGGGTTGAATGGGGTAGTTTACCACAGGATCGTCTCTATCCCACGTAGTTGGTAGACACAGGATACTAGAGATGACGGGAATTATATTTTATTATTCGTGTGCTCAAACGGCTTCAAATATCTAGTACAAAGAAAAAGGATTATTATAACACTGCATCGGCGGCATTTACCTGAGATAAAAACAGACTAAAAAACATGTGCATCGAACCTAGGGTTTAAGGGCCAAAGTATAAGCTAGTTAGCGCTCACATAACTCTTATCGGTTGGAATAATAACGTAACTTTGAGTAATTATACTGGTGGGAATTATGTGCGCGTGTTTATGTAACAGTGTTGATTTATTTGAACAAACTTTACTAACTAGGACTAATTTAAGGAATTTTGTTATGCGAAATTTTGTTTTCAGGATAACTATAAAATTATATTTGTTAAAAGTTTTAAAATATATAACAACAAAATAAATATCTATATTAGGTGTGTCTAGTCAGTACACATTTTTTTAGAACCGCGTCTTACTAACCGTTCGGTTTATACGCCTAAGTACAAATTACGCTGATGGTTTTAGGGATTAGAAAGATTATATACACTCGCGTGGAAAACTTTTTGGATACCCCTCCCCCAGATTCAAACCTCGATCTTCCTTTCATCGGCAGTCTAGTTTACTGTGAGAGTAACACCTCAGACCATGCGGCCACCAAAGCCTGTGTCAGGGTAAGTAGTGCTGTATGCCTTCATTTGAGCAAGTAGACTATATTTATTTTTAGTAATTTTTTACTTTTTAAGTAATTTTTAAGTAACTTTTAAGTAATCATATCTAAATTTTAAATTTTAAAAATCTCAAGATCACTTGATGCTGTATAAAAGTGGTCACGACGAAACTTGTCAATGTTAATCTAATCTTTGACATGTTTTTAAAGGTAACAAAGCAGGAGGGACGCATACTATAAATAATATCTTTACAGTCTATAGTTAAAGGTTTGTCTTTTCTGAATTAAATACAGCAAATTACCGTTGTTCTTCAGAAGAGTACGGGCTAAGTTTTGGTGTTCAAGTTCGGCCGATTGCTAAGAGAAAACTAAAAATTTCTAACTTTGGTGTAAAAAAAAGGTTTCTACATAGACAAAAGCCAGGCCTTATCAAATTTGAGAAATATTTTAAATTCATACTGATTTTATTGATGGTAAATTTTTATTAAATCAGCCTATTTGAGTTTAAGCCTACATTTTGGGATTCGGACGATAGTTTTGGGGCTAAAGTAGTAATTTTGGGATTTAATTTTGTATTAAGGACAAGCACTTTGTATTAACGGTTTTGTTTTTCTTTGGGCTTTTTATTTCCAGTTTGATACAAAATTGAAAGGTTTAAATGGTCATTTTGAACTTTGTTGGATAATAATAATAATAATAATAATAATAATAATAATGTTTGTGAGATATTAATTGGTCTATAATGGGACTTTCCGCTTATATTCATTCTAGATATAATCAATCACTTTAAAGTTAGGGTGGGAATTGAGGGTGTTAGGGGTAATTTTCCAATAGGGGCAGGACAGCCATCAAAGTTACAATAGACATAGCTATAACTAAAAAAAAAGCTCCATTACGAGGTATAGTATTAAAATATTGTTAGATTTAATTATTATAACAGCCATTTTTAACTAAAAAGTAGCTATGTTAAATTTGTCATAGAATCATGGAATATAAAATCACTATGAGATTAAGTATGTTAGTACGGCAACTTTTGTGGGTACTTTACTTTCTATGTCAGGTCATAGTTTTAACTAAATAAGGGGAAAAAACACAATAACAAATTAACTATTTAAATTTTGAATGAAATAATGACAAAGTTAATTTAACACTAAATTTCCTTGCCAGTATTTAAATAAATATATATATATATATATTTTACAAGATTTATCAAAAGGATAAATAAAGAGTGTTGAGTGAATCAAAACTAGGAAGTGATATCAGAAGGTTCACATCACGAGACTCACCATACGGAGAACCTCCTTCTAGGGAAGGGCGGAGGGGGCGGTGGCGGACTGACGACGCGCGTCTCCTCGAACCCGCTGCGCAGCGCCTCCACGCGCGGGATCCCCCGACTGACCGAGCTGCGCCGCTCCCGCGTGTGGAACGAGTTCCAGCGGCGCAGCACGCGCGGTGGAGGAGGGGGCGGCGGCGGTTCGTCCAGACTGGAGCTGTTGTACCTGGTGTGAAGCAGCTCGCAGTGCTTGTACATGATCCACACACTCGGCACCGCAATCAATCAACCCACCATCTTGCACTTAGCGAATCATCTATTATACGAGACATTCGTCTAAAGATCCATAAAGGACACCTTTGTGAACTGACCGAACACGTGTTTTTGATCATTAACATGTTTTACTATATATCCGTTATAATTAGTGTTTAGGCTTGCCAAAATTTCGAATGAATCGAGATAAAATTGTTCTGAAACTTTAGATCACTCCTTCAGATATTGATCGCAGTGTCCAGTAGAATACACACTTCCCAAGGATGGTTGCTGGTAGAGTTCATAAAGGCCATGGTATGCTGTCTTACATAATTTCAAGAAAACACCAAGCACTGATTGGTCGCAACTGGCACTGGTAAAGATTCGCGTTTTGCTGCACTTTCACCGGCGACGGCTGTACTTCAAAAAATGTGTGCACTTTGAGCTGAGCGAAATCCATCTCCATTTTTTTTAAACGATTGTGAATCTATTCACAACTGTGAGGATTTAAATACATTAATAACTCCGGATAAGTTATCTGTTGTGATCATCTTTTGTGATATTCTTTTATTGTTAACAATGAAATTAAAAATGAAATAAGAGCCAAAGTAATAAAGGAATAATAATTAGTTTTACAGTTTAATATAATGAACAAAATCAAACCTAATATTACAAATTAAAAATAATGTTTACGAAAGTGTTTTTTTTTATTGTTCAGGGTAGTTTTAAAATTGCTGTCACTAATAACAGAGGAATGTTACAAGGAGAGCAACTAATGAAAATTAACATGCAAAATGTGAGTGAGAGCAAACACACACACACAAAAGCTACACGAATTTAATTTAGTCATGTGGGTTTGATAAATTAATCTGAGGTTTGAACAAGACCTCGTACTATTTGAGCGAATTAACCTGGACAGAAATACAAGTCGCTGTTATCATGTCCATCAATGAGTTATAGCTTTAGTCAGCGGACCCCAGCACGGAAGATTAATGCCAGAAACGGAGGTTTTTAGTCCACGTCCTTTATTTTAGCAGAGCGCATTAGTCTTACTACCGAGTTGTCCATGACGTGAACTTCACGGGAAAGGAAAAACCAGCAGAGAAAACCAATCTACAAAAATGCTGGTCATGTTTTAACGACAAGGGGAGTGGGGGGAGCATGTAATGTTATTGCTGTGCAATGGAATGAAAGGAAGATGGCATGCTTCATTTGTTTATTGTTCTTAACACAGATAAAAACAAAGTGGCTCCAGGTTGCAGGATTACTAATAATTAAATAGCACTTTATTATTATTTTATTCAAACGTTCAACAAACACAAAGGGTATTTAACGGCTTAATCTATGAATAGGAAGGATGAAGAGGACCGTTTAAAACAAGTATTAGGGGACGACCATACTGGGCGAGCGAGCGCGCTTGAAAGATAGAACTGGTTCTATTCTTCAAGAGCGCGCGCTCGAGCCGGTACAGCCTAGTTTACAGGCGGTAGGCAATATTATTGTATGTTGGTTCATTGAGTGCTAGGAAAACTTCTCATTTTGACATTTTTATTATCGATAGGTTTAGCACACTTGCTACTAACGGCAAGACAGAACAAAATACAGACTGTTCACGATAGGTTTTTACCTGGATGACAGTTCGAAAATCACATATTTAGATTTTGGGTTGCCAACACTTGTAAAAGACTGTTTTGTTATAAATGTAAATATCTTTAATTACATGTTATAATTTACATTTAAAATAAGGTAAACTTAAGTTTTCTCACACTATTTAATTTTTTTTAAATAATTTCTTTTTATCCAACTCGAAACAATATTTTAAACATAATTAAAAGTATTTATTCTTCGTTTTGGAACGTTACTGATTTTGGGTAATATAGTGCACACATCAATAGCTTTTAATACAGGCATCGTATTTATTTGGAAAAGAGAAAATTGTTGCTATTTTTTTACATACAATAAATGATTTTATGATTATTTTATCGTATTTTGAAATATTGAACTGAATAAAATATTTTCATCAACTGCATGTCTGCATCATTGTAAAAAACTTGTTTACCGTTATGTTCAACCATATGGTTTAGATTCGTCAGTCGCCATTTTGAACCTATGTTCGTTAGAAGTTTTTGTGAAAGTGGCGTGAATTTTTTTTAAGTGGAATAAAACGTTAAATAAACTTTGTGTCCGTCCTCAAATAAATATATAAATAATATTGGCCTAAATTACTGTGGTTAACTATCACATTAATATATTACCATCTGTTTTCATTACAGTCATTCAAAGTGATAGATGTCAGCTGTTGGCGTAGTGATATATTAGGGATTACTTCTAGTGACATTTTGAGCTGTCATCCAGGTAAACTTAGCTTGTGAATGAATTATAGTTTACATTATCTCACCAGACAAATGCCTGAGCAGTTTATCTTTACTTGAGCTTTTCCCCACATCCAGTACCGTCGGCGGAGTTTCAAACCTTGGTATCTCCATCAAAGGAAATCAATTCTAATGTGAGCCTGACATATTAGATCGTATAACAGGCGGCAAGTTTAGAAAACACTAATTAAAAGATGAGCATATTACGGGATTCTAAACGGAGACCTATAATGGATATTTCCCGTAGGAGCTAAAAGAATTAGTAAAATATATATATATATATATATTATATATATATATATATATATATATATATTTTAAAGCCCACACCGTTCTTGTCGCAATGAATTCAGTCAGAGTGGTGCTAAAGTCACAAATGAAACCTGTTGCCTAACGTGAAAAGTAGCAGTCCTCACTTGACCGATTACATCACGCCCCTATCTTATAGGGTGTACCATAGTGTAACCCGTCAAAGGTAAGCTTGCTACCTTTCAAGGTAAACAAAGAGTACATTTCAGCCAATCCGGTGGGAGAAGAACCTTTTCTTACAGTTAAAAACAAAAACTAGGTGAAATTATATTGACTATTCGGTGGTCGAATGGTTATAGGGCACCACTCTCTCAAAAGAATGGATTGTTGACGACGGGAGATCGAGGTTTGAAGCACAATCACGTGTACTGGGGATCCCTCCCCCCCAAATGGTTTACCAACTCCTCCACGCCAATCAGGGTACAGTTCCTCTAAATATCTGCCTTTTTCGTCCCTACAACATCAGAGTAATTAGTACATAATTATTCGTATAGCCCAAACGGGTGGTGAGGCGCAGTGGCGGGGGGTGAACCAAAACTTATATTGTGTGGCGCCTCTAAATTTTGACAAGGTGTTTTTTTCCGACAGCTGGAAGCTATTATATGGTGAACATATTATAGTGTATTTTTGTAGATTCTCTAAAAATGTGGTACATACAATTTCCCAGTCGACTTGCCACTAGAGCTGGCACGTCCTCAAGACTCGTTCATTTACTGGACGGCGGCTAATGAAATCATGACTAGGACGAGGGGAGAAGGGACCACGCACGACACGTGGGCCAAGCAGGTAATGAAGTTACCTGGACTGGGCCTCCCACGGGGCTGCTACACGACAGCTGGGGCATGACGGGTATGTTTAGTTTGCAGACAACACATCCTATACCATGACAAAATTTCAGCGAAGTTTTTTCCTTTACTTGACCTACTTATACATTCCCTCATGAAATTAATGGACCGTTAATAGTCTTGTCAACAAAAATTTCACTAAACCTTAATTATTTCAAGGGATATAGTCCTAGATCCGAACATAAAAAGCAAAAATGTTTAAAAACTTTATTGGAATCAATTTTCCGTGCAGCGGCCGGGTGGGTTGAAAGTAGTATTAAAGCCCCACTTTAAAGACAAGTAAAAAATTAAAAAGTGATAAAATTATATTATTATTATTATTATTAGCACCGCGTCTTACTACCCGTTCGGGTTATACGCACTTACGCTAATGTGTAATGGTAGGGTGATTGTGAGATGAAATGAAGGACCTACAGTTTAACGTGGAATCCGAACCACGGTGGCGACCTGGCATTCCACACATTCACAAGATGTCTTGTCAGAGGTGTAGGAAGGGTTTGGAAACCAGATAAATCTGTGCCGGGACCGAGGATTGAACCCCGGCCGCCAGCATAGAAGTCTGACACCTTACCCCTAGACCACCAGGTCACCCTCTATAAAATTATAAAGCTGGCATTTAGTAACGCCTGACTATGAAATCGCATTTGTCCTCGACGCTAGTGCTAGACCAACGCACGGCGCTCCCTCGCTGCGAGATAAATCTGTCCCACACACACGCACACGCACCGGCGCGGGGTTGGCATTCCTCGCGGAGAGCTGTCGGACCGTTTACCCTCACCTGTGAGAAGTGGGCGGTGTCCAGAATGAGAGAAATGTTACACTTCAAAAAGTCAGGTCAATGGATAGCCCAGCTTTTCTAGTTGTAGGATTAAGGGGTGTTTCGTGATCGTGCTAACAGAAAATTTTTAATTGAAGTTAAATACGCATGCGTATTTGTACGGTTATATTTGAACTATTGGCAGCATAAAGCCCCCCTGCCAAGTCGAGATGGCTGCGTTATCTGATAGCTCGTGATCTTAATTGATCACTCATATGTAGCTGAATTATTATTATTATTATTATTATTATTATTAGCACCGCGTCTTACTACCCGTTCGGGTTATACGCACTTACGCTAATGTGTAATGGTAGGGTGATTGTGAGATGAAATGAAGGACCTACAGTTTAAAGTGGAATCCGAACCACGGTGGCGACCTGGCATTCCCCACATTCACAAGATGTCTTGTCAGAGGTGAAGGAAGGGTTTGGCAATCAGATAAATCTTTGCCGGGTCCGAGGATTGAACCCCGGCCGCCAGCATAGAAGTCTGACACCTTACCCTAGACCACCACCACCTCATATGTAGCTGAAGATTTCCCGTACGTCCATCACAGAATCTGCCTCAAAATATGAGTGACTAATGGCTCTGGGTACAGAATAACTCGTGAATATCCCAGGGGTAAAATAATTAACATGCTAAGTCAAAAGTCACGGATTCGATTCCCTTGCCCAAGTGTCTTTTAAAATTTAAAGAATATTGTTTGAGCCAAATCGTAGTATTCGTTGCAAGTGTGGTGAAACTAACTTAATGTAAAATACAGTGAAAGCTGGAGGTCGAACCCCGACCTACTTGTTAAGAAAAGTCCCACTAGCGTATATTAATTTCTGCAGTGTCCAGAGCGTTGAGCTTAGATGCTGACAAGCCAAGCCACCTCTGGACACTAGGTTTAAATCCTGATTGGAGTGAAATGTAATCATCCCGTGGTACAAAAGTCGCTGACGAATGAATGATTAATAATTCAGTATAAATGCGGTTCTGAGGGCTGATTGTACGGTTGGATTCACACGATCACTGAACATCTAGAGCTGAATCTTATTGAGTGGCGCAGACATGTATGTTGAATCGTAATGGTTTGCAACGAAAAAAATAAAACAACAGATTTATAATATATTTAATTTTATAGTGGATAAACATATATTTTATATTATTGCCACGTCAGATGTTGAAACAAACACGTTCTGCATTAGAGTTATTTGATTTCCAATAATTACCTAACAAGGCTGTCTGCTTGTATCTTGATTTGTAGGCGCATGCGCGTATTGAGTCGGTTGGTTTGGTTCTTCTAAGCAGATTATTATGTATATAGGCGCTGAGATTGTTTCTACAAGTACCGGAGTGACCAACGCAGTCTGCGCCGATTTTATGTGATTGGTTTAGAGCTCGCCACGTGACCACATTTCAGTTCTGCTCTTGTTTTTCAGCAAATGTGTGAATCCACAGTTAGGGTACGGCCAGACTGAGCGCGCGAGCGACTAAAATATAAAATAGAACACATTGGTTGTAATGGGAGGTGGCCACACTGGAGCGCGCGAGCGACTGAGCGCGCGCGCTCGACCCGGTACAGTCTAGTTTACAGGCGCTAGGCAATATTATTGTATGTTGGTTCATTGAGTGCTAGGGAAACTTCTTATTTTGACATGATATTTGACTTTTTTCTATCAGTGATAGGTTTAACACACTTTCTATTAATGGCCTAATTTAATTGGTAAGACCATAAATAATATAATGTATATATGTAAACCCGATATGTTAAAATACTTCAATATTATAATCAAAGTAGGCCTTTACAAATAAGAATCACCATTAGTTTGGAGGAAGTATGAAAAAACCATAACAATAAATAAGTTTTAAAAATCAGCTTCAGTTCACTGAGCCAAGATTCGAACCTTTGCCTCCTAGTCAAAAGCTATCGAGTGCAACGCACCATTCCGCCACTGGTGCGGCTAATCTGATTTTAAAACACTTCAGTACAGTACCATATACATTTCTCAATTTATTAATGGGATACACTCCTACTTTTTTCTTTTTTATATTATTATTATTAGCACCGCGTCTTACTACCCGTTCGGGTTATACGCACTTACGTTAATGTGTAATGGTAGGGAGGGTGATTGTGAGATGGAATGGAGGACCTACAGTTTAACGTGGAATCCGAACCACGGTGGAGGCCTGGCATTCCCCACATTCACAAGATGTCTTGTCAGAGGTGAAGGAAGGGTTTGGAAATCAGATAAAACTGTACCGGGACCGAGGATTGAACCCGGCCGCCAGCATAGAAGTCTGACACCTTACCCCTAGACCACCAGGTCACCCTTCTTTTTTATAAATACACAATATTTTCTGTAAGAATTTTCGAGGAACAGAGATGTACCAAGTGTCTTTGACAGGGACATTTTCTCTGATGAACTATGGTCTGCTAATTACGCGCTCGCTCGCTCGCCAGTTTGGCCACCCAGTCGCTTGCGCGCTCGCTCGCACGCTTGTCAGTCTGGCCGAACCCTAAGCCTGGACCGTGTTAAGCAGGTGATTCATCCTAACATGAGACCTGAAGTAAACAAACATTCCCATATCACTCCAGGAAGGACCTACATGATTGGTGGAACACCACACCCGTGCAATATTTTAAACAGGCGCAACCATGTATAGTCAGCTCCATATCACAGTAGGCCACTACGATTTTTTTGTTTTTTAATACTTTTGAATGTATTGTCTTATGTTTAACAAAACTGAAAATACACTCAGAAAACGCCATAAATAGACGGGCAACACTCAACACTGCCGGAATGAACTGTCAGCTAACCGTTGCTGACTTGACGTTAACATGTGATAAGGACTGTACCTGAGGGTCTTTCAACGCTGAGTCAGGAGTTTGTTGGGATTCGAAAAGCGCTTGCAAAGTTTAAATTTATAAATTAATTAATTAATTTATAAATCAAGTGAAGGGATAGTTTTAGTTGTAATAATTTTATAATATTATTTTAAAATATGGTTTAGTACAAAACATGGCGGGACTATTTAGTGTAAGGATATCATTGAAGTCCGTTCAGTATGAAATCAGAGCATAAACTTCCATGTGGTTTTGTTTACATTAAGGTCTCAGCTTAGGATGAATCAATAATGGCATGTTATCTCCGAAACAAAAATAATAAATAAAATAGTTTAAATCTTAAATTTATTTTTTGCTTTTTCAGACACACTGTATAACATAAGTCAGTTCGAGTCAAGTCAAGAGAAGAACAGAGACTAATGACTACAAATGATTTATTGCTATTTACTTTTTCTAATGACCCAACGAAAATAAGAGAAGTATTTTTAAACAGACAAAACAACTTAAAGCACTAATTTTTTATTTATATTTCAAAGGTAGAATATTGAAAAAAAAATTAAGTGGGCGTGTAGGAGTTGCGAGAAAAGATTAGTGTTTTTAGGAGTTTTTATAGCAAAACTTTTTTTTTGCCAAAATTGACTTTTTTTGTGTTTTCCAGGCAACATTTTTCAATTTTCCCTGACTACTTATTTCCAGTTTTAATGGTGGATGATGACTTGTTTTATTTATTATTAATCACATATTAAAAAGAGTTTGTATCTACTAAACAAACAGTTTTATCAGTTATTTTAAAAATTAAAATGTTATTTTATTTAAGTATTATTAACTTTTATTTTAGTGTTTAGTTGCAAAATTAATGGGATATTCTAGACACATTTTTTAATTCCTTGACTTTCCCCTGTCATCCAAAAATTTCCCTGACTTTTCCAAGTGTTTCCTGTCAGTAGCCACCATGTAAATTCAATATTGCTTCAGTACAAACATAGTTTAATTTTTTACATGTTGATATCAACAATTCTTGAATATCTGTCATGAGCACAGCGGCATTAAATGACAAACTTCATAAATTAAGAGAAAAAAATTGTCATTAAAAATTCCAGGACATCCTTGACAGATATTCAAGAACTGTCATCACGCGTGAAGAAAATTAAACTATGTTTTTACCGGAGCAATATTTAATTTCTTTTAGCAAATATATATATTATATATATATATATATAATATAGTTATAAAACTGCAAAAACTCTACCCCCCCCGAGTACCAGTAGTATTAATCCCACGATTGGTGCTTACTGAGAAAGATGATAATATTTTTCCAACCTCCCCAAACGAAAGGTTATATTGTTCAAGTTACTGAGAGTATTTACAGTAAAATGGACAGCAACAGTATAATAATTCGTGTAAACGCCTACCGAAACCTGAAAAACGTCCAGCTCAGAAATCATGCACTATTTATTAAATGTTTCAAAATATGGCCCATACCAAAATTGGAGACGAAATGTATCAATAGGAAGAAAAAATATTGTTTTGTTGATTTTGTGTTTTGAAAAAAAAATTGTATGAAACGGTAGCATTTTCTCATTTTCAACAATGTTTGGCGTGAAATGTCAAAGTTCTGAAAACTAAATGATTAGAAACTTAGATCTAGTTTTCCTCAGTCACAACAGAACATGTGAAAATAAGAGGCTTAGAATTGCCACTCGCATAATATTACTGCAGAGTGAAGTTATGTCCATTCACGTAGAGGTTCTGCCCTCAAGCGCTACTGTGTATAACAAACAGTACAATCAGCTCCACTGTCAACACTGCTCACCAAATGATCCCCTCAAACCACCGATGGTATTTAAGCCACAGGGTATCTGGGTGCTTCTCTCTCGCGTGACCGCCATAGTTCGAGCTAGTGTAGCTCTCAGGTTAGGGTCTGCGCCCCACCCAATGGCCCCGCCCACTTTCTGCCTCGCAACAATACCTGGAGGTCCTAATAAAGAGCCTGCCACAACCACTCCCTTCTTTCAATACCACGACCCCACAAATTCATCAGAACACTTCTATCGGCGCTGGAGTAAAGAGATGAGGGCCGGTCAGCTCTTACCTGATCAATGTCATCGGCTCGATTCTAAGTGTTGCCGTTAGTATAATTTCTACATAGTGGTGGCCCTCGGACCCATCATTAAAACAAACCATTTATGCTAATGAAGAGGGTAATAAAGTAGGGCTAGGTCACAGACAAGGTATATACCCGAGACAGGTTGAGTCCATCAACAATGGGGTTCGCTAGTGTCAATACTCTGTGATAAAAGCCCTTCCAAATGTGCAGTTTTTAAACGACTCGCTTTTAACATGTTCGGCATAAAAGGGCCAATTTAATCGTAATGTACAGCATAAGTAAGCTCGTTGAGAGGTATAATTGTAGAGATGGGGTTGGGTCGCTACCTGAACCTAGCTTTCCTGAAGCCGGCCTATTGACTCGAGATGGATATTTGTATTTTCTTCTCTCTAGTGAAACCATGTTTAAAATTAGGTTTTTTTAGATGCCACTTGATGGCATTTAGCGATCTCCATGTTCAAGCTTACCCACGGAGCGCAGCTATTTTGAGTCAGGTGTGTGTGTGTGTGTATGTATGCGTGTGTATATACACTTTGTATGTGGCCAAGGTTAAATTGTGGGCGAAACACTACTGGTCTGACAAACAACACAACCCTTTTTTTATATAAATAAATAAACCTATTAACGTGTTTGTTAGGGAAATGTAAATTTTGAAAGTGATGGGAAATAATAAAATGCTATTAATATATATATATATACCATCCGTGCTTTTTGAATTTTGTATATACCACCACTAGCGCGCTAACAAAGATAATCAAGAATCCCATGTTTTATTTAACATGACCATCTCTGCGAGGACAGAGTTTAATGCCATCAAATATTCAACAACTAAGTTGGTCATCTAACATTTAATTTAATTGCAATTACCATCTCCGAGTTGAGTAGGAAATATAGCGAACTGTCCTCCAACCTTGACCCGGAGTTCGTTCGTGGACCGCAGCTAACTATAGGATCAGCGCCTCGACCCGTTGTATGCGACTTAACTTGACAACAGTAGTACAGAGATGATGCCACGGATAGTCTCTAATATAATAATACTCCATAAGGCAATATTTCGGGCACGACGGGGATAGTACACTTTCCAGGCACAGTTGTGATAACTTGAAAAAGTGTCGCACATGATCAATTCAACTGAAGTGATATGAAAAATACCCGTGACGAGCCGTGTTCACTGAAAAGGACAAGAGCGACTCCGGGACGAGCCGTGTTCACGAAAAAGGCAAATAGCGACTTCGAGGCGAGTCGTGTTCACGGAAAAGGCAAACATTAGCGACTTCGAGGCGAGTCGTGTTCACGGAAAAGGCAAACATTAGCGACTTCGAGGCGAGTCATGTTCACGGAAAAGGCAAACATTAGCGACTTCGAGGCGAGTCGTGTTCACGGAAAAGGCAAACATTAGCGACTTCGAGGCGAGTCGTGTTCACTGAAAAGGACAACAGCGACTCCGGGACGAGCCGTGTTCACGAAAAAGGCAAATAGCGACTTCGAGGCGAGTCGTGTTCACGGAAAAGGCAAACATTAGCGACTTCGAGGCGATGTCCGATGGAAACATTCGACTCGGGAAGGAAAAGGCAAACATTAGCGACTTCGAGGCGAGTCGTGTTCACTGAAAAGGACAACAGCGACTCCGGGACGAGCCGTGTTCACGAAAAAGGCAAATAGCGACTTCGAGGCGAGTCGTGTTCACGGAAAAGGCAAACAGCGACTTCGAGGCGAATCGTGTTCACGGAAAAGGCAAACATTAGCGACTTCGAGGCGAGTCGTGTTCACGGAAAAGGCAAACATTAGCGACTTCGAGGCGAGTCATGTTCACGGAAAAGGCAAACATTAGCGACTTCGAGGCGAGTCGTGTTCACGGAAAAGGCAAACATTAGCGACTTCGAGGCGAGTCGTGTTCACGGAAAAGGCAAACATTAGCGACTTCGGGCGTGTAGCTCCTGGTACAAGCGGGGTTGGCTGCTGGGTCGAGGGTTTGGGGGGCGGGGGGGGGGGGGTATCAGGAGGGGTCAAGGGTTCAAAACTTACAGGATTCCTTAGTGTTTTCAACTTTATCCTTCCTATAGTTTAGACTGAGAAAATTTTAAGCGAAATATTATCATTGAGTAGTTTTATTAATAATTCTACAGTTTATTGAGGTTAAATTTGTCTTTCTCTCCCTATTAAATGAAGAATGGTTTCGCTTCTTTCCTAAAGGTAAATCTATTTTGTTTTTCCTTGGGATTAGCCCTCGTATTGTTCCAGCTGGTTTGAATCATAGATACTACCTATTACTACTATTTATGACAGCAAATGTGGTCAGACTCGCAGCAAAGGATGTCGAGGTTTTAATCCCAGCCGGGTGCATTAAGGTTGATTTACATATGTGAGTTTAACATCTTCTCTTCAAGATGATTTATTGGTACATTAATTTCTCTTAAATAAACCCTGATTTTTATAGAAAGCCCATTTTAAACCAACATCATTGATTGAGAGTTATTAAAACTTGGGATTGTAGATTTATTAATTTATATAGGCCGAGTTTGCCTAAAACGTTATCAAAATACTTTCTTATGGGTTACGGTATAGTTTCTCTTTACATTAACTAAGTACTAATGATAAAAATTACAATTTGTAATATTTTCACCTAAGCCATTGTGGATACATGAATTTCCAATTTTTAAATAACGGGCTTGATATAAAAATCAGACTGTACTTTGCTTATTCTTACCCTTTAGATTAAGCTGTAAATAGTCTAGGGTACGTATGTTCTAAATGTAGATTAACGTACTTAAAACGCTCTCTCTCTCTATTATATATATATATATATATATATATATATATATATATATATATATATACACGTAACATATGTATAACACTACTAATATTACATATAGAGACCCTATAAATTTAATCTGTCTCATATTTAGAACACATTCAGGTTACGTTAAGAGAGGGTGAGAAAATCAAACACACGCGTTATCTCGGTTTGGCAGATAAACACAATGTGACGAAACAAAGAGCACGTTAAGCCGCCTTCGTTAAGCGACCAGAGAATATCGTATCTTACTTCCGAGAGAAACCTCAAACTTGGCGCTAGCGACTAAAAGGAAAACAAGACGAACTTTAGGAGGAGGGCTGAGGGTGTTTGGGGAGGGAGTGGACTGAAGTTTGTTTGAATTTAAATCCGTTAAGTCTTGACAGAACCCCTTTACGCTCGATTATTAATTAGCTGATAATTTGACCCGAGTAAAGGATTAGAGCTTGCCAAATATTGCAAAGAAGACAACACAACAACCAAACAAAGTAAAACTATTTTCTATGACGAATAAAATATATTGTTTATAGCCCCAATTATGAAATTGTCACAAGAAACGTAGCATTTCATAAACAATTTTAATCAATTATGTGCTACGATTATTGGCGTTTTACAATTTTGATTACAGCGGTCATTACTTGGTTTATTACCTGCTCCCGTTCCTGAGTTGTTGATGTGATCGACTTCCGAGTCTAGGGGCTCCGAGTTCTACTTCTGACGTAGTTGAAATAAATACTATTTTGAAAACGGGTCAATTCTGTTATCCAATCGGTAAATATCTTAGCGCTACGGCTGGAAGTGTAGTGATTTGCTTACTGTTCAATATTAAGTTAGTTTTTAAGTCGTGACATGATTTTGTATTCAATATCCAATATAAAAACCCAGATATAGTACGTTTTTTGTTCTAATTGGGACGATGTGAACACAGTCTTTGGCGCCGTGAGGTAGTTTGTGTAGGCAACTATTCACACACATCTGGTCAGCGGGCGGGCGGTAGACACGGATCAAGGACTTGCATTCTAACAAGTTTTCATGAAACGTAGGCTAAGATTCACGTACATTTCTATGAAATAAAATGTAGGTTTAATAATTGGTCGAATGATGCCGTAATTGCGTGAGTAAAATAAATAAATTAAAAATAATTTACAATACAAATTAAATGTTACGAGACCTAGGATCAAACTATTAATTGAGATTTTATTTACATCATCTTTCTAGACAAATCTTAAGTGAAATATATTAAAATTCACGTTATTCCCGTATTTTGTATGTTACTTAGGTAGGTGTAGAGTCGCTATACCGGCACTGGAGGGTGCGAAAAAAAATATTTATACCCAAATGTTCACAAATTAACCACGTGTGACCAAACACATTAAAATAAAATACTAACGTTTGATACCACTTGATTGAATTTCTTTAGATATTTCTTACAGCAGCGCCATATTCAATTTGGACAGATTTGTATATTTTCAGGGGTTCTTATCGACTTTAGTTAGCTCATTGAGACATTAGAGGTTGGTAGACTTAAGTGCAGTCACGCTGTGAGAAGGACGTAGTTGAATTAAATGTGGAGCTTTGTTTAAATCAAAAGTAACAGCGCCACAAACTTCTCATTTTATCTCTTGACTGACTGATTGACCTGGGAAACATTAGTTAGTTTTTACGACATGTTGGTTCTTTATTCATAATAATCGGTATAAAGTGCCTATAAAATGATTATTTTCTTTGTTCAACTACGCCTTGAATAACTATGTTGTGGCACTCGGTGGTCTTTGATTAAGGACCTTGCCTCTAGACACGTTGCTCACGGGTTCAAACCCAGCCAAGGTTGACGGATTTTTACTGTACGATAAAAATCTCCAGCACAACTTCCTTCGGACGAGAAGTAAAGCCGTCGATGCCAAGTCAATTGTGGCAAATAAAATAGATCTGAAAGCTATGTGAAAGTACCTTTCCGGTAAAATGTATCGAATATTTCTCAGTCTCTCGTACGAAAGTGCGGAAAGCAACGGGAAACTACCGCGCTTTCAGAACTTCCCTAGGACATGTGTTTCTCCCAGATGGTGCTAGCAGCACTAGCCGGCCACAGCGCTAGATGCATACCCAGCTCCAGGTGGATAGAAATGACACCAGGAGTTCTGAATAATTAATAGTTTTTTTCCCCAATGTTTATAAAATAAAAAGACAAAAAGAAATTTGGAACTAGTGCCATTTTTGTCGTGAATTAGAGAACATGCCAACGATGTGCTCCCTTTCGACACGTTGAGAGCTGAACCATCAGGTAGGACTAGTTCTAGGCCGATATGTTGTCCTTGGGGACCTCCCCCTCCCCCCTCTATGTAAGGTGATCGCACTGTAGTAATCCTACACCAACATTTGTTAGGATACAACTGTACAACACAGGAGCGGGTTACTCCCACTTCCTACTGACAAAATGCAAGTGGGACAGCGCAAGATGTCTTTTCAGACAGCAATTCTTAACCGGTGAACCGCGGCCCTGGGGGGGGGGGGGGGGGGGGGGGAGAGAAACGAAAGGTTTTTTTGGGGGCCTCAAATAAAGATAATTTAAAATGTTATTCGCTTATTACTGAAGTCAATTATCTTAAATTTTACGTTTTGTAAGAAAGAATTCGATGATCGTAAGCATGTAAGTACAATAGACTCGATTTTCCGAGATAATGGAGGGGAAGCACAGATAATAGAGATTACGGATAGTACAAATAATCCCCATTCAAAATTTGCTGCCCTTTATTTCTACTTATTTATGTGAAAAGAGATTTTCCGCAATGGTAAATATTAAAACGAAGCTGAGAAATCGACTCCTGCTTGCGAAAAGCATAAGTAATGCAATTGAAACCAAAATAGACCAATTAGTGGGAAGTGCTCAACAGCAGAGGTCCCATTAAATACATCTAGGTAAGTTAATTTCTGTGTTTTTTATTTGTTTGTTATTGTAATCAGTAAATAAAGCTACTATTTTAGAATAAAGAAAGCCATTGCTTTGAGATATACATAAGGAGATGGGTCGAATCCTATATTTCTCGAATCCGAATATTAAATTTTCTATCGAATATCGAATTCAAATTGGAGTCCTCAGATCTTTAAAAATGTACAGTTTTAGTTGAAGTGAATATATTTAAATTAAATTTAAAAAAAAGTTGCTTGGTGCTACTGACGAAACGAAATTTTGTTTGTCATGTATATTACGTCATAAACTATATAAAAGAACACGCTTCGGTGGCCTCATGGTCTATAGTGCTAGTCTCACAGTAGACTAAATTACCGATGACGGGGAGATCGAGATTCGAATCTCGGTCGAGTGTACTGAGGGTTTTTCACCCAATTTTTTTTTCCACTCATCCTCCCCGCAAATGCTGACACATATAACCTTCCTAATCATTGAAACCATTTACGCGATTAGTACATACCCGAACGGGTAGTAAGACACGGGGCTAGTTTTTAGAAAAGGATGGCTTACGAATTATTTTTTATCTTTAATGTTTATAGTGTCAGTAATGTCTAATAGCGACTATATTTTTTTAACCTAAAGAATAATAATGATGAAGGGAATGCTAGGCCTCCACCGTGGTTCGGATTCCACGTTAAACTGTAGGTCCTCCATTTCATCTCACAATCACCCCGCCATTACACATTAGCGTAAGTGCGTACAACCCGAACGGGTAGTAGGACGCGGTGCTAATAATAATAATAATAATAATAATAATAATAATAATAATAATGAATTTAAATAAACAACGCCAGTATTCGTCTAGAGAGAGAGAAGATATGAACTAAGAACCGGAAGTGTGAAACACCCCATGTAGCTGGGATGGGATTACTCAACCTAAACTGGACTGACTGAAACAGTACTATTATAGCAGAGGGGCGAATTGCTAGTTAAAAGTACGCACGCGTGTTATCACATGTGTGAGTCAGACAGAACTATCAAGACAAACAACGACAAGGTCTGCAGATTGTCAATCTGCACCTGGCAGACGCTCCCACGATCAGCAAACAACCCCACACATGTTACGGTCCAAACCTTCACATGTGTCGTCAAGTAACCCTGCACGTGTCTCGTGAAATAAACAGTCAGACAAGTCTAAAAACATAAGAGCCTTCCTCATTCATACACTACAGTCACATTTTATTATGAAGTGTCGTTTAGAAAATACAAACTTTTAGGCCGAAATTGACAACATTTTACTATTTTAATAGTGTTATTATATAGGTATTGATATCTATCAAATATTACAGCGGCACATAACAAGACTTGACGTATTAATACGTGAAAGGAGGTATATTTTAACTATTCTAGCTGTCAAATATGGTTTTTCCTATAAAATGTGTGTTTGTGTATAGGTATAATAACTAATTATATTTATACATTTTTTCATATCAATTAAAATCTGAAAAGAAACCGTAAAACAACTTCGGTGGCTGCATGGTCTAAGGCGCTACTATCACGGTAGACTAAGCTGCCGAGGACGGGGAGATCGGTGTTAGGATCCCAGTCGAGTGTACTGGGGGGTGGGTTGTTCCCTAAATAGTTTTCCACTCTCTCTCCACGCAAATGAGAGTAGGTACACTTCCTCTAAATTCAACCTTCCTTATCCCTAATACAAGTGTAATTATTACGCGAGTGTATAGCTCGAACGGGTAGTAAGACGTGGTGCTATTAGAAAAAAAAAAAAATTGAACACATGAAAGATGATAACGCAATTATTTTGAATTTTCCACGACTATATTTCCTACCGACTACCGTACAACGCCGTGGTAGCTCGCTGGGAGGACGGGTACATCTGTCAAGTGTCAAACTACATTTTACTAGAACAGAGCGCACAGTTTTAAGAATTTTGTTGAAGGAAAACAGCAAAATGGAGATTAATGTGTTGGATGCCTGGTGTGAAATAAGAGTCGTCTGCCCCATCTCTGCTACCTGCCAACGAGTGCGTGAGGCAGATATCGTGAGCGGGGATCCGGGTTCGAGGCCTACACTCCTTCCAGCAGGTGTTTACCGGCCGGTCACGAAGTCCTAACTACATTCTTTACGCGCTGCCGTCCAATGACTCTGCCGGCGCCGGTGACTCGACTGGTCCAACTGCTCTCCTAGTACTGTTATAATTTATAAATAATAATATGTCAGGGGGGCGTTGGGGACACGCAAACCAACAAAATAACGATTACTTTTTATGATACTTGCGTTAGTTCGTAGTACGCCAACAGAAAACCAGTTGTATACGAAATATAGGTGCTATATATAAAATAAAATGCACTTACATTTACCCGGTCGAAACTGAGCTCTGGTTTAACGTGCCAATGTGCTTACCCCTGCAGGAGTATACTAGATACTAGAGCAGGAAATAATGTCTGGTTGTATCTGAAGAACAACGTTCACGTTCAACACCCACCGGAGCTGTTTTAGACCGAGTGAGGTGGGAGAAGGCGAGTTTTAATTCATGCTTGGTCAATGTACGTCAAGGTGATGATGGAACAAAACGATTATAATACAACGTTTTAATATTATTGTTCATAAGTTTTATTGGTAGTACTAATTATCAGCTAATTCATTTATTTATCACCGCGTTTTACTATTTGGAGTCAAGGTTATACGCATACCGTACATGATAAGTACCCTAAATGGAGTAGGGATTAGAAAGGAAGCATTTTAGAGGTGATCTACCCACATATGCGTGGGAGCAGAAAATAAATCGTCCATAAAAATAACACCCTCAGTAGACGCGACTAAGATTCGAACCCCGAACTCTACACCGTAGGCAGGCCAAGTGATGCCTTAGACCATTCGACTATTGAAGCGGGTATCTGCGGATTTTATTCCTTATACACACCGAAAGGCACGCGGATTAACTGGCAAGCTCATTTATTTTTGTCTGCCGGCGAAGGTCAGGGTTAGAATCCTGGCCGGTGATCTGAAGGTGGTTTATCATGGTCTCCATGCGAATTTCGTATATATTTACTTTTTATCTTCTCCATCCCTAGCATACTAGAGTAATATACACACACAACGGTGATGTGGAGAAGATACAGTTTGTAGAGTAACAGTTATGTATGTATGTTATATGTATTATACATGTTACACTCCATTTTAAAAATAAAGCTTTGTTTTTGGCCCCGCGTCATATTTCCTGCCAAAAGTGTATGCATTTAACTCCACTAATGGAGCAAATATACTAAAGGTAGAATTTGAGGAAATGTACCCGCATGTGTGTGGAGCGAGAGTGATAAGCCATTTAAAGGGGGAAAAAAACGACTCGGTAAGCCCACATTCGGCCAAGATTTAAGCACCAATCTTCTCGTCTTCGGCAAACTACTTTAGAGGAGTTTTACATTTAGTCCGCGTGACTACCACTAAGAATAAATAATCCAGTTTTGGTGAAAGATAGCCCCCTTTCTTCAGTCAAGACAAAACCAATTATTAATTTGTTTATATTGATAATGTATTTAACTTGGTTGATAACAAAAATTAATGAGTTATTTGACGAGCACTTTCTGATTATATCAGTTCACGAGAATTTCTATGAGCGATTGTGAAAGGGCCTATCAATTGTGCCGGGAAAGGTATATTCATATACCTTCCAGGGTTGTTTTATATGCCACAATCGACATAGGACCGACGGCTTTACTTCCCCTCCGAATGAAGTTGTGCTACGGATTTTTTATCGCTCAAGAGAAATCTGTCAACCTCAGATGGGTTTGAATCCCCAAACATCAAGTGAGAACTTTACCCCAAGACCACAGAGGTCGACGACCAATAAATGATTCAATAACGCAAACCAATTAATATTGCATATTAGTAATTGTTTAGTATGTTTATAAATGTGACGTCTTTTTAAACATGTAATGTGTTGTCTGTCATTATAATTAAAAGCACGAGAGAAAAAAATAGAACAAAAGAAATGAAAAGTGTGAAGGACCGCACAATAAACGGTAAAAAAGTGAAATACTTCCTTTTTTATTTTGAAAATGTCTATTGTATAAACTATAAACTAGAGTGTACGCCAGGAAACGGATCAAAATCTTAGGAAACTATGTCTAAGAGTATTACACCACTTCCTGTAGGAAACAGGGGCCGTCGTACCTGTGCAAATATTGCTCAGACAGTGAACAGCGAGGAGACAACAGAGGCGATGCGAGCCAGTAGAGAGAAACTGCCCCAGTGGCAGTCAGCATCTGGCTGACAAGGCGGGAATTAGTAGACTACTATCACAGGATTAAGCAAGAGAAATTATCTGGAGCTCTGTAAAGAGTAGACTAGGCATAATAATGCGGAGATTGGCAGCAGAGTTGGCCATAAGTTAGATTAACTCCGTAAATGGTATTGAACAAACGAGGGAAAGGTCAGCAGAGAGCTCTGAAAAAGGGTGGATTATCGCAGAGGTGTAAATGTGGTTGACCACAGGGTAAGGATAAGCTCGCAAGCGCTGGCAGCGGAGTCGACAAAAAGAAAAACGACTAGTAACTTGTAGATTACTATCGAAGATATTTGCAGCGAAGTTGAATACAACATGACTCCATAAAAGAGTAGCTGGGTTTGGTGTCCACCGACTGCAATAATTAATACTTCTAAATGTTTTACTCATTACCACAGGATAGTTCAGTAGTAATTCCATTTGAACAAAAATGTCGTGTGTAAAGCGGCACATGTTTTAATTATTAGTTGTACACACTAACAAGAAAATTCGTTTCAGGTAGGTAAAATAATCTAAGATATAAGGATGAGTATATATCTTAAAGAAAGCCCCGTTCTACCACGAAATATATAATTGTAAATAAATCAATCAATACAGTTGGTCGGGTCAGGCGGGCCTGCGTGAACTTTATGTGGGCGTGTTGTAAATTTTCAAACATTAATATGTAAGTTGATACAAAAAGATATGCGCTAATCACTACACTTTTTTTGAAGGTGACAGGAGTTGAGTGATATTAGACGCGTGTATAAAATAAATATAATTATAGAATAACTAGCCTTTATCCGTCCATCGCGGCTTCGCCCGCAATCATTGATAACATATTTTAATTTTTAACTAAACTTGAAAAAAAAATTAAATTAATAACTGATAATTTAAATAGTATATATTTCTTTTACTATGAAATATTATATATGATGTTATATTATGTACGAAAAGTTTAAACATTAGTATTGTAAAATTAATGTAAAATCAAAGGTTGGGAATAGTCCTATATGTTATTCCAGGACATTCTCTACCAACGTACAAAGTTTCATTAGAATCCGTTTAGCAGTTTTGGCGTGATTGAGTAACAAACATCCAAACAAACAAACTTTCGCATTAATAATATTAGTAAGAAAATATTTCCAAAATTTTAAAAGCTATACAAAGTAGGGTCAGGTGGGGTTAATGTGATACAGGTGAAAAAAGCAGGGATATTGTGATACACTTGATAAAAAAGTACATTAAACTGGTGATGGAATAATAAAGTAAATATTTTTGACAACAATTATTAATGTTTCCTAAACATTTTGTGATAACGCTGATAATATTAACTATTAATGAATAAAAAAAACTTTTCAAAATCTTACAATTTTTCACTAAATTAATTTATTTGATCTTATAACTTTCTGTGTAACTTAGAAACCATTCAAACTATTTAAAATCTGAAAATATATTAATATACATAAAGAAATGGTCTATTTATGGCCAAAAATTTTAATCAAAACATATATTATGGAATAAAATAGATAGAGCCAAAGTTGTGGGGCTTTTATGATACATAATTTGAGGCTAATATGATACAAAAAAGGGGCTATTCTGGTACTATATATACTGGTGGAATATAAAATTATACTTTTGCTCATAGCAAAATGTATACAACTTTTCAGTTGAGCCAGAATCAGACGACTAGATTTATTTAAATCACCCAAGTAGCTTGAAAGTTGGGTATTTTGTATTATGAACATTTAAATTATTATTATTATTACTAGCACCGCGTCTTACTACCCGTTCGGGTTATACGCACTTACGCTAATGTGTAATGGTAGGGTGATTGTGAGATGAAATGAAGGACCTACAGTTTAACGTGGAATCCGAACCACGGTGGAGACCTGGCATTCCCCACATTCACAAGCTGTCTTGTCAGAGGTGAAGGAAGGGTTTGGTAATCAGATAAATCTGTGCCGCGACCAAGGATTGAACCCCGGCCGCCAGCACAGAAGTCTGACACCTTACCCCTAGACCGCCAGGTCACCGAACATTTAAAGGTTGTAAAAGAAACAGTATTTTTACTGGTATGTTTTTATCATCACCTCGTCTTACTACCTGTTTGGGCTATAAGCTTAAGTACTAATTACGCTAATGGTTTTATGGATTAGGGAGGTTATATTCAGAGGAAGTGTATACTACCCACATTTGCGTGGAGGGAGAGTGAAAAACCACCCTGAATACACTTGACTGAGATTCGAACCTCAATCCTCTCTACTGCAAGAGTAGCTCGTTGGAACACGTGGCCACCAAAGCGGGTCACTGTAATTAATGTACTAGACGATGATCACATTTAAGTGATGGGGTAGAAGAGTTAATCAGGCAAGACAAATCATAAAGGATCATGTCACTACAGGAAAATTGCCTGCCCGCTCCAAATATTAGTGTGTCAGCTGATCAATTCAAATATAACTTTGATAAATTAGGGTTGGAGCCTAAATAACATAACAATTTATTTTAAATTGTAATGACTTAACTTTTTAATGTGAAATCGCTTCCTTTACAAGTTTTAGCCATTATCTAACAATCTCAATCAAACCAAATTTTTACCGGTGTTACTTTAATGTCTAAGTAAATTTCAAGATCCTTACATAATTGTAATACCTTTTCTAAACAAACGAAAGCTTAGGGAAAATAACAGGTTGAATGGGAGGTTTTGAGCTGTTCCCACATATTTAGACATATTTCAGGAGCCAAACTTTTATTGATGATACACTAAGGACTGGACCGTATAACAAAAGCCCCAAAGCTCTTAAATCCCATATATAGCATGTGAAGAAGGTATGTATCACCTTAGTCTCAGACGTGTATCGCATTAACCCCATAGTATGAGGCTATTGTGATACAGTTTTTGTTTACATAAATAACTTTTTTAAATCATAAAAATAGTTAATTGATTCAATTAAGCTAGCAAAGCTGCACATTTTTGTATTTTTTGTATCATTTTAGCCCCACCTAAAACATACAACATTGACGATATATTTTGATACAATCTGCCAAGGCTCATAATATTTGATTTAGGCCTACTTAGATATCTTACCATTTTACCCCACGGCGTCTTACCATCCGTTCGAACCATGTGTGTATTTATTGCACTACTGGGGTAGAAATAATGAATGTAATATTGTTGAGAAAATGTACCAGCATTCGCGTGGAGGAAAACTGATAAACCATTTAATAAAATCGATACACTCTGCCGGAACTCTAACCCCGACCTACTCGTCAGCAGCAATACATAAATGTATGTAACTTGATGGTTAGACCACGTGCCCACCGGCTATTATTTTTAACAAGTCTTATTAACCATTCTGGCTTGTGTAGTAATTACGTTAATGAGTTAGGGATGAGGAAGGTTGAATGAAGAGGATGTGTATACACATTTGGGTGGAGATGGTGGGAAATCGTTTAGGAAAAACCACCATTTGTATACTCGGGTGGGATCAAACCACGATCTTCCCGTCCTCGTATATTGAGAGAGTAGACACCTTGGACCATGCGACCACCAACGCTGTTATGTAATATATTTTTAAACTAACTCTAATAGGATGTTGAATTACTCCAATAAGCGGTTCGTCAGTTCCCACCATGGTACCACCAGCATTCTAACCTTCGCAGATTATATTCAATACTTTATGGACAGTAATATTTTAAAATGCAGGATGATTACAGGTGACGACGAGGTGTAAGGTGCTGAACACGCTCAGCACTTTGCCACAGGAATTAGAGGTTCGAATACCGGTCGAGGGCCATTAGCCTCTCTTCACTTCCCGATTAATTTCTCAATCCATACCTCTTAGCTTAAGCTGTTAATAGCACGTGTTACAAATTTCAGTCATTAAAAAATGTAACACTATAAATATTAATACTTTAATTTGGCTCTGAGTTTTATTTGATTTATTTATGGCATTTAACGTGCACTTTCTAAACTGACCGATTATATCAGCACACGAGGATTTCTATGAACGAACGCTAAAGAGCCTACCAATTTTTTTTCACAAACACCTTCCAGGGTAATTTTACACCGGAGGAAGTTGTGCTACAGGGTTTTATCACTCAAGATAAATCCACCCATCTCTCGGTCGAGTTTGAACCAACGAACCTCTGGGTCCTCCAAGACCATAGAGGTCAACTCCACGAGTTGTAAACACCCGACGAAAGGCCACGCTATATCGGGAACCCTGCTCTAACGAATCTGTTATCAGCAAACGACAGTTTCCAGCCAGTTAATGAATAATCGATAAGTAATTAATTTTGTATCGTTGCCAGTTCAGCTCTAGATACACCACCATGAACTTTAAATACGTGTATGAGCATGCGCCGAGCACATCAAAATTAGGTACGAGTTCAAATTGTTTAGTTTTCATGCTAGTGTTTTGAAAGCTGATTAACATAGGATACGAGTCATTAACACCTGGGATAGCACTTTAAGAGTGAACTTCAAAACATTTGGATCGCATCTGCTTTCTAATGAAGACTTTATTTTTCACCCAACTAGGTTTCGAACCAGAGTATTTAAATGAAGGTTGTTCATCGTCTGAAGAACGCTTTAAAGATCTTGATCAAGTAGGGGAAAAAACTGGGGTTTAACAACCACCTACTCAGGTCTTATCAAAATATCTTCTACTTGTTCAAAATTTTCTATAACCAATATTTAACATCATAATGTACAATTGCATTGCCTGGAAAGACTAAACACGGATGGAAGTGAAATTTTAGATTATTGTAATGTAAAAATTTTCCCGAGGAAAGATAATTTCTTGAATTAATTCTTTTTTTTTTTAACTCACAACGCTTTGGCTCTGATTTTCATCGACTCCAAAACTCAACATTGAACCATTTATCACTATTATCACACACACGTTCACTGGACTGCCACCCAGATAAGGTGTCACACGTAGGTCGTCCCGTTTATAACATCGGTCCTGGTTGCGCGGCTGGCGACTGTCGGCCAAATACTCCGCCCGCTCCACACCTGACAGCTCCAGCGACACTAGCGCTGCTAGGCGGGAGCCGGCGGCACCAACATGGCCATTGATTGCCGCCGCGCACACACACACTAATGTGGGTGCGTGTGTGTGTGTGTTTTTAACGAGACAACATCCGCGCACTTGTGCCACCCCTATTAGACGGTATCACTAACACACCTAGGCTATTTGAACCTGGAACCTACAGCTAAGAGAAAATACAATACTTCTTAAATGGTGAACAAAAAGTTAAATTTGGACTAGTGTTAGTTCATTCTAACTTAGGTTAATCTAATCGAGTATTTACACTAGGCTAGGGAGGAATGTGGCGGCATTAGGAAGAAGAATTTATTCGTTCGCCTTGAAACTCCTTTCCAACTCGCGTTTAAATTGAGTAAGGCGTTGAGAATATATCTGTCAACCACGGTGGTCTTGGGGTAAAGTGCCGGCCCCAAGACTTGATGATTGTGGGTTCAAACCCAGCAGAGACCGATGAATTTTTCTTGGCCAATAAAAATCAGTGCACAACTTCCTTGGGAGAAGAAGTAAAGCCATCAGGTTTCATGTTGAGAGTCGCATGAAAAAGAACCCTCAAAAATTCCTTGTTAAATTAATTTGATTGAATTTTAAGATATAATTTCATACCAAATCTAATCACTGAATATTTTCTTTTGTCTATTTAAAAAACTGCAAAGATGATATTAAATTTGTTCACAAAAAAAATTGCAATTCTAAAAATATATATATATTTTACTTATTTATGGTCTATAGTTCGACATCTTAGCTTAGTCGGTAACGTGTCTGCCTGCTGATCTAAGAGTTCCAGGTTCAATTCCGGGTATGGCCGAGAATTTATCAATGATGAAAATATGGATTTACTCTTTTACAGTGATACATTTACGACCGGGAACTGGTTGTTGTGCCTGTAATAGTCTTAAGATATATTATAAAACTATGACTCCTTGCCAGCCGGTAGTAGACAATATATGGCTTGAATAAAAAAAAATGACCCAGCTTACAGGCTGGAAACAATAATGGATGTAAATTTATTAATTTATGGTCTATACATGGATCTATTAGAGAATTTCAACATGAAATATTTATTGTACAAATATTGCTCTATAATACTTGAACAAGGAAAAAAAACTCGTTTTCATAAAGACTCGGCTCGAAGTTAATGCTTATTAGCACACCCCTAATTAAAACAAAAGCTCCAACAAAGTTCTTTATTTTATTGTCCAAACCAAATTAAAGAGCGATTTGTCCTTGGTAAAATGCAAAAATCGTAATAAATACTCCCCTCTCTCTTAATTTATAATACTTTTTTCGGCCAAATATCGACCACAGCGAGGCAAGCGGTCCTTGTCAACATCCCGGAACGTATGATTGTGTACATTTACACGAGGTTCATTAAAGGGTGAATAAAGCTCCCCCGTGAATTCGTAATTCGCATGGCTTGGTAAAGTCCAACCTTTACTGGATGGCTATCAAATGAGAGTGCGATTCAGAAAAGCAGAAATCATAGTGGATATAAGACACTGCACCGGGAAAGAATGGGGCCGTAAGGAAATATGGCATGGAAGTTTATTCTTTTAAATGTACATCAAACATGTTATAAATAACCATTAATCTATAGTAATAAAAGCAAGTGTTTGTTGGTTTGTGTGCGATGCCCAGCCAAATCTACCACACGCAGAGATCTTAAATTTTTAACATAACCTCGAAGTCAGATTTCTAAATGTTTAATTAGCTACCCGCCTCGGTGGCGTAGTTGGCTAGCGCGCTTGTCGTGTTAAGCTCTACTGCTGAGGACGGGGAGATCGAGGTTCGAATCTCGGTCGGGTGAACTGGGGGGGGGGGGGGGGGGGGGTTCCTAAATGGTTTTCCACTCTCCCTCCACGCAAATGCGGGTACACTTCCTATAATTCAACCTTCCCAATTCCTAATCCATTAGCGTAATTAGTACTTAAAGCGTATAAACCGAACGGGTAGTAAGACGCGGTGCTAAATATTATTATTATATTATATTTAATTAGCTTTTTATTCAGTCTATTTTTTAGCAAATTTTTGAAGGAGTCACGTGTAACGTCGTGCGGGATTGCTAGTATTTCAATAAATCTAATTTATTACATCCCAACATGTTTAATTACTAGTATTGTATCTCACACAAATATTTATGTTTCCTCTGTTATACTCAACAGTACCAATGTATGACTTCTGAACGGACAGGTCCCAAAACTTGATAAAAAAAACACGATGATGGCATAACAACAGCTTCGTTAAAAGTTTATGCGTCGTTACTTTCATATTTCACTCGTTTCCTGGCAGATTCTACACGATCCAGATTTCTCTTCCGGTCTTTTAGTGTTATTTTTACACAAACATTTTGATAGGATGGCGAGCAAATAACGCCCAGAACATTCCGAGGAAGCAAAACATATTTGATCCATACAAAACGTTTGAAGCATTTGACTTTCATCAAAGTATAAAGGAATTTAGAGCAATAAACGCAAGCATTTTATATTGAAATCTCGCAATCTTTAGTTTTTAGCTGTCAAATAGCTAAGATAACTGGCTGTATTATATCCGCTTAGGTGGCCGCATGATCTAAGGCGTCACTCCCGCAACAGACTTGGGACTACCGATGACGGGGAGATCAAGGTTCTAGTCCCGGTTAGGTGTATTTTCTTTAGCATCACGTCATACTACCCGCTCGGGTCATATGCTTATGTACTTAATTACACCAATGATTTAGGGAAGATTTTATTTAGATGAAATGTACCCGCATTTGCGTGGGGAGAAACTAGAAAACTATTTTGAAAAACCCATCCTCAGTACACCGGCCGAGATTCGAACCTTGATCTCTCCGTCACCGGGAGTTATTCTAATGCGAAAGTTAAACCACGAAGCCACAGAAGCGGGTCCAGGTCAATGGTAATGAGGGTGGGTTTCCCTAATGGAGTTTCCATTCTACCTCGCAAATGCGGGTACACCTCTAAATTCAACCTTTATAGACTTGAGCAAGCACTAATCAGCCTTATCTTGAATGAGTGGCTCGAAGCCCGGTTGGGAAGGATTTAACATTCGCGAGATACAAAATGCAAACCACGGGGGATTCGGAATGCATTATTGTGGCAATCCCAGGCGGTAATAGCTTTGCTTGAGACGCGTTGTAGATGCTTAGAAATACCACTTTGTTTAAGAAATGGCTTGATATTTTAAAAAAAGAAGTCAAAATGAGGGTTCCAATTAAAATTTTAAGCTTACAGTTTTTTAAGATGCATGTCTACGTCATAGTTGAAAATTTGCACTTCGGAAGGTAAAAGGTTAGAACTAAACTAATCTTCTCTGAACAAACAAAGTTATGTGTTGATAGGGTTTGTTTTAGTGAGAAGTATCCACCACGACAACCCTGCCCCCAAAGCATTATTTCCTCTATGACAGCCTTAAGGTTGGGTGCTAGTGTACGTAAGTTTAGGGCAGTAATTTTGAAGATTTTTTAATAGAATAAACATTTTTTGGGCCAAAATAAATCAAATATTTCTTCTATAAAAACATAAGAGTTTAGTTTTCTACACATGTTAATCTCAACAGATCTTGAATATCTGTTAAATGTGTCCTGGAATGTAATGTCAACTTTTTCTCTTTATTTAAAAAGTTTGTCACCAAATGCCGCTATGCTCGTGACAAATATTCAAGAACTGTTGAGATTAGCATGTGCAGAAAACTAAACTCTATGTTTCTATAGAAGATATAATTGATTTATTTTGGCAAAAAATGTTTATGCTATAAAACTTGCAAAATTAATGCACTAAACTCACGCTCACTAGCAACCCACCTTAAGGGGGATATACACTGGTCATCTTCCGCCCGAGACAAGACGGCGGTCGGTCTTGGTCTCCAACCTCCACGGCAACGGCCAGTACGTCTGTAACCACGAGGGGGTGAAGTTATTTTTCATGTTTGTGTCTTTGTTTATGCCTTAAGGATGGAAAACCACTAATGACAAAAACTCCCTGGTTCCATCGGTCGGAATCGAAACCAGGTCGTTAGGAGCGCAAACCACTATACAAACTCTTTCGACGAGAAACAATATTAATAATACACTGACGCTTACAAGCGCCCGTAGCCGAATGGATGAGGACATGCACAAGTAGGCCTATAAGTAGCGGTAGTTCGAACCCTGGCTGTGCCTAAAATAAATGTGTGGCTGAATTAATTCCGTTACAAAATGACAAATCCTTTGATTGTACGTTTAGATATTATTATGTTAGGTATTAGGTTGATTAGTTTTCAAGTCATGTGACAATAAAACCATGAATTTTGGGAATTCACTTTAAATATACTTTTTAATTTAATTTAAAAAAATGTTGAGCTATTGTTCATAACATCTTTAAATTGTTTGTATATAAATGAAAGTGCTATAAAGGGTTAGTAACAAAAAAAAACCTTTTAATTTAGAGAACCAATCGGTACTTAATGCGTACTTTCTAACCCCGACTGGTCACATCAGCACGGTATGTATATAGTAACTTGACTCTATTATTATTATTATTATTAGCACCGCGTCTTACTACCCGTTCGGGTTATACGCACTTACGCTAATGTGTAATGGTAGGGTGATTGTGAGATGAAATGAAGGACCTACAGTTTAACGTGGAATCCGAACCACGGTGGCGACCTGGCATTCCACACATTCACAAGATGTCTTGTCAGAGGTGAAGGAAGGGTTTGGTAAGCAGATAAATCTTTGCCGGGACTGAGGATTGAACCCCGGCCGCCAGCATAGAAGTCTGACACCTTACCCCTAGACCACCAGGTCACCACTTAACTCTAGACCAGACATAACACCAAGACCCAGTACGTCCATTTATCAATGTGAAAGGAAAAATTCCAATGTCATCGATGATACATTTTGTGGTTATGCTATGAATCGAACCTAGGACCCTTGTATCAGTATTTGTAGTTATACGCATTCCACGAGACACTAGCCAGTGATCGGAATTGAACGTTAAAACAAATGGATCAGAGATATATATATATATATATATATATATATATATATTATATTATATATATATATTCAAGGTTTACAGTGCCATAAATATATGTATTTACAACTATATCGATCAGAGAGAAGAATTTAAAAACTGTAAAAGATATTAATAAAATAAACAAACATGAAAGATTAGCACATTTTTATTTATTTATTTTTGTGTTCCAACTACCCAAAGCATCCAAGTGTGTGTGTGTGTGTGTGTATGTATGTGTGCGCGCGCAAGTTCTAAACACGTCTTTCTCATGTGGTCTCTTGACTACACAGCCCACATATGTGTTCTAGAAATGAGTGAATACCTTGGGGTGAGAGTCTCCATTCATGCATATGTTTATTTATTTTCTCCATGGCCGAGCGCGGAGATTCATCAAATCTGGGCTGAGCATGTTTCATATTAACTGACGGGAGGAGTGAAGACTAATTTTAACCGGAGCTGGTTCCTCTTCATCGTCCATCTTCATGCTGCGAGCCTTTATAGTAACGGTCGGCCACCTTTTATGGCCCTGATCGACTTACAAACTTATTAAACGTCCCGCAATCGTCCATTATTTTTCCACTATTTTTTTAAATCTATACATCTTATATTTATTCTTTAAAATCAAAATGAACCTTTATCGAATATTTATGTACCAAATGTCGAAGCCCCACCCAACTCGATGCTGCATAAGACTATCGTCCGATTCATACTACCCACTCCAAGAAACGTCGACATTAATTCAAATTACCTACAATAGTATTCTTCACTATTGTAGTTCCATGTCACTTCAAGCAATATACAAACAATATCATTCAATATAATTCACTATCAACTCTCTACAATGTAAACTGTCCATATACTTACCCCCTGGATAAACTGGCTTGCACAGCCTAGTAGCCTGACTGACTTCAAAACGTCCTAAATCGAGGCGTGGGGCAACCTTGCCTTGATGTATCAGAACTTAATGTTCCAACCGGCTCGGTTTAGACATATCTAATGGGAGATTTTCTTCACACCTGACGAAGAGTGAACGCGGACATGGCTGCCCTCTTTTGGATGGTTTGAGCAACCATCACTTTATCTCTGACGTCAGCAGCCAAGCAGTTAAAAAGATTTTTGACAACTACTAGAGGCCTCCAAAATGTTACGTCACCGGCTTAGTTTGAACTATTCCTCCAACCATATCTATGCAGTAAGACCACTATATAATATTAAAGTGTGGAAGAAATAGACTAGACTATTGAATTCGGCACCATCGAGGATGGACCTCTGTAATATTTATTTATATTGCACTTTTGGACGGCCTGCGTTTATTATTCTATATCGTCAAGAGACGACTTCCAATAATCTGGACTCTGTAAAGGAAAGTTATAATACTCTGTAAATTTTTATAGTTTTTCTTAGAAGTTTGAATTATGGAACTTCAATTATTTAATTTTATATTGTTATAGTCGAGATAGGCTGATATTTGTTTATTAAATATGGGCATTATTTAATACTATTCGTGTCGCCACGTAAGGGCTTGGTTCTTAAAGATGTTTGTAAATTTTCAATGTTTGCTGTTCTAAATTAACGAAATGTTAATTGAAATATATTAAAATTATCTATCTTAATAATCTGGATATAATGACTATCCGTATTATCCTAGCTTTTGTTGTATATTTAAAATCATTTATATACATTCCAATATTTTGTGTAACATAAATGTGGCTATTCTCCGCATATATTTATATTTCAAATATGGCAAACTTCTAAATGTTCTTTAACTTAATATCAATTGTAAGTCTTTGTTCAGTATTTGAATGATGCCGATTAAAGTAGTCCCGCGTGAGTTTACATTTGGTTTGAGGTGTGAAACTCTCGTGTTAGTTTACGTAATGTTTGTGGTATAAATGTATATTGTAGTACTTGAAGGTACTTTCGTTTTGTGTGAAATTTGAATACTCTCGAGATATTTAAAGTAAAAGTATGGAATTTAAAAATATAACTTTACATTGGAAGAGTATATGTTTGCCTAATGTCTGTATATGTTCAGACGCTTTTGTAACAGTTTAGAAAGATTCTTCTAGCTTTTTATATTTTCATAATTAGATTTGGTTATTAATTGTTTTCATAGCTTGATTGATATAAAGCTAACCTGGTCTAATTGAATTAATATTTTTTAGCAATAATGTAATCAACTATGTTTTTCTTCGTTAAGGCCACTTAAATTACTGTCTGTTTTTTTGAATGAATTAAATTACTCTTTACATTTAACTCTTGTTGATGCTATTTTCTCTTTATTATTATTATGTTAGCTTATTCCCTCTTATCCTTGTAGTATTTTCTTTAGTGGCCTATTGCTAAGAGGTAAAGAAATGAGAGGGCGTAACATATATATACACACACTCTCTAAATAAAATGGACATTTAGATCTTAAATTATTTAAATTTCTTATTGCATTAGAAGTTATAGACTATCAAATTTATTTTGGTCACTAAAACATTATTTGAAAGTACTTAATATATTTGCGAGTTTAAAACACTCAAAAGATAGATTTTTGACAGCGATGTTCTTTCCTTATGCGATCGACAGGTTACCCCTACTTTATAACAGCCATTGCAAGACAGCACAGCTTTCAAAAAACAGGCTCATTGAAAAGAACACTAAAACCATCAGGGCTATAAGCGTCTGACACTAATGTACGTACAATAGTGGGCTGATTAGGCACTATCCTAATAGGACAGCCTATCAATAATGTGTAATTTTGATCACTCGATCTAAAGGATATTGCTTTCGATTCCCGGCGCGGGCCAAGATCGTATCACTGTAAAAATTAGATAAATTGAGAATTAGTAATCAAGCGCACGTTTGTTATGTTAGAGTAAGCTGCTGGCAGGTAGGCCGAGTTTAAAAATGCTCAGAATGTTTCACGCGTGCAGACGACCTTTTTGTGTCACACATCCAAACGTCAGATCTTATCTTTCAATTATATTTTAGTTCGTACGTTCAACATAGTGGCTACTAGAGAGCGTAGCTATGAGGAAATGAGTCAACATTAGTGTGGCTAGGGTGGGAAAACCACACGTATCAATCAAAAGTGTAATGAGGTCTTCTTCTGGTCTTTCCAGCGACATTGATTAAGTGCAATGTTCATTTAACTTATTAACTTTCCCGGCTGAATCCTGATTCGACCCGATTATAGTGTTGTGTCGAGCCTCAATTGGCGATCCCAGTTGGGTTGCGAACAAAAGACCCTCAAAGGTAAATGTAGGTGACTTTTACATTACTATTTTGTCAAATAAAATTAATACGTGTTAAAGAAAATAAAGGAAATATATTTCTAGTTAATATCTTTAACTTGCTGGATTTTTTCTAATTGGATTTCAATTAGTGTTTGAGAACAGATCTTTGCAACTTGTTTCAAAAATGATAAACGTAATTTTTTTTAGTCTTATTTATGGATAAGAAAAAGTAGAAGAAAATTAAGTCTTGAAAATTAATGACAAGAAAAAATATATGCATGAACTTGAAGAACAACAACGTGCAAACAATACTCCTAAAAAGTTAATGTCACGAAAGTAAAGAGAGAGAAGGATAAGGAAAAAAAGGTGAAAGTTTGAAACAAACTAAAAAAAAAAATGAAAGAAAACAAAGAAGCGCGCATTGTAATCTCGAGAGTCCATGAACAAAAATTCTGCGACAGGAGAGAAAAGGAGGTGTGGGTAAAGAAGAAGCAGTAAAAGTGGAACATAAATTCCGAAAAGAGACGACAAGCCCACACAAAAAACCCGCAGCGTTGAAGAGTAGCGGGGGACTCCGTTGGGGACGTCTTGTAAGTATGTTGGGGGAAGAGGAAAAAACGAGGTGAACTTTACAGGAGATTTTCCACAACGTATTACCACCTACAGAGGAAGCTTGGTTGGAGGAGGAGAGAAACTGCGCGGTTAACTCGTGTGTTGACCGGAGATATAGTCCGTTTAGTGATCTAATTGTTTATGAACATATTTAAAGTGCGTTTTATGAACACTAATTATACTAGTAAACACATTACAAACGAATTTAAACAAAAACACCAGTGTTAAACGCTCAAACCCTAGCGCCAAGAATCGAATGTGTGTATGTGTGATTAAAATGACGAATACATGGTGTATCCCTAACAAACAAGAAAGTATACCGTCATTAGGGGAAAAATACTTTTATTATTAATAATATGAATACTGCAAATACCTCAAAGTCGTCATAAGCCATAACAACATTGATAGAAAATTGTTTTGATAAATGTCTGGACCACAATAAATTTAAGATTCCCAACGTTAATGCAGAGCTAATCAAATAAATATCGAACAAAGTAAACATCAGAATAAAACTTTTTGGACATTCCGTGATAATAATAGTGTAGGTTTAACAAGAAAGGAATTTTAAGAATACGATATTTGAATTAGAGCCGGACGTAAACAATTATCTTGTCCTATTCCCTACACGGAGGAGGCTAGGTTTGAGCCCTTCTCGTGCCACATTCCTTACGTGCGAGTATATAGGTTTCTTAGATTGGATTAGGTTTGCAGGCACCGGCAACCTTTTTGGGCTTCGAATGACTTTTACATTTATCAAAGGTCTGCGATCATCCTCCGTTTCTTCACCCTACTTTTAATTCCCTTTTCTTTCCCAAACATCTTGTATTTAATCCTTAAATACTCATATCCCTGCCTTTAAAAAAATATAGATAAAATAAACAAAATGTACACTCAGTTGACTCTTACCTTGACTGATTACACTATGGTCCTATCTTGTAAGCTGTACCAAGGTAAGCTTGCCCTTTCGGGACGACGTGTTGCCGTCCCTTGGGTTATATTGTACAATGATTCACCAGGGTACGAGACAGTGCAAATTATTGGATTACGTAGCAACCATGTGAGTCAGTACGGTTAGGTAACACATGGGATCGAACCAGTGTCCTCTAAATGGCATGGCATGGTGGGGCGCGGTCCTGTTTCTCGTAATGGCTAAACACCCACACCTATTTACAAACCAAAACATCCAAGGCTCCACTTGATAAAAACGTATTGAATCAAGGCACTTTCCCCGCGACGTAAAATTAATCAGAGAGGGGCTACTATCGTTAGTTACGTCATGTCGCCTCATCTTTCTGTCAGTTTGTGCGTCCTCGAGTGTACTACTTCTCACAGGTAGCAGGGACATAGCCCCAACAAATAAGTAGGAATGGTCGCACCAATTGTGAGCTTGACTTACGACACGAAGGGACGGGATTCAATCCCTACCGAGATTAGTACTGTATTTCCACATTTCAAGCAGCTGGAGGAGATAATAATTCACATCATTTTCTCCTCCATATTTTCCTAGTTTTTTTTAGATTCATCGATCATGACTTTTACATTTCCATAAGGATAAAATTAGGTAAGGTATACCAAACATTTATTTAAATCTTTTCTTACTAAATTTAGAATATTACATTATAACAATCTCATGGCAGGGTTTGTTTTTAATCAATTAAAATGTATGCCTACCACATATTACCCCTTTATAGGCATGCAGTGTACGAGTGTACCACAGAGGCCCGCAGACTTGACGAGAAGCGCGATGGATCTCCCTGCCTGTTCCCCATTCAGCAACAAGATACGAGTAAGTCGCAATCAAAAACGGAACTACCAAGACTACCTAGACTTCATACTAGTTCGGTACGAATTTATGTGAGAGAGGAACAAAGACATGCTTGCCGCTGCTCTTCAGAATTACCTGTTTCGATTGTTGTAATTTGCGTATTACTTGCTCCCATCCGTCCGGATAAAACGCATATTTACATTAACGGGGTACGAACTGAAGAAGTTACATCAAGGAAGAGTAAAAGCCGATAGGAAAAATACACCTCAAAGGGCATTCAGTCGAGATTTGAGCCCCGACCTGCATGCCATCGGCCAACCAGACGTGACGAGACTGATGTATTTGTGCGCATACCTATTGACACAGGTTTAATGTTTTGATGATGGGCCCCAACATATATTTTTTTCAACTACGCGCAATAAATATAATTGAAGCCGATTTTTAGCTACTACTTAAAGTACGCTATTTAACCTATGGATATCGATTTCGATAAATGCACTTGCATTCGCCTGGGAGATGTAAAAACAACCAGCAGCCCATGTCTGTCATTCGGATAGTTATCAGTATAATGGGTAGGTCCTGTTATTCAAAATACTGACACTCGTAGCGTTGGGTGCCAGGTTAAAGAGTGTTTGCAGGTCCTCCGTTGAGGTGGTCTTTTATTCAAGTGGCGCGGTCCAAACCAGACGCGAGACGATCCCCAAAAGAGACCGGGAAGATGGTGGGCCGGACAGTGAACTAACGCTAGGTGGGAGGGCAAGGAGAGGCCCCACCTGGGGAGGTACTTCATCACAGATGGGTGCTATTATCGTTAATTGCTGCGAGCGTGGTTTACCAGCGTCTAATGTCACTCAGATCCTCTCATAGCTTATCGAATTCAGTCAACATCCACAGGAAGGAGGCGCCGGCAGGGTCGGAATATATTGGTAAGTATATTCTATGGTGGATGGATCGTGAGGTTCACCTCATGGAAATTAAACCTCAAAACACCTCCTCTCACAAAGGCTTCGAGACAATTTTAGTTTGGGCCTATTTTCAAAAATTATAGCTGTGGTTTTTAAGAAAAGTCACGTCTAATCAATATCAGTAATTCTGCTAATGTTATTTTTAGCACCTCGTCTTACTACCCGTTCGGGCTATACGCTTATGTACTAATTACGCTGGTTTTGGGGATTACGAAAGTTAGTTACATTTAGATTAAGTGTACCCACATTTGAGTCGGTAACCATTTTGTAAAAACCACCCTCAGTACAGCCGACCAAGATTCGAACCTCCATTTTTCCATCATTGGCAGTCTAGTCTACTGCGAGAGTAGCGCGTCAGACCATACGGCGGGTCAAGGAAACTTTATTTTGCTATTTAAAATGGTACAGTATTTAATATGTAGTGACAAGACTTTATTCCCATGCTTTGGGGGAGTCTCATACACATTTATAGCTTCACCGAAACTGCTTTTAACGTAAAGATGAAATAGATTTGAATCCACTCTCTCGTAGTGTTGCAGCCATTATAAAAGTACGTAGGCCTTCATCAATATATATTAGCGTAGTTCATGCTATTTTATGAATAACACTCTTGATCAATAAAGTAATTTTGGCCATATAAATAATTTAATATCAATATGAAATAGTCCAAGAAACATACAAATAACGCCACAGTTATTATTATTATCATCACCGTGTCTTACTACCCATTCGGGTTATACGCACTTACGCTAATGTGTAATGGTAGGGTGATTGTGAGATAAAATGGAGGACTTACAGTTTAACGTGGAATCCGAACCACGGTGGAGGCCTGGCATTCCACACATTCACAAGTTGTGATTAATACACGTCTTGTCAGAGGTGAAGGAAGGGTTTGGTAATCAGATAAATCTGTGCCGGGAGAGAGGATTGAACCCCGGACCCCCAGCACACAAGTCTGACACCTTACCCCTAGACTACCAGGTCACCAACGCCACAGTTAATTAATTTGTATTATTATTATTTTGTTTAAAATACAATTCAAGATAAACTTCTTCAATCCAATGGCTTACTAGATTTATGAAAATTATAGGTCTCTAAAGAGGACTTCAATCCAATGTAAGACTATAAATATATTTTCTAATGGTACAGAGATGAGGTATTAATTGTTATATTACGAAATAGAGCATAACACTCGACTGAATTAGAACTGGACCGTGATAAAAAAAAACAGGAAACAGGAAATTGCGTTATTTGTGTCTGATAGCGTTGATGCACACAAGCGTGTAGCAGGCAAGCCTTTCTGAATAGCGCAGAAAAGTTTTTAATGAACCCTCGACCCGATTCTAGACGAAGCGGTGGGGGGTGGGGAACGTGACGGAGGGAGTACAGATACCGGTGGTTTATCTTGCAGCTTCCGAGACGGTCCATTGAGAAGGGAGACCCGGTGCTTCCTATCTGCTGACCACCATTCATTGACAGGCTTAGATTATAGATACTTTATTTTACCACGGTGTTTGATGTGTCCGGCCAAACTGGCGAGCGATCGCGTGATTTGCAGATAGCTCTCGATAGTTATTGACGAGGAGGCAAAGGTTCGACTCTTGGCTCAGTGAACTGAGCGTGGTTTTTGACAAGTGATTTATTTTTGTGGTTTTCTCATCCTCTCATCACGCTAATTGTGATTCTTATTTGTAAAGGCCTACTTTGATTATAATATTGCCGTATTTTAACATATAAGTTTTAACACACACACACACACACACAAAAACAATACAAATATATAATACATGGTTTATGATCTTACCAATTAAATTAGACCTTTAGTAACAAGTGTGCTAAACCTATCGATAATAATAAAAATGTCAAATGAGAAGTTTTCCTAGCACTCAATGAACCAACATACAATAATATTGCCTAGCACCTGTGAACTAGACTACCAGCTCGAGCGCTCGCTCCAGTCTGGCCACCTCTCATGCAACCAATGTGTTCTATTTTATATTTTAGTCGCTCCCGCCACCTCTCATTACAACCAATTGTTGCCTTCTTCCATTTTTATTATATTTTAGTCACTCGCTCCAGTCTGGCCACCTCTCATTAAAACCAATGTCTTTTAATTATCACTCGCTCAGTCTGGCCACCTTCATTAACAGTGTTCTATTTTATATTTTAGTCGCTCGCCAGTCTGGCCACTCCTCAGGCTATTATAGTCACTGCCGTCTGCCACCTTTCATTACAACCATTGTCTTTTATTATTCTTGGTTTAGTGTTATATTTTATATTTTAGTCGCGCACTCGCTCAGTCTGGCCCTCTCCTTAGGCGAGTGGTTGGCACACCGGGTGACCCGGGCAGTTGCATCGGTTATGTCTTTTAAACACAGTTGTTCTCTTTCTATTCGAATTATTGGTTAGTTTCTAAATATAATCCTAATTATGCTACCATCGTCTAGACTGTAGAGAGAGTTTAGGTTCCAAAAAATACATTTTCGGGGTATGTAAACTAATATAACAACGTGCACTCTCAAAGCACGCGGTCACTATCGAAACCAGTACTCAGTTTGATAAAAATAAACCTACCCTATAAAAACTTTACCAGTTAACGCCTACTTTGGGCTTTGTTTGATTATGTGGCTAGCAGGACTAATCAATCAAATCAACTCCCCTCAGAGAGGGGGTTAGTTGGAAATTATATATGAACATTATATTTATATGTATGACCTGCATCAACAAAAGTTCGCTAGAGACGAGAATACTGCTTCCTACAGATCTGAACAGTCCTGCTTCAATGCTCGACTGTATCATTCGACACAAGTAATACGAAAGCTTCAAAGCCTACGATAATCAGAAAGCCCCAAGGAATGAAAGTGGCCAGAAAAAATATTAAGAGGGAACAAATCCTCATATTATAGACTATACAAATTTTAATTATAGTAAATATGTATCGGTGTGCTGACTGCCTCTATAATATAGGTAGTAAGAAAATGGAGGATGAATTCTAGGCAAAGAACCAGAATTAGCACGAAGAAAGGACGAACCCACTGCTATTATTCGCGCGGGTACACCAGGTCAGGATATGATACCTAGCTTCAGTTTCTTTGTAATGTAGTTTTGAATGACGTATTTTAGAATAATGTACTCGCTTATAATGTTTAATCACTCGAAGGGAATGTTAACCTTTTTCAAAACAAACCCGTTTTAGGCTAATTATTATTATTAGCACCGCGTCTCACTAACCGTTCGGGTTATACGCACTTACGCTAATATGTAATGGTAGGGTGATTGTGAGATGAAATGGAGGACCTACAGTTTAACGTGGGATCCGAACCACGGTGGAGGCCTGGCATTCCCCACTTTCACAAGATGTCTTGTCAGAGGTGTAGGAAGGGTTTGGAAATCAGATACATCTGTGCCGGGACCAAGGATTGAACCCCGGCCGCCAGCACAGAAGTCAGACACCTTACCCCTAAACCACCAGGTCACTTTTTAGGCTAATATTCTTAAGTGCGCTTTAACATAGAACTGTGAAAGGAAAGCTCACTAGCAAATTTAAGGTACCCAACAAGATCATTAAGAACATTACCAGTAGTACAGTATATACTTTTATTTGTCATGTTAAACACTCCCCAGATATACATTTTAAACAAAATTGTTAAAAGTGATTTTCAAAATATTTAGAATTTTGAAAATCCCTAATTAGTAAACTATATACTCTTTATACTGTACAGTGTTATTTGGGAGGTCAAATACTATCTAGATATAAATTTTAAACAAAATCATCAAAACCATTTTCGAAAAATGTGGAATAACTCATTTGAGGGCTAGAGTAAAAATTAAACAAACGTCCCGACGTAATGTGTCCTATAGCATCAAGATATCAAGTTTGAACAAAAGCTATCAAACCGTTTCAGAAACGTAGCCAGAGACAGACATACATGGGGACAAATGGAATTATAAAATCCGCTTTTTTGGGGGGAGGGGGTGGGGACGGACACATAAAAACGTAAGAATTCATCATAAACTCGAGGCCAAATATGGTCACGATTACAATACTTTCTCTTGATATGATAAAGTAAAAAACAAAGAAAGCAAATTTATCATTTCTGAGCAAACATTAAGATAAATACGGCAGCAGGAGTCCGTGTGTACTCCATACATGGACAACGTGTGGACGAGGCACCTACGAAACACACACACACATGGTTTGCGGGAACGTGTTGGATAATGAGTAATGTGAGTAATGAACAGGTCCTGAGAAAGATAAACACTTCCAGACGACATAAGGCGATGTCCACCTACCTTGACCTCGGGCACATCTGACTGATATTTAAATTCCTTCATGCGAAGACGTATCTTACCTGAAACAAAAGATATGACATTCAGTTAACACATGTGAGTTGCGCCTAAACGAGTAGAAAACAAATTAAGGCATGAAAATGTGATAAATATTAAATGATCTTAATAAAATACTTAGTCAATTTATATAGGATTATGTCGTGTACTCTCGAAAGAGACGGGACTGCCGATGATGGGCATATCGGGGCTCAAATCCCGGTGAGGTGTATATTACTATTATTACTACCACGTCTTACTAACGGTTCAGGTTATAAACGCTTCGTACCGGTATTAGTAAACTCTAATGGAGTAAGGGTACGGCCAGACTGAGCGCGCGAGCGAGCGAGCGCGCGAGCGACTAAAATATAAAATAGAACACATTGGTTGTAATGGGGGTGGCCACACTGGAGCGAGCGAGCGCGCTTGAAAGATAGAACTGGTTCTATTTTTCAAGCGCGCGCGCTCGACCCGGTACAGTCTAGTTTACAGGCGCTAGGCAATATTATTGTATGTTGGTTCATTGAGTGCTGGGGAAACTTCTCATTTTGACATGATATTTGACTTTTTTCTATCAGTGATAGGTTTAACACACTTGCTATTAATGGCCCGGTGACCTGGCGGTCTAGGAATAAGGTGTCAGACTTCTGTGCTGGCGGCCGGGGTTCAATCCTCGGTCCCGGCACAGATTTATCTGATTACCAAACCCTTCCTTCACCTCTAGCAAGACATCTAGTGAATGTGGGGAAAGCCAGGCCTCCACCGTGGTTCGGATTCCACGTTAAACTGTAGGTCCTTCATTTCATCTCACAATCACCCTACCATTACACATTAGCGTAAGTGCATATAACCCGAACGGGAAGTAAGATGCGGTGCTAATAATAATAATAATAATAATAATGGCCTAATTTAATTGGTAAGGCCATAAATAATATAATGTATATATGTAAACCCGATATGTTAAAATACTTCAACATTATAATCAAAGTAGGCCTTTACAAATAAGAATCACCATTAGTTTGGAGAGAGTATGAAAAAACCACAACAATAAATAAGTTTTAAAAATCACCTTCAGTTCACTGAGCCAAGATTCGAACCTTTGCCTCCTAGTCAAAAGCTATCGAGTGCAACGCACCATTCCGCCACTGGTGCGGCAAATCTGATTTTAAAACACTTCAGTACAGTACCATACACATTTCTCAATTTATTAATTGGATGCACTTCTACTTTTTTCTTTTTTATAAATACACAATATTTTCTGTAAGAATTTTCGAGGAGCAGAGATGTACTAAGTGTGTTTGACAGAGACATCTTCTCTAACTAGGGGGGAGGGGGGGAGCGGTGACCTAGTGGTCTAGGGGTAAGGTGTCAGACTTCTGTGCTGGCAGCCGGGGTTCAATCCTCGGTCCCGGCACAGATTTATCTTATTTCCAAACCCTTCCTTCACCTCTGACAAGACATCTTGTGAATGTAGGGAATGCCAGGCCACCACCGTGGTTCGGATTCCACGTTAAACTGTAGGTCCTTCATTTCATCTCACAATAACCCTACCATTACACATTAGCGTAAGTGCGTATAACCCGAACGGGTAGTAAGACGCGGTGCTAATAATAATCTAACTAGGGTCCGCTAATTACGCGCTCGCTCGCTCGCTCGCTCGCCAGTTTGGCCACCCAGTCGCTTGCGCGCTCGCTCGCTCGCACGCTTGGCAGTCTGGCCGAACCCTAAGGAAGAGGAAGGAAGCATTTTAGAGGTCATCTGCCTGGATTTGCGTGTAAGGAAAGTGGGAACACATTTAGGAAAAACCATCCTTATTAGACCCGACCAGAATTCGAACTCCGATCTCCCTGTCGTCGGCAGTCTAGTCTGTCGCGATAATGACGCCTTAGACCATGCGCCCACCGAAGCATGTAATTTAGTAGTTATTATTGAAGAGCTAATTCATGTTTAAAAAATCAAAGAATTTTAATTCACTAGAGACACGTCGATACCTTTAATATCCATTTTGGCATGAATCATATTTTAAAATAACCAACTACATCTGATACAACGGCCTCAGCGCTCCAATAGGCAGCCCTCTTTGGTCGTATTTTACAGTGTACGTGAATCAGCAGATGGCGCTCAACCTTTAGTCTGACGGCTGAAGAGTAATGAGTCAGCGGAGGAATACACTTAACCATCCTCCTTCAGGATTCGCATCAATATCACAAATGAATAGGATGTTAAAATAGGCAAAGCTCAAAAAAAGGTTTTTATATTTAAGTTTATTAATTAAATGCTGTTAAATTGATTTCCCCCTACACCTTAGGATAAGTGTAGGGAATATTTCACCACACATACAAGGACAGAAAGCGACCGTTGAATGTATATCTACAGTAAATATACATTCAACGAAGCGACTATCTCAATGTAGCTATAGAAACACCAACTGGTGCCATTTAAATCGTTAGCTTCATTGCTTAGCGCGGGATGAAGGTATTCATCAAGAGGCGGGCGAAGGGGAGGCTACGTCTCAACGTCTCAGGAAGTCGTCACATACAAGACTAATAGAGAGTGGGTGTGGCAGGAGGGGATGATATAAGGGTTACAGGCGAGGGTGGCTTCCAGACACGGCACAGTGGTGGGAAACATGACAGATGCTAGCATTAGGGAACAAGGGGGCCTTCGTCCATAGCAGGAGCAAGTGTTGCGATAACAACGGAGTGACGTAGGTGGGAAGGTGCACATAATAGAAAGCCTGGATAGATAGACAGAGAAAGTGCTGGAAATGCCGAGGAATGAATGTGATTATCTACCATGATTTCTTGACACTTCAACAGTATAATAATTGCTGGAGCTGTGATTCTTAACTAAAGGCGTTGGTACATTTCAAATATTGGGTATAGGTGTAAATAAAACAAAGTACATGCAATTTTAGATTTACAATGAATTAGACTACATGCCATTTCCATTTCTTGATGAAATTGAACTAGTCTTAGCTTTTTGTTTTAAGGGGTTTGAATCGCTTCACTGAGACCTACGAGTATGTTGAAACGGAGTGGTTTATACACAGGATAACATCTAAAAAAGGGGGGAAAAAGTTCATTGTAATTTGACACATTCTAATCATGATTTTAAAATAAACTTTTTAATGTTCTAAGTCGAAGTTCAACAACCCGTCGTACAACAGGTGAACTGGCTCGAGAATTGAAATCTAAAGAAAAGTTATTGGCCAATGTGGAAGATAAGGCGGCCGTTACCACGGCGACGAAGGCTAACCGAAGAGAAGATTGACAAGAGTTTGAAAGGTTTTCCAGACAAATATATCTCAACCAGCCAATAGAGAAACCAAACACAGCTCGTTAATGAAAGAGGAAATAATTTCCAAGAAGAGGTGACTGGAGTCCACGGAAGTAATGGAACACTGAGATGAAAAATAAAAGTATTCATATCTTAATGTCAGAAATTGGTCGCCCTTTGTCTTTGTTCTAGTTTCTTTGTCCTATCTTTTAACGACACGTGCAGATCCAACAGTTGCATGATGATGATAGTAGTGATACAATTGTTGTGGTGTGCCTGACTCTAACGTATGAGGATGAAAAGGGGTGGGGGGTAGTTTCTCACCCTCTTTTAAGGCTTATTTATGAATGTGAAGTGCCTTAAATAGAAACACCCTCGTCTTGTTTTCTAGAAAATTAAGAAAATTCATTTCAAATTTCAGACAGCCCATACTAACGTATACATTTCAAAAAATATCAAAATTAGCGTTGGGTAGAATCAACTATTTTACGAGTCCGAAACTTCATTTAACTTAATTTAACTTTCGAATCTCAAATCTCATACTCAAATCCGAATCTTGGAAAAAGTTATGAACATAAGAAGAAAAAGAAACATAAGAGAATATTAGAAAATAGAAATAGTAACTAAATGTTTGAAAAAATCCATTCGCTATAACATTAATACATTTAGTTGTGTTAAATTAATAGTCTGGTGGTTGATTGTTGGTTCTAAGTACCATTAGCCATCAAAGCTATTAGAGCTTTAAAACAAATTTCAATTGAAAAATTTGGCCTTTTTTTTAAGGATTTGAATCTTGAATTCTCGAATCTCCTTAAGGATTCAAGGGTCGCAACCCTAGTATTATTATTAGCACCGCGTCTTACTACCCGTTCGGTTTATACGCACTTACGCTAATGTGTAATGGTAGGGTGATTGTGAGATGAAATGGAGGACCTACAGTTTAACGTGGGATCCGAACCACGGTGGAGGCCTGGCATTCCACACATTCACAAGTTGTGATTAATACACGTCTTGTCAGAGATGAAGGAAGGGTTTGGCAATCAGATAAATCTGTGCCGGGACCGAGGATTGAATACCGGACCCCAGCACAGAAGTCTGACACCTTACCCCGAGACCACCAGGTCACCTTCAACCCTAGTAAAAATATAAATTAACCAAACTCCTACTTTAATTCTACACCTTTAACCATTCCTTGAAAGCATGCGTGTCATATATAAACTAGGGGTGTCATATATAAACTAGAGTGTTCAAAAGTGACGAATACATTCAACATAGGAAAACAATATAAAACCCTTGACAGAAATATCCTCCCGATAAATCACGATAGTAGTGAAGCACCCAGAGGGGGGAAAGGGGGTAGGGGCTCTAAGGCTACAAGTAATTTCAATAAAAACTTAAAATTATACCAAGTAGAACTAAAATATGTAAATGTGCCAAAATGTAAATGCTACGTTTTAAGGCCTGTCTTTCAACTTTATATTCAAAAATCAAACCATTACACATAATTATCTAGGGTTCCCCAAGAAAATCCCAACTATATAAAAGTACGGAAATAATATCTTTAGTACAGTGTACTGTATTTAAGGTCACTTAATTAAAATTATTAGTCTAATATTCCTGTTTTAGTTACAATGAAAAACACCTCCAAATAACGTCTCACGGTATTTAATATTCATACGTTTTCCTGTAGTCCAGCGTGAAAGTAAATGTTTCCCCTAACATAGCCCCTTCTCCCAAAAAAATTATGCCCACCCCAAATAAAATGTCTGGGTGGGCCCACCTCCCTTTATGCGAGCAAGAATGGATAAACCTAATGAATGAATGGTGGCCTTGAAGGGCGGGGTCCTTTGATATAAAAATAGTGCAAGCAGAGCGACAGGGATGGAGAGTAGACCCGCAAGAAACTTGTAACGCGCGGATGGATATAAAGATAACGCGTGATTCAGGTAGGTAATAAAACTAGAGCCAAACTTCGCACCATGGTGTGGTTGGTTTTCTATATTGTTTCAAGAAAAAGTGACATCGAGAATAGTGAAAAAGTTTCACCATACTTATTTTTTTAATACAAGATGTGAAACTAATATTTAAATAAAATAATATCCAAGGGCTGTTAATAAACTACGTGCGGGGGAGCGGGGTAGTGGTAGCAGTAGTGCTAGGCGTGACCAAACGTGACGAGGAATGTGTGACATAATTTTACAAGCGTACGGGGTAGCAATCTGCGACTGCGCGCACGTATTGACAAACTATCGACTCATCTAATTCGACTGTCGAACATGTTTCAATAAAAAAAGTTGTATAGGCGTTGCAATTAAAAATACTATTTAAATAGGGGGCAAAGATGCGTGATATTGTGACGTAATATAAGTAGAGGGATTCACAAAATTTTGACAAGAGAGATACAAAAAAAATTGCTTAATGTAATTTATGGACAGTTTCTAAAGAGCCTTAGCCCTGTAGAGTACAAGTCTAAAAACTATTTTGTGGGATGGTGGTTGGGAGGGTGAAAGGCGTGGCGTGGCTTCACAACCGACCAAAGTATCCTTCCGCGTCAACAAGAACAGATGGATGACGGCAACCGTAGATGGCGCTAGCAACCGAACAGGTCTTGCGGAAAAATCACACGTTTGGAAATGCCAATTTTCTCGAGAAAGAGGGAAATTTGTATGTTAATATTTTCAACACCCCTTCTAAGATAATGTATCTATGTTTATTATTTGTTACTTTTTTTTTCTATGCAGATGGCAGTTTTTTTGATCACTGTTAAAACTATAGAGGAGGTGTATATATAAAAAATATACCTTAATCAACATGCTTCTCTTCTTGAACAAACCGTTTCCGAAAATAAAATTGCAAAACAATAAAAATTCTTCAAGATAACCGTTTGTTCCCACGGCTCTGCATTTCCACGACAAATGAAACGGACTAACAGCATATAAAAAACGCACTAACGTGCTCTGGTCGAGCGTAATCTTGTATTCAATATGAAGGTTATACAGGCTCTCAAGGACTATCTAAACCTCCTGACAATATTAGAACAATCTCTCAAATCTACCAGTTCCACCATACCTGTACGCGTGTATCGTTAGGACAGTTATTATTCTCATTTGAAATTGTCTTAAGATGGCTTCTGGTAGTGTTAAGTGTGTAAGTGCCAAGACCATTTTACTGTGGTTTATGCTGGTAACCAATCCTCTAGATCTTTCTCGGGTGTCGAAACTTAATGCGCTGAACAATCGCCATTGAGAGTCCCTGGTTAGTCTCCCGGCTAGTACGGTACGAGTGTTTCTCGGTTTCAGCTCATAATAATTATATAGTTTCCCATTCTCTCTCCTTGTAAATACGAGTACATTTATTCTTCAATCCTTCCTATCTTATTAACGTATGCATTTAGTCCGAAAGGGTACTAAGATGCGGGAGGGGGGAGGGAGTTGGTACTAAATATCTGTTGACGCTTGGGTTCAGGATCTTCATCTCTAACAGCCTTATAGGGTAGGAATGAGGAAGGTATAATTAGGAGATAGTGCACCCACATACGCGTGTAAGGAGAGTTGGAAACTATTTAAGATTTTAAAAAAACAGCCACACCCTCAATTCAAACCTAAACCTACCCTTTACTAGCAAACAAGACCAGACAATCTTGACGTGCAGACCGCATGTCCACCGATAGACGTGTTGGGAATCTGTTCAAACCTAGACTGATGATGCCAATCCATACATAATTTTTTCATCTTGTGTTGTATTTCAATGAAACATAAAATAATAATAATAATCCTTATAGGCCTAGTTAGAAACTTAAGCTAGGTTATATAATTTATTTCTTATGTCATAAAAATATATATTCGAAGGCCTCTTGGAATTACTGACAAATCTATGAATAAAATAAGTTGTAGAAAATTTGTATCAAAGTTTTTTATGATAAACATTTTTAATTTTTAGTAAAAAATCATCTCGTGCCCCCCTCTCCCGGGGCGAAGGCCGTGGGTGGGCCGGCCCCCTTGGTACGCCACTGAGTACACAACATAGAATATAACTTACTATGTTCAACAAGAGGTCTAAAATGCATTGAGCCCGAGTGTACAAGCCAAGGCGTAACATGTAAAATGAATTAAACTTAATTACGAGCTTATGCTATGAGATCTATAAAACAACAGCGCGACCACAACAGAAATAGCATCACCGGTAATTAGAAGTATCAGAGGAGATCACGCGGGCAGCTTTATAATAACTGACCTAGGCCAGGGGTGCAGAATATATCCGAACACGCGAACGAGTTTCGGGGGAAATTAAAGCAGTCCTGGGGAAATTTGAGACAGGGAAAAGTCCAACAATTTTGTTAACTTTTTAGTACATTCTGGTTCTGATAAAAACTACGGCTGATGACACTCAACACCCGACACTATCAGTATGTACCATAGTGAGGCAGTGTCAGTGTAAGCACAAAGAGTTGCGGTGTCTAGGGGCTAAGATAATGTGGCAGAGGTTGAGATAAGGGGCAAAGGAAGAGGTTGAGATAAGGGGCAAAGGAAAAATCTAATAGCTCATCCTGGCTAAAAGGGTGATTGAGTGATGAGTCATCAGTCACCTACCTTACCGCAGGTGTTTGGTAGCTATGGAGGGCAGGCGGTGGAGGGTAGGGGAGGGAAGGGTAAGCGATGGTTTTTAGTTTGAATTCAGTCACCCTTATATCGCAGTCTAATTACACGTTTTTTATAAGGTAGGTACTATAAAAATAGCTATGATTAAAAATATGTTTGAATTTGAATTTTAGCAAACTATGTAGTAGGTAATAATCCTTATTCCCTTCGGCCTATATTAAAAAATCAATGTTTTATTTTGAGCGCTATGGTTTTAGTTTGTTTTGTTTTTAAAATGCAATGTTCTGGGGAAATATTAGATCTTTGAAAATATTCTGCACCCCTGACCTAGGGTAATGTCTGGAAGAGCATGGTGCGGCGATTAATAGAACAATCGCGGTCCAAACAAAGCTGGTCTTTTATATTATTTAAAACGCGAGGTGGATAAGCCAGACTGCTCTCAATAGAGCTGGGCGATTTATGGATTTTGAAATCACGTCTGCATTAAACCGGTATTCAAGATGTATCGTGATAAACATTTTTTAGTTTTTTGGGATATGTTCAGCTGTTGGGGAGGGGGGGGGATATATAAAAAAGTGGCGGGGAATTATTTTGTTAATAGTCAAGACCTCTCTAATCAATTAAAGAAACCCGTGTCTCTGTGTTGAGCCCTTATCTAGTTTTGATGTGGGTTTATTAATTACAAAACAATTACTATGATTTATAGTGATTCGATTAATTGATTTTGTGCAGCAACAGGAAATGTATTTTTCATGACCATTCTTTCCCATCAAACGAAAATAATGTTAATAAAAATATTATAAATGATTTAAAATGCAATGACAGACTAAAGAGTCGTGCCCCACAGTTTGAGTTCCAAAACGTCCTAAGGTCCCTCGTGTGTTGGAGGCCCGCCCCGCCATCAATATGAATGAGGCGGTTCCCTGCTTTGTGTCAGGCACAAGAGTTCAATAGATCCTCCTTCGAAACTTGGCTCAAAATAAAACCAGCGATAAGAGGTTCGGAAATACCGTTCGTTCATTTCTGGGGCTGGGGCTAACCTTTCAGCTCCACTTCCATCGACGTCAAAGAAACGTGCATTTGGGCGCCGTTTTAAAAAAAAGTGTCTACTCTTGCATGATCTGGTGACCAAAGAGGGAATTAATAATTGTGACGTTCTTTGAATTCGTTATAAACAGTCGAGTTTTCTATAAGGGCGTTAAAAAAAGATTCTGTCGACATCGATAATATTCTACTTTAATACTAGTGTTATAGACATGGATAATATCAAAAGTGACAACTGTAGATCATATGACTTGACGCAGGAATATATTAAAGTAGACTATAGTAACATTTCTAACCCTCAGATAATGAAGGCACTTTCTGTAGAAATAGGATTGTAGAATACACGGTGCACACGAATTGCGGTGAAACTAATCAGGATGCACACGAATTGCGGAACAACTCATCCGAGTTCGATAATACCCTTACACAACCTGCGGGGTAAAAATTAAATTCATAATGACTTTGTTCAAAATGTAACATGGAGGTTAGGTTAAGTTAGGTTAAATTAGTTTAGGCTAGGTATACTTTATTCAGCAATTCGAGTGGGCCCAGTATGATCGTTATTTTATTTGCATAAGCTCAGCCTAATTATATAAGTCTTTACTCCATACAGTTTACATAAAGTTGTGCCATATTGTTTTACCATCCATAAACGACATGCTGGATCTAGACCTTTATTGTAAATTAGGACAATCCATTATGTTCAAGTGAGGGACTTCGGAATTGTATCATCTTTAGTTGATTTTGATGAAACTCTTAATTTGTTGATCGATCACAAATTAAGAAGTTATCTACATAGTTGAATTTAGTACCATTTAAATGCGCAGCGGGCTAAGAAATCCACTCAACTGCACAAAAAACTTACTTTTGAAAAAGGGGTGGAAAAGTAAGGGGTAACAACCCCAAAAAAAACCTTCCCAAACTTTAATCTTTACCCTCAACTTTTTGCTCCAAGTGTTTATCAGAAAACCAAATATCAACCGAGCATTTATTATTCAATTTTGATCACTGCATCCTACTACACGCATATTTAAAACTAATGGTGTAGAGACAAGGAAGGTAGTCATAGAGTAAGTGTTCCTGCATTTGCGTAAAGGAAGACTGGAAAAGCAATTTAAAAAAAAACTATAGCCCCAGGCAAACCAGACGAGGTTCACAGATTTGTCCGCGTGCCCATCAGTGCGAGTCTCACGTTAATATTAAAATGTTCAAGTCTACCAGAAGATATTAGGAGCTGTAAAGAGATCTGGACTTAGGTCAACATGAAGAGGAATGCCAGTAAGTTACCAGAAATTGCAAAGCACAAACCGCGTGCCTTCGCGCTTGATGGCACAGTGTGATGAGATTAACATTGATCATACATTTAGTTTCGTTCGTTACTTTGTGTGACGTTATTTGCCACCCTACCTTGTATTTCCCTATGTTTTCTACTTTTTGTGAACAATTTCCAATTTATTTTCGCTTTGATTTAAGCACTTCGAGGTTAGGCCACACGCTGGTTGCCGGCCTGACTAATAATACTATTTACATCTATTAAATTAAATGGAAGGACGGAACAACGTAACACATTGTTTTAAATAATCTAAATAAGGAATTTTGATTATTTAAAGAAGAACACTTACCTTTTATTAAACATTTTAATTATCCCGTTAAGAAGTCTGTTGACTTATTTATAATGAACGTCAGCCATGTTTGATTTCAACGCATGCGCAGTTCTATCAAACAAGTGTTCGTAAAAGAAGAGAAAAAAAAAAGCTCGATGTAAATAACTCAAAACAAGCGCGTTTTTCAATTCTGACAGATGGAAATAAACATTTAATTCTTTAAGAAAAAAAAACACTGTTCACTTTCATTAACATACAGTTCAATATTTATGTTAAACCTGCATTTTATTTGATTTTCCCTAGTCCATAGCCAACATTTATCTTTTGGTTTTGTTTTCTATTTGGACTGGGAAGTAAAGAATATAACCTTTTTAAATTTGGTTTTGGAAGATTTTTTATAATAGACGAGGTCTTCTTCTTCTGAGTGGTTTTAACATGGAGCCAAATCTGCGAAGCTCCTAATTAAAATTATTTTAAAGTGAATTTAAGGTTGTGAATTAAAGTACACGTGGTGAAATGGAAAGATAAGTGTGTGTACAAAAACTAGATTGTTTATTTTAGTTTCAATTTGCGTAAGAATTCGAAATACTAGAGTGTAACAAATCTCTGAAGTTGGTGTCAATATGACTAATTCAGTGGTGAGGCCAAGCCAACTCTTCAACTATAAATTATCATTTTTGTTTGTTTCTCCTATAAAATCAGAATTCATTTACTTTCAGAAAGACAGACTAATGTAGGGAATTAATTAACATTTCATTTTATGTATAATTATTAAATTATTTTTATTTTTATTTTTTGTTTTGTTTTGTTTTGTCTCAACAATACTGTTCTATACTTTGTTAACTTAGATTTATATTTACCCGGAATTCCTTAGGTAGGCTTGGGATGTGGTAAAGTGGAAAACAATAATAAATCCACAAAAGTGCCAACAATTATTATTTTATACATTTATTTTTGTATTGTCTAAATTACATTTTGTTCCAACAAACAATTTTATTTGAATTGTTCATGTTTTAGTTTTTAAGTTTACCCAGTGGTCTCGAGTATTGAGAGTCTTAGTGCCAATGATTGAATTAACCGAGGCAAAATTTTTCTTTTTTTCTTTTAATTATTATTTTTCTCCTAGATACTAGGGGTGGCGCCCAACAAAAACACAGTCTTTATACATCTTGATGTTAACTATTGTTGTTATGTTAACAAGATGCAGAGGACAATAATATTAGACACCAAGAATATAATAAGTTATAAAATATAAAAAATATAACAACAGTATATTTTTTTAAATTACATTTGATACTAGCTAAAATGAGTCACTCACACACGTGTGTGTCGGAACAAGAGAGGAGACCCATACAAACTGGCAGCGATACATTCAGTTCTGAAATTATCAAAATGGTAGTTTTTAAATCGAATATATTTATCACAATTATTCAATTAAACAATATTTTAACTTGGTCTAATATAGAAAATACATTATCTTGCTGAGCAGTGAAATTATTATTATCATCATCATTAGCACCACGTCTTACTACCCGTTCGGGCTATACGCACTTACGCTAATGTGTAATAGTAGGGTGATTGTGAGATGAAATGGAGGACCTACAGTTTAACGTGGAATCCGAACCACGGTGGAGGTCTGGTATTCTCCACATTCACAAGCTGTGATTAAAACACGTCTTGTCAGAGGTGAAGGAAGGGTTTCGGCAATCAGATAAATCTGTGCTGGGACCGAGAATTGAACCCCGGACCCCAACACAGAAGTCTTGACACCTTACCCCTAGACCACCTAAAAGTAAAATTAAAGTTGTTTAGATTCCGAGAAAGTTTTAAGGAACAATGTTGATGCTAAGTAGTAACTGACCATAATTATTTCTTTATTAATTTGTAAAACAAACTAAAACAAGTTTATAACAAATTATTAAAGATACAGAAACGTGATTCGAACTTCTTGATTGACCTGATCTAGGCTTCTGTATCTTTAAAACAAGAGGATGACAGCGCTCCTATGGGAAAAATATGCGGCAAAATTGACGTTAGAAAGTGTTGGGAGGACATGCACTGCCATCTCTTGACGTTCGACGGAACTACAGCAAAACTTAATAACAGGTTTCACTGGCTCAGTCAACAAGTTATGTATAACTAAAAAATCATGTATTCGTGCTCAAACCACAAAAGAAATATTAGTTATATAAAATAGAGTTTTAAACATAAACTCTTTACAGTAAACATAAATGAAGACGAAACTAACCAAAGATGACTCATGCAGCCATACTCTCGTTTAATCTACTGTCCCAATAAGATAACATTTTATAAAGTTTTACTGTTATTGCCATCTACGAGGATAGGCCTCATTGTCAACATAATAAACATAGTTTGTCTAAAATAATAATGGAAGCAGAGACCATTATTTGTAATACTAGGCCTACTATTATAAAAAGATTTATGAACTAGGTTTGTTTAAATAATCATTCCTTTTTATAGTCGTAGAAACACATAGCAGAATACATTTAAAAGTAGAAAAATACATGATAAATGATCGTATAAATAAATATTAAGATGGGCGACTAATTTGATTACAGCAAATAGATAATAATATCAATACTATCTTCCTCAAATGTGAGAAATTTAAAATAGTTTAAATATATTAGTAATTTTGTGAACAGTAGAGCTCGTTCCCTGCATTAAAATAATGCTACAGCGTGTTTAAGAATACTGTCATGTTCTTATCGTTTATACAGTCTTAAGATTTCTTTTTAGATTTCAAGTTGAAATTATTCCTTGATGATAAGAATTAGAGACAGTTGTAATCGTTAAGTAATGTTGTTTGCAACTGTCACTGTAATAACCAGTCAACCCCGTTCCCCCCTTTCCCTCCAACTGAATTTTAAGCAAACAATGTGTTTTAAGTAAACTGAGTAAGCTATGTCAAGAGGTCGGTAAAAAATCCTATCCATTGATACCTTATTCATCGCTGTAGGCTTTGTATTAGTTGAGAAAAAGGGATGTTGACAACAGAAATAATATATAGGTTATCAATAACAAAAAAATAATACCAACAATAAATTAATTTGCTATCAATGTTGAACGCAATTTAAAAAAAACTTGCATTTTCTAAAGGTCGTTTCAACCTAAGAAGGTCACAATATACAAGGTAGATGAAGGTACCCGCTCTAGTATTTCCGAAGCGGAGGCGTTCTGTGACATACTCGATAACCCCTGTGCAGTATTGAGCCACGGGCTAAACATAGATCCCGAGGAAGGGGAGGGTTGGTTCACCTGACACCGCAGCATGGAAAACCACTCCGGGCCCTGAATACTTGATGTAAAGGCACGACTAGCAGCACGGGGAGATTACCTGACAGGGAACGGACAGCAGAGGGCTTTGAGGGAAATTAGCCAACAGTTGAGGTTTGAAGAGATACACATAAATAAAAATAGGCAGGAACAAAACTGAATGTGGATGGACGAGTCAGTCGGAAAAACTGCACCATAATATTCACGACCTTGATGAAATACGTTCACCCCCGCGCGCTACTGATCTTGCCGACAGCAGCACCAACTACAATAACTATATAGATGGCAAAGCTTTTTAATTATACTTTCATTTATTTGATAGGCCTATTTAACGTGAACTTTCTGAACCGACTGATCAGCACACGAGAATTTCTATTTTTGCCGGGTAGGGTATTTTCACATACCTTCCAGGGATCTTTTACAGGCCACAATTGACATAGGACTGATGGCTTTACTTCTCTTCCGAAGGAAGTTGTACTACGGTTTTTTATTGCTTAAGACAAATCTGTCGACCCCGGCTGGGTTTGAACCCACGAACATCGGGTCCTGAGGCGAGCTCTTTACCCAAGACCACTGAGGTTGTTGACCCAAGGAAAAGTTAGGATGAAGAAGGTAATGTGTTTAAAACCTTTGATAATATAAATGAATAAAAGGAAGAGTTTGTTTGTTAGCCATTATCATTGCGATATCTACCGCAAGCAGAGGTCTGACATTTTAAAACAAGTAGCTCTTGTGCATGAACATATTATATGCACCTAGGAGCTGGAATTTTAAATTATTTTATTAGATTTTTTTTTAACTGGGTCGAAATAAATGAAATTATTTTTTTCCTGTTTGAGGCAAGGTAAAGTATATCTTGGGGTATTCACAAACTACAGGTAGGCGGGGACCTCAAGCCTATTTTTAGACCTCACTTCCGCTACGCGTACACACATATACCGGCCGATATAGATGGCTAGTGCGTGAAATGGTGGTAGTTTCGAGATGTTGCATTCCCAGCATCAGCGTCTCAACTAACAAGCTCTACCATTCACCCACATAACGAGGTTCCATTGTCGCGGGTGGTGGGGGGACTATCTATATTCACCTCTTTTGTTCTTCAGGACTGCAAACTTAACATTTCTTCGCATGAAAATTTATTAGAGGGACAAGAAGCGTCATGTTAGACCCCCACTGCCGGATTTAGAGTTGTGAAGGCCCCGGGAGTGTACAAAATTAGAGGGCCCCCCTCAGGCTATGCGCATATTATGTGCTAATTACACTATCAAGTTAGGAATGAGGAAGGTTTAATTTAGGGGAGGTATACCCCCATTTGCGAAGATAGTGTGTACACAACCATTTTGAAGGAAAAAAATGACCGGTATTCAATCCCCGATCTCCCTGTAATTGACGCCTAACCCATGCGACCACCAAACCCCTCTCAGAGATCTCCTCTCTACCTAGCGATGAAAATTTTCCGCAGTGGCGGTTTGCGGTTGAATTGTAGAGGTGGCACCTATACTTCAAAATATAGTGTTAAGAAGGGGGCAGGGGAGGTGTAGATAGGAACCATGGAGGAGAGCAGGGGAGGTGGGGTGTGAGGGGGAGAGATACAAATTTAGGTCCAACCTTAAAATTATTTTGATTAACTTATTTATGATAAAAAATTGAAATATGATGTGTGAACATAGCGGGTCGACAAAGGCTCGCATTCATTTGTTTCCTTAGTACTTTTTTTTACCACCACGTCTTACTACCCGTTCGGTGTGTACGCCTATGCCTATATAGGTACTAATTACGTTAATGTGTTAGGAATGAGGTAGGTTAAATTTAGAGGAATTGCACCCGTGAAAAATGGAAAACTATTAGGAAAAACCGCTCTCTGCGTAACCGACTGGTTCGATTTCCGTCCTCGGCAGTCTAGCCTATTGCAAGAGTGTGAGTCGTGAGTAGTCTTGTGATGAAGGAAGGTATCGTTGGTAGTGTCCCCCGCAATAGAGCGGAAGTAGAACTACTACTGTCCGTGACGTCACTTCCTTGGTGAAGGAAAGGATCTCCGGTTGTTGGCCACGGTAAACGTCTCCTGGATCCATCCATTCTTCCACTTGACTGCGAGGTTCTCACAGCGAGAGAACGGTTGTAGCCCCGTGCCTCGGCTCGACCCTTACCTCCCCCACCCACCCCCCCTCAGACAGACGATACCATATACATACCTATACAGAGCACCGCGTATTACTACCCGTTCGGGCTATACGCCTATGTATTATTTACACTAATGTGTTAGGGTTTATGAAGATTGAATTTAGAGGAAGTGCACCGGTATTCGCGTGGAGGGAGAGTGGAAAACCTATTTTAAGGAAAACCACCCTCAGTGCACCCAACCGGGATCAAACCCGATCTCCCAGTATTCGTCAGTCTAGTATAACATGAGAGTAGCGCGTTAGACCACGCGGTCACCGAAGTGGGTGGTACCAAATAGTAATATGTTACCATCATTAATTCGATTTCGTGGTCTCTGCGTTATTTTGGCGAAATGCGTATTATGCGACTGACCTACCTCACCGACTGACCTTGTTGCGAGGTGTGGGGTAGGTTCTGGTGAAGAGAGGAAATAAAACCAGGTACAATCCAATTTTCTATCAATGGGAGAGCTTGAAAGATTACGTCAAGTTACTAGATTTACTTTCACGTGTTCAAACTACAAGTCACGTTATCTGCAGCTATCACTTTTGATATAATATATCATCAACCAGCAGAAGCAGTCGGTGTTAACCGGGGTAACCGCACCCCGGGCAACGTTTTTCTTTGCTTCAATCAAACAGTAGAATGTCTTCATTTTATTTATTCAGACAGTTTTTGATAAATAAAAAGAAATTAATAAAAATTTGGAATTCCAGGTTCGAGGTGCAATGGGGCTAATAATTTTTAAATTTTCAGACTGCGTTCGGTAGGTATCGCGTAATGCTAGTGAAAGACAAATTCTTTATTTTAATGATATTAAATATACCTATAAAATAACATAGAATTATTGTAAAATAAGATCATTTGTGCGTCCGAAGATTCACATAATCAACACAAACTTTTTTTTTAAATTTTGACTTGCCAGGAAACATCACAAATATATACTCAATGTGACAGCACGTAATGAAGTTATCCAAAATAGAATAAAATAACCCATCAGGAGATGGTGTCCTATCCGTCATGAAATATTAATGGCTTCTCTGACTCTGTCGCCTACTCTAGCAATCAAGGGGTACTCGTAAAGACGGGACGGAAGGGGGGGGGGGGAGTTAACTTGTTTGTAAAAGAGAAAGGACGCTTGCCTGCGAATGGAAGACACAAGTTTTATAAACTGATGTCGTTAAAATTCTGCCCCCACGCGGCACAACACTCAAATTGATTTTTCTTCCAACACCCGGAGTCGTACTAAAAACACTTTCAGGAGCATCCGTTGTGTGCGACAGAAGATGTATCGACACCTTTCCAATGAAACTTTGGTAACGGCACATAATATGAGAATGTTGTTCTTTGTTGTGTTTGTTTATCCTCAAACACCGCGACTTATTGTCCATTCGGGTTGTATGTATGTATTCTTTGATTCAAAGGGGGCAAAACCAGATATGGCCAATTTTACGGGCAGCTAAGTTACTTATAGTTTGATAAGGATATAATGTACAATTGTATGAGAACATGACTTACAAACTGAAAACATGAAACTGTATAAAGTGATGGTATATTAGATAGGTATTTTGGAACATAAATAAATGTTATTAGAAACCTTAATTCTAATTATAGTAACGGACACTAGGACAAGAATGCCGTTAAATATAAAACGAGACCACCAATAAAGGGCATAAGGGTAATAAAGACATCAACAAACTAAAAAGTCAAAGAGACAAAAAGGGAAATCTAAACTCATGAAGGAAAGCACAGTAAATTATTACTAATGTATCAGTGTATGATTTTTAATAAAACCCTTACGTTTTAATCTCTTTAAATAACTTGCATTAAGATGACAAATATTTAAGTGCCACTTTTTTTTCTCTCAAGAAAGAGCGATAAAAATAGTATTTTATAGTTTCAAAAAGATGATGTAGTGAAATGGAAAGAAGCAAAAGTACAACAGAATTTATCTCAAGGCAAGTTCGAGGAGTCCACCAATTGTGTTATTTCTTCGTACCAGCGGCATGTTATGGAAAGTAAAGCTTCAAATATCACTAATAATTTTCAAAAGTTATGTCCTGTACCTTTTCCCTTCTGATAAATCTAGTGTGTATGTTTATAAATGCAAATATTATACACCCCCTACGGTGCATTGTCTAAATTGTCATTCTATCAGTGGACTCGACGGCCGATGTTGGGGAGATGGGGTTCGAATACCAGTCAGGTCTACTGAGGGTTGCTTTTCCTAAATGGTTTCCCACTCTCCCTCCATGCAAATGCTTGTAGATTTTCTTTAAAATCCTACCTTTTTAGTGTACATTTTGTAGGGTGGTATAGTCAAATTGTAGTTATTCTAATTTTTTTATTATATTTATCTAATGGAGTAGAAATGAGGAAGTTCGAATTCTAAAAGCAATCTACCCTTATTAACGTGGAGAAAGATTATAAAACCATTTAGGAAAAGCAACTCTGAGTATACCCGACAGGTATTCGAACCACGATCTCCGTTTCATTGGTCAAATAGTCTTTTTCGAGAGTGAAGCCAGAATCCAGGATTAATGTTGGAAAGAAACATGAGTCTAGGTATTGATAAGTAATTAAAGTAAAATGGTAGATTAATCCAAAATATAATTTAGAAAAGTTGTGTGCCTGGAATTGTTTAGATAACTCTCTATATGATGATAATATGACTCAAAAAATGTGCACAATATTAAGAAAGATGTCTTCCCCCAGCGTCAGCATCGAATGTGGGCACTCATCATTTAGCGCCACTACAGAAAAGGGCCATCCTAGTCAGCACATAGTAGTGCCGCCTGGCTCTTACTCAGCACATAGTAGTGCCGCCTGGTTCTTAATAAGCACATAGTGGTGCCGTCTGGCTCTTACTCAGCACATAGTGGTGCCGTCTGGCTCTTACTCAGCACATAGTAGTGCCGCCTGGTTCTTAATAAGCACATAGTGATGCCGTCTGGCTCTTACTTAACACAGTGGTGCCGCTGGCTCTTACTCAGCACATAGTGGTGCCGTCTGGCTCTTACTCAGCACATAGTGGTGCCGTCTGGCTCTTACTCAGCACATAGTGGTGCCGTCTGGCTCTTACTCAGCACATAGTAGTGTCGCCTGGTTCTTAATAAGCACATAGTAGTGCCGCCTGGTTCTTAATAAGCACATAGTGGTGCCGCCTGGCTCTTACTCAGTACATAGTGGTGCCGTCTGGATCTTACTCAACACATAGTAGTGCCGCCTGGCTCTTACTCAGTACATAGTGGTGCCGTCTGGCTCTTACTCAACACATAGTAGTGCCGTCTGGCTCTTACTAAGCACATAGTAGTGCCGCCTGGTTCTTAATAACACATAGTGGTGCCGCTGCTCTACTCAGCACATAGTGGTGCCGTCTGGCTCTTACTCACACATAGTGGTGCCGTCTGCTCTTACTCAGCACATAGTGTGCCGTCTGGCTCTTACTCAGCACATAGTAGTGTCGCCTGGTTCTTAATAAGCACATAGTAGTGCCGCCTGGTTCTTAATAAGCACATAGTGGTGCGCCTGGCTCTTACTCAGTACATAGTGGTGCCGTCTGGATCTTACTCAACACATAGTAGTGCCGCCTGGCTCTTACTCAGTACATAGTGTGCGTCTGGCTCTACCAACACATAGTAGTCCGTCTGGCTTTCTAAGACATAGTAGTGCCGCCTGGTTCTTAATAAGCACATAGTGGTGCGCTGGCTCTTATCAGCACATAGTGGTGCCGTCTGGCTCTTACTCAACACATAGATAGTAGTGCCGCCTGGCTCTTACTCAAACATAGTAGTGCCGTCTGGCTCTTATAAGCACATAGTAGTGCCGTCTGGCTCCTACTCAGATCTCAAACCTGACATCCATAACATAAATATATCCTCATGAACCTGAGGAATTAGAGCTCGACGTATTTATATCTGTATAAATAATAATACTCTCCGATATCATTTGTTATCAGGATTTAAAATGGATTTTAAAAAGTATTAAATCTGAATCCCTCTTTTAATATCCCAAAACTTCCCTATGAAAAAATGGCATTCATTCTTGGTGAGAAAAGTTACCTACCACATGTTGGGGGAGGTGATAAAAAGGCGTTACGTGGTTTATGGACGACCCCTGAGTGAATGGGGGGGGGGGGGGGGGAATTTTCACGGAACTTGCACGTTTCAATACATTATAGTTTAAAGCAAAAAATGATTTCGCTTTGCTATTTTTTAATGTGCGCCCAGGCTTACCAAGAGATCATAAATGATCCATAACTGAATCATGATGTTGGTATTTAGTCATAAACACAGGCCTATATCACTTTACAATCAGCAAACAAAATATTAAAATTATATTATGTTTTCTAGAAAGAGCCCAGCCCATCACAGGCCACTGTCAAGTTTTCCAGGTAGATACAAACTTAGCTGTTCTGTACTCGATTGAATTTATTTGTCTCTTTCATTATCAAAGTTTAGTGGCACGAGACAATTAGTTGGGTTTCGTATACTTTAAGTTGGGCTTTTACTTCTCACACATTGTTTATAACTTTCACTAAAAGTCAGACAGTCAAAGAGAGAAAGACAAATCATAGTTAATTGTTTATTTTTTATAAAATGCTACTTTAATACCACACACTATTGTGCATGATGTATCTCTTAACGTTCTCACTGTGGACAAAACAAAGGTTCCCCCAATAAAAGTACGTTATGAATGATGTATTATAACAAAAGCGAAGCTGACGTAGGTCATTTACACCAGTCTCGCACAACTTTTGTATTTACATAGTATCAATACATCAATCTAGCTGAAACGTAAAATAACAAAAAATAGCCCGCTCCGGTGGCCACGTGGTCTAACGCGCTACTCTCGCAGTAAACTAGACTGCCGATGACGGGGAGATCAAGATTCGAATCTTGGTCGGGTGTATTGAGAGGTTTTTTCCAAAGCTCCTTTTTACTTTGCCTACACACAAATGTGGATACACTTCCTCTAAACATAACCTTTCTAGTCCCCTAAAGCATCAGCGGAATCAGGACATATGCGGCGCTAAAAAAAAGAGTTTAAAACATTTTCTTTTAAATAGTCGTAACTGTTCCACTTTCAAAGTAAAGTTCGAAAGACCTAAGTTACTTAAGCCACTCTCGCACAACAATCAAGAGTCTCCAAGCTTTCTTCTTCATGGTCACCTATCTCGACTACAACAGTACACGCTACACGATGCTGCTGCACCTCGGCGTAACGCCAAATACCACACACGCATCACAAGTTGAAACAATGCCGAAGAACGATGTTCCCGATTGTGGACCCAACTCGGGGTGAAAGTAGGTGCGAGGAGCCATCACTTCGAGACCCGCCTCCCGTGCGTCAGCCAAGATCATGTTACATTCAATGGCTTAAGAGAATAAAAAGTCATGAAAGGTTTAGTTATTTTTATTAAATTGTTTACGTCTTCAATGTAAAGCGTATTTCTTCTTGGAAATGATAAAAAAAAAAAATCTTGCCTTTAAAATTGTAATTTATTTGGTTAGCAGACGCGATGAGTTGGGAGATCAAGAGTTCGATACCCAAAATGTTTTAGATTCAATTTCAAGCTGCTAAGTTTAATTGAATAGTTTTAAACGGCCAGTAGTTAGCATACTGGCACTAAACACGTGATAATTAAACATCTATTATTTCAATTTAAATTACAGTTTATGATGAAACGTATTTAGTATTATATTATGTGCCTATACACATGACACAAACTCGTGGGGAGGGGAGATTTCCACCAGATACAGAATAATACAATACAATAATAAAGCTCTCCTGAACAAGATTTTAAATGTAGAAATCTTAAGGTGGGATGGAAGGGTATGCGAGAAATAGCCAATGTTTTTGCAGTTTTTATGTCAAAAAAAATTTTTTGACCAAAGTAAATCAAATATTGCTCCAGTCCAAACATAGATATTAAATTTTCTTCGCTCGATGGGGCTAATGTAAAGAATACGATATCTAGATATTGTTATAATATAACCGCAATTAAATCCATCCATGATATAGTTTCGTTTCCACCCCAAGGTCGCACCAGTTGCAAGACTCTAATAACTAACTAGCCAGGCAGTGAGTTAGTGACCTTGCGACATCCCTAGATAACACGTGACGTCACAAGTCCACAGCGGCTGACAAACATCACTGCGCTCTAACATGTGGATTTGAGGTACAGGGTCGAAACCCAAAGATAATATTTCGTAAATACGATTTTAATTCTTTCGAAACTTTAAAAAATAAATAAATATATATTACTTAGAAAGTGGTACGGCTAAGTAAAACCGGAAAACTCTTCTAGAATGTTAATGAAACAACCCAACAGAATGGTTACGTCATGTCTACTTGGTTTTTCTTCCAGGACGAAGAATTTGCTACACAAATGTTTTAAAAACCTTTATTTGTGTTAGTTTCGCGGGATTTCGTAGCCATACCGAACGATTAAAACAAAAATTCGCAGCATTTATTTTTTCTTGTCATACAATAATAATAAGTCATGATCAAGTGGTCAGTCCCTAACTACAGATCGAGAGGTCCTGAGTTTGATCCCCGGCGCTTCCAGATTTTCCTGTGAAGCAGTGGGCCTGGAGCATGGTCAACTCAAGACTCATGAGGACAAATTAGGAACTACTTAAAAAAAAAAAGTAGCAGCTTCAGTTTAGAAAACTGAGATTAACGGCTGAAGTGTATGTTGTGCTGACCACACGACATCCTTTATAAACAAATGATGGTGCTTTATCATCGCAAACGGCGACAGCCGCTCGGTCGGTATGGCTCGCTTGTGGGCTCACGGCATGAAGTTTTATAATCATGATACATAGTGAGATTGAGAGTGCAATTTTAGTGATTTTGAAAGCAAGAAGATAAAGATAAACAAATGGGTCCAAATCCTACCAGGGCCGTACCAAAAAATATGTGTTTTGTGGGCTACGGTGGCTCGTGATAAACCACCCAAACAGAATAGGGCAAGGATAACTTAAAGATAAATCTAGCTTTAAACATATTTAAGTGGTGTTATAAATTTAATATAGGCCTAATTTCAATAAGCTACTAGTGTTTGGGATGTGAACACAATTATAACAGTTTTGTATTTTTAATAGACAGCTTGGATAAATGGTGCGAAGCTAAAAGAGCCACCCAAAGTCCCCAACAACCATAATCACAATTATTGTATCAATTTCGTACTTGACGAGACTTGTTCAAGGGAGGGGTCATGTGGCAAATGAACACCCCTCTTCTTACCCCTCCTCTCCCGGTGGAAGTGCGTGTATCCTAAAAGGAATCGCACCGCTACTCACTCGAGTGATAAATAGCTCGAATGCGTGCGTGCGGGCGAAACTGCAAGTGAAACTGGCAGCGGTTCAAATCCATCAGGACTAAGTGCAATGTGGGTCAATGGCACACTTATCAAAAAACAACACTTTCTTCCTTCCTTCCACTACAAATAACTCGCCGGCTTGCACGTGTAGACAGACACAAATCTGGCAATGTTAGCAAGGAAGTAACTATTTTTAATTTGGCTACAGTGTTCTTTTGAAACATATATCTAACACCTACCAATAAAATTATTATTATTATTATTATTATTATAGCACCGCGTCTTACTACCCGTTCGGGTTATACGCACTTACGCTAATGTGTAATGTTAGGGTGATGAGATGAAATGAAGGACCTACAGTTTAACGTGGAATCCGAACCACAGTGGAGGCCTGGCATTCCACACATTCACAAGATGTGATTAATACACGTCTTTTCAGAGGTGAAGGAAGGGTTTGGTAATCAGATAAATCTGTGCCGGGACCTAGAATTGAACCCCGGCCGCCAGCACAGAAGTCTGACACCTTACCCCTAGACCACCAGGTCACCTCCTACCAATAAAAGAATTTCGACGTGCACAGAGAAATGAGACATACATAGAAATTTAATTTATCATTTCCGATAAACTTTCTGAAGACCGTGACCTTGATAACAGTTGAGATTTGTTTTAAAGGAATCCACCAACGATGTATTTGTTGTTTCTTCCGAAAATTGTTATGAATGGATCTCATGATGGGCTAAAAAAAAAAAAAAAAAAAAATCGCCCCTTGCCTACTTATCACCTCTAGAGAACTCGGCCAACGAAATGGTATACTATATCGGATGAATTTTTTCAAAGATAAGAAAACACTACATATTTTCTGTTGGTGATTGTGACGTACGGCCAGAGAGAAATGAACAATGGCAGGAAGGTGGAAGTTTCACACAGCCATTGTCATCAGTAAAACTTGTTTCATGAGCAGAGGACAGCTCCGGGTGGGGCCATTCTTAGAACTTCATCAAATTATATTACAAAGAACTGTCAATAAAAAAAACTTTACTTTAGAAAACTCGATAGGATATAAACAATAATATCAATTTCCTGTCGTGTAATAATTACATTGGTTTGACAACGTAGTCCAGATTTCACCGTCAGGCATTGAGGCGGTGAGAGCAAGAAACCCATTTATGTCCGCCCCACAGTTCCAGTAACATCCGCGAGAGCGTGATTTAATTCTATATATGGAGAAAATGAGCGTGTTTCAATTAGTTTGAAGGGTGAAATAAAATAAGAAAGGCTAGGACGAATGCCACTAAATAGTATTTCTGTCAACAACGAACGCAGCCCGGGTGGTAGGTCTTACTACATTCACAAGAGTGTATCGAGAGCGGTAACAGGAAGCATGCAGAGACCTACCTAGGCGAGAGGGTGTGGTTGATATCCGAGTTAAGCCCTCCAATCCCCAACACTTTCGCCCGCCGGAAATAGCAGCGAAACTCCCTTTTTTTTTTTATCTCACCTACCAGTGGTTCAGCACTTTGACGTGCAGTTAGTTTCACGTGACCAACATATTATCGTCAGCTAACTTTAAACTGTCACGAGGACGTGCTTGCCTAAGATAGAGTCACGTGACTACTGTCAGCTTTTTACATCAATTGCCTCATTTTGGTTGGAAGAACAGTAGTCGATACCTACTTCGGTGGCCGCATTGTTTAAGGTGTAGCTCTCGTGTTAGACGACTGCTAAAGACAGAGAGATCGGGGTTCGAACCTAGGTCGGGTATAGTGAGGGTGAAGTGTTTTCCCAAAATAGTTTACCCCTATTCCCACACAAAAATGCGGATACATTTCCTCTAAATTCAACTTTACTCGCCTCTTACTTATTAGCGTAATGAATAAATATGCGTATATGGAGTTAAAAAATAAAGAAAAAATACCAATCAAAAAAATACAAACATATTTTTTTATTCAACAATGACAACATTTTACTATATTATTAGTGTTGTTTTACAGGTGATGATAATATCTATCAGAAGTGACAGCTGCATGAATATATTAAAACTATTTTAGTGACGTCAGTAACTATCGTGAGATGAGGTTTGCCGCAGCGTGTATTGTAATGGCTCAAGCTGACACGTATTCTGAAGCACATGAATAATGGAACTGTCAGGAACCACCTCTTAGTATCTTAGTATCCCAACAGTTAGAGCTGCTTGTGGAAAGTGGAGAGCATTAACTCGTGTCTGAAGAGAAAACAAACTGGAATTATTTGTTTTGATTAGTTTTAAGTAGTGCACTTTAGCGGCATTAGTCTAGTTGTCAACGAATGAATATGATATAATTTATGAGAATATGAGTGAGTAGGTAATTAATTAATGCAACTAAATATAAATCTTGAGCGAAATCCGGCGAACAGTTTTGGGTGTATTCCCAGGGAGAGAGAAAAAAATAATAAGACCACTTCTTTGAGTTTAGAGTAAATAAATAGTCAAGATCCGTCAACTTCCCGAGGATGAAAATTTCCCCGATTTTTAATACTTCTTTAATGCACGCAAGTAATGGGCGACTTAATGGGGTGAAATAGTCAATATAGAAATAAAAAAGTAGTAATTTAAGCTTGACGACTAGTTTTTCTATCGGTTAGTTAACCGGCCCCGTGGTGTAGTGGTCAGTGCACCTAGCTATGAGCTTAGGAATCCCGGGTTCGAGTCGTTGGGTATTTTTTTACCGAAAGGGGAATTAGTAACCAAAGTTGGCTTAAGTTAGGTTTAAATGTTTCCACTGGTTCCACCCCCTCATACTCGCTATAACCCTCATACTCATTATCACCCTCATACCACTATCACCCTCATACTCACTATCACCCTCATACTCACTATCACCCTCATACTCACTATCACCCTCATACTCACTATCACCATCATACTCACTATCACCATCATACTCGCTATCACCATCACCTCATCTCATCGGGACATTAAAAGAACCTCCACGGAAAGGATGTACTATTAGTACGTTCGGGCGGCCCCTGGACAACGGTACATTAGTACTGGCTAATCTTTCCACAAACTAAACTATACTCCATTCACGGTAGGAATTACTCTCGGGAAGGTCTTTTATCCTACCAATATACTACTATACAATAGATTTCTGGTAGGGAAATAAGGCGTTTCAGAAAATAATTCCTACGGTGAACAGACTTTACGTGTGATGTAGCCCATATGCGAAAAATTATCATCGGTAAGTTGTTTGAAAACGGCATACTATGTATACATATCCTTGGTCCGGTGGCCGCATGGTCTAAAGTATTACTCTCGCAGTAGATCAGAATGCCGATGACGGGAAGATCGCGGTTCGAATCTCGGTCGGGTGTACTGAGTGTTTTTCCACTCTTCATCCACGCAAATGCTGCTACACTTCCTTGGAAATATAATCTTCATAATCTCTAACACCATTATCATAATTAATACATAATCGTACAGCCCAAAGAGGTTCTAAAAACAAAATATGTTTAAATTATCAAATTTTGGATCCACTAAAGTTATAAAGAGCGTCTCTGAATAAACCGGCCACAAGTTGTCAACCGAATGAATTAAGGCGACCAGGAAACCTCAACGCCGCTCTAGCCACAAGCACAGACCCGTGTGATCGACGGGGATGACAACAGGATACATCCGGCAAGTGACGTGGCCTTGATAAGAACCAAGGGCACACAATACAGCAGGAAGACACGACACACTTAGCACCGGCACGAGAGTTCGAGTCCCGGCAAGCAGACGGACATCCGTCGTTACCACGTGTCGTACCGGTTTCAGAGATATTTCCGCCGCTATCTAAATAAACCTACGGTCGTCTACAGGCGCGACGCGCACCGGTGGCCGTGTGGTATGAGTTGTTAGAATAGTACTTGTGATTAGTTGTGTTTATTAAGAGGACGGGTGATATGAGGGTGGTTTTTTCCCTGTCTCTCTCCACGATACTGCAGATGCACTTTCTCTAAATTACCCTTCTCACTCCTTTCCCCATATTAATAATAATAATAATTATTATTATATTATTATTAGCACCGCGTCTTACTACCCGTTCGGGTTATACACACTTACGCTAATGTGTAATGGTAGGGTGATTGTGAGATGAAATGAAGGACCTACAGTTTAACGTGGGATCCGAACCACGGTGGAGGGCCTGGCATTCCCCACATTCACAAGTCTTGTCAGAGGTGAAGGAAGGGTTTGGTGATCAGATAAATCTGCCGGGACCGAGGATTGAACCCCAGGACCTTAGCACAGAAATCTGACACCTTACCCATAGACCACTAGGTCACCTCTCTATAATTAAGTCGTCAATAATCTATGCTATCCATTTTGGGAAACACAAGGTCAAGACAACGATACCATATTGGTGGTCCCACCGTTCGAATCCCGTTCGAATGCACTAGGAAAGGGGTTCTACATGTGATTTATCCTTGTTTCCCCATCTCTTATCACGCTGAGGGTGAATTTCTCCCTTATTTCTATATCAACGAGGTTTTTCCTAAATGGTTTTCCACTCTACCTCCGCGCATATGCGGGTTCAGTTCCTCTAATTAAAAAACCTTCCCAATTCCTAATCCATTTAGCGTAATTAGTACTTAAAAGCGTATAACCCGAACGTGTAGTAAGACGCGGTGTTAATTATTATTATTATTATTATTATTATTATTATTATTATAGCAACGAATGCAGATTACATTAATACGTTAAAGTAGTTATTGTTTTTTTAGCGCCACATCTTACTATCCAGTCGGAGATACGCTTCTGTATTGTTAATTTACTACGCTCATGGTTTTAGGGATTATAAATATTATATTTATAGGAAGTGTGCCCGCATTTTCGTAGAAGAATGGAAAACCAATTTGGAAAAACCATCCTCAGTACACCCGACCGAGATTCGAACCTCGGTCTCCCCATCATCGGCAGACAGGTCTACTGCGAGAGTAGCGCGTTAGACCACGCAGCGGATTATGATGAAGAAAATATAGTAACTAACTTTTTCTAGCTGTCAGATATGTCCATTCGTAATAAAACTGGGCTATAGACTCAGTAGGCCTATAATCCGTAGTTCAATACCACCGGTAATAATAATAATAATAATTGTGAAAGCTAGAACTATAATAATATGTAATACACTTGAATGTCTTCAAATATCAAGTTATCAATGGACAGTGGTGATGTGGCCGTACATCCATGGATGCGGCAGTCAGTCTTGATTTATCAATCGATCGTAAGTTGATTCCGAGTCCAAAGTGTTGAGATTAGACCCAGAGCATGTCTCTACGTATGTTAGTACTAACCTTTCCGTTTAAGATGCAACGAAGCCCTGGGATCAGAGACAAGATAAATGAATGGGTAGCAAAGTGAAGTTGAGAGAGAGAGTAGATAGGTTGGGCAAAATGCCCCACGGTCATGACTCATGGGGGACTTTGAGAATTATCGCTAGAGCTTTGGTAAAACTGGCAAGGTTCAAATTTAAGGCAGCCAGCCACCTCGGTAAGCGAGAAAATATAAATCGCTGCCAGGCCACACAGCTTAAAAAATAAGGTGTTTTTAATTTTTTTCTATGTTTATACTCCCTTTCGTCCTTAAGCTACAACCACCCTTTGTCATTTTCGATAAGAAGAGGAAAGAGAAAACTATAAAACTCCTTATCTCAAGGTAAAGAGGCAAGCTCGCTGTTGGTTCTCAAAACATATTAAAATGTCCTGTTGGGAGCTTGCAAAAAAATTACTGTATTTGTTAGATGAAGACAAAATAAATCTAGAGCCCATTTGCGTTAAGCCTTGTCTCAAAATTCCACCAATATGATTACAAAGTCGTTTGAAATGAATTAACGTCCCATTTCACAATTTTTTTATATTATTCGTACTCAAGATATAGGGTTGTATGGTATTTCAACTTTATTTTGGTCTGAACTATATTTTGCGATAAACTCATCGTAGAATTAAATATTGCGTTTGGAGCTGAACGTCAACGCGCCAATTTCTCGCTTGCCAAGACGGCCCCGTGGTGAACAAGTGCTATTTTCCTCGTTATATGAAACTTATGATGTTTAGTTTGAAACCACGCCGTGTTATAAAGAGCTCGGTCGCTGGATGCTGGCACGATGCCACGAGACGCACTTTAACACCTCACACACGTGCGTGGATGTGCGGCTGTCCACCATCACTAGCATCTAGAGAGAGTCTGGGGGTCAATGAAACCAAAACTACTATAAGATTTACAAACAATATATTATATATTGCAGGTTTGGCGAACTATTATTCTTGTTTTGACTTTTTACAGTTTACAACATGGAGATGTAAACTATTTAAACAAAATCTAGAATTATACTTTATTGACGTATAGTAACACTTAAATAATGGGATATAATAGGAGTGTTTAACCTACTTTTGCACTTTCTAGAGTCATACCCAAGGATATCGTATAGTTTCTCTTCGGCGTATGCTATCGAGATTTTACCAGGCCTGGTGTGTGTGTGTTTGTTATTAGTTAATTGTTTAGGTTTTCTTGATGTGTTATGATATACAGCAAGAGTTTAACAAACCTGTACATTATAACCTTTGTGCAGGTGGAAAATCCAACCCTTTTCCTGGATAGCAAAAGTTATTAAAAGTAAAATATATACATATATTTTTACTGTAAAATTGTATATTGTCTTGTACCCGTTCGGACCATCCACATATTTATACTAATGGAATAGGCATGAGAACAGTAGAATTTAGAGAAAGTATACTCCCATATAATAATGGGAAACACATTATAAAAATGCACCGCAGTATGTCCAGCCGAGATTCGAACCTCGAAATACCCTTCACTAGCAGACCAAATGTATGGCGTGCATATAAATAAATTAGACCAACTTCCTATGAGTTGTCAAACTTAACAAATGTATCCACATCACGTACATTACCGGGCGGTAAATAAAAAACTCTCATAATAGATGTACCTATTATAATTTTTTATGGGAATGGGTGGGCTAAGTGCCCGTGTTAATAGTGTATATTTTTAAACTAAACAAATGATTGTAGTTGAGACCGGCATGAATAAATTTTAATCGGAAGTCAGATGCCTAATATGTCATCATTTTAGGGTACAGCTGCTCGGTTTACCCGCAAATACAAAATATAAGAAGATATCACACGAAATAACAACAGAGCTCCAAAATATCGACTTAGGGTTCGGCCAGACTGCCAAGCGTGCGAGCGAGCGCGCAAGCGACTGGGTGGCCAAACTGGCGAGCGCGCGAGCGAGCGAGCGCGTAATTAGCGGACCCTAGTTAGATTATTATTAGCACCGCGTCTTACTACCCGTTCGGGTTATACGCACTTACGCTAATGTGTAATGGTAGGGTTATTGTGAGATGAAATGAAGGACCTACAGTTTAACGTGGAATCCGAACCACGGTGGTGGCCTGGCATTCCCTACATTCACAAGATGTCTTGTCAGAGGTGAAGGAAGGGTTTGGAAATAAGATAAATCTGTGCCGGGACCGAGGATTGAACCCCGGCTGCCAGCACAGAAGTCTGACACCTTACCCCTAGACCACTAGGTCACCGCCCCCCACCCCTCTAGTTAGAGAAGATGTCTCTGTCAAACACACTTAGTACATCTCTGCTCCTCGAAAATTCTTACAGAAAATATTGTGTATTTATAAAAAAGAAAAAAGTAGGAGTGCATCCAATTAATAAATTGAGAAATGCGTATGGTACTGTACTGAAGTGTTTTAAAATCAGATTTGCCGCACCAGTGGCGGAATGGTGCGTTGCACTCGATAGCTTTTGACTAGGAGGCAAAGGTTCGAATCTTGGCTCAGTGAACTGAAGGTGATTTTTAAAACTTATTTATTGTTGTGGTTTTTTCATACTCTCTCCAAACTAATGGTGATTCTTATTTGTAAAGGCCTACTTTGATTATAATATTGAAGTATTTTAACATATCGGGTTTACATATATACATTATATTATTTATGGTCTTACCCATTAAATTAGGCCATTATTATTATTATTATTATTATTATTATTATTATTATTAGCACCGCATCTTACTTCCCGTTCGGGTTATATGCACTTACGCTAATGTGTAATGGTAGGGTGATTGTGAGATGAAATGAAGGACCTACAGTTTAACGTGGAATCCGAACCACGGTGGAGGCCTGGCTTTCCCCACATTCACAAGATGTCTTGCCAGAGGTGAAGGAAGGGTTTGGTAATCAGATAAATCTGTGCCGGGACCGAGGATTGAGCCCCAGACCTCCAGCACAGAAGTCTGACACCTTACCCCTAGACCGCCAGGTCACCGGGCCATTAATAGCAAGTGTGTTAAACCTATCACTGATAGAAAAAAGTCAAATATCATGTCAAAATGAGAAGTTTCCCCAGCACTCAATGAACCAACATACAATAATATTGCCTAGCGCCTGTAAACTAGACTGTACCGGGTCGAGCGCGCGCGCTTGAAAAATAGAACCAGTTCTATCTTTCAAGCGCGCGCGCTCAGTCGCTCGCGCGCTCGCTCGCTCGCTCGCTCCAGTGTGGCCACCCCCATTACAATCAATGTGTTCTATTTTATATTTTAGTCGCTCGCGCGCTCGCTCGCTCGCTCGCGCGCTCAGTCTGGCCGTACCCTTAGGGTTCGGCCAGACTGCCAAGCGAGCGAGCGAGCGCGCAAGCGACTGGGTGGCCAAACTGGCGAGCGCGCGAGCGAGCGAGCGCGTAATTAGCGGACCCTAGTTAGATTATTATTAGCACCGCGTCTTACTACCCGTTCGGGTTATACGCACTTACGCTAATGTGTAATGGTAGGGTTATTGTGAGATGAAATGAAGGACCTACAGTTTAACGTGGAATCCGAACCACGGTGGCGACCTGTCATTCCCACATTCACAAGATGTCTTGTCAGAGGTGAAGGAAGGGTTTGGAAATAAGATAAATCTGTGCCGGGACCGAGGATTGAACCCCGGCTGCCAGCACAGAAGTCTGACACCCTACCCCTAGACCACTAGGTCACCGCCCCCCCCCCCTAGTTAGAGAAGATGTATCTGTCAAACACACTTAGTACATCTCTGCTCCTCGAAAATTCTTACAGAAAATATTGTGTATTTATAAAAAAGAAAAAAGTAGAAGTGCATCCAATTAATAAATTGAGAAATGCGTATGGTACTGTACTGAAGTGTTTTAAAATCAGATTTGCCGCACCAGTGGCGGAATGGTGCGTTGCACTCGATAGCTTTTGACTAGGAGGCAAAGGTTCGAATCTTGGCTCAGTGAACTGAAGGTGATTTTTAAAACCTATTTATTGTTGTGGTTTTTTCATACTCTCTCCAAACTAATGGTGATTCTTATTTGTAAAGGCCTACTTTGATTATAATATTGAATTATTTTAACATATCGGGTTTACATATATACATTATACTATTTATGGTCTTACCAATTAAATGAGGCCATTATTATTATTATTATTATTATTATTATTATTATTATTATTATTATTATATTATTAGCACCGCATCTTACTTCCCGTTCGGGTTATATGCACTTACGCTAATGTGTAATGGTAGGGTGATTGTGAGATGAAATGAAGGACCTACAGTATAACGTGGAATCCGAACCACGGTGGAGGCCTGGCTTTCCCCACATTCACAAGATGTGATTAATACACGTCTTGTCAGAGGTGAAGGAAGGGTTTGTAAATCAGATAAATCTGTGCCGGGACCGAGGATTGAACCCCGGCCGCCAGCACAGAAGTCTGACACCTTACCCCTAGACCGCCAGGTCACCGGGCCATTAATAGCAAGTGTGTTAAACCTATCACTGATAGAAAAAAAGTCAAATATCATGTCAAAATGAGAAGTTTCCCCAGCACTCAATGAACCAACATACAATAATATTGCCTAGCGCCTGTAAACTAGACTGTACCGGGTCGAGCGCGCGCGCTTGAAAAATAGAACCAGTTCTATCTTTCAAGCGCGCGCGCTCAGTCGCTCGCGCGCTCGCTCGCTCGCTCGCTCCAGTGTGGCCACCCCCATTACAACCAATGTGTTCTATTTTATATTTTAGTCGCTCGCGCGCTCGCTCGCTCGCTCGCGCGCTCAGTCTGGCCGTACCCTTAGGGTTCGGCCAGACTGACAAGCGTGCGAGCGAGCGCGCGAGCGAGCGAGCGCGTAAGCGACTGGGTGGCCAAACTGGCGAGCGCGCGAGCGAGCGAGCGAGCGCGTAATTAGCGGACCCTAGTTAGATTATTATTAGCACCGCGTCTTACTACCCGTTCGGGTTATACGCACTTACGCTAATGTGTAATGGTAGGGTTATTGTGAGATGAAATGAAGGACCTAAAGTTTAACGTGGAATCCGAACCACGGTGGCGACCTGGCATTCCCCACATTCACAAGATGTCTTGTCAGAGGTGAAGGAAGGGTTTGGAAATAAGATAAATCTGTGCCGGGACCGAGGATTGAACCCCGGCTGCCAGCACAGAAGTCTGACACCTTACCCTAGACCACTAGGTCACCGCCCCCCCCCCCCCTAGTTAGAGAAGATGTATCTGTCAAACACACTTAGTACATCTCTGATCCTCGAAAATTCTTACAGAAAATATTGTGTATTTATAAAAAAGAAAAAAGTAGAAGTGCATCCAATTAATAAATTGAGAAATGCGTATGGTACTGTACTGAAGTGTTTTAAAATCAGATTTGCCGCACCAGTGGCGGAATGGTGCGTTGCACTCGATAGCTTTTGACTAGGAGGCAAAGGTTCGAATCTTGGCTCAGTGAACTGAAGGTGATTTTTAAAACCTATTTATTGTTGTGGTTTTTTCATACTCTCTACAAACTAATGGTGATTCTTATTTGTAAAGGCCTACTTTGATTATAATATTGAATTATTTTAACATATCGGGTTTACATATATACATTATACTATTTATGGTCTTACCAATTAAATGAGGCCATTATTATTATTATTATTATTATTAGCACCGCATCTTACTTCCCGTTCGGGTTATATGCACTTACGCTAATGTGTAATGGTAGGGTGATTGTGAGATGAAATGAAGGACCTACCGTATAACATGGAATCCGAACCACGGTGGAGGCCTGGCTTTCCCCACATTCACAAGATGTGATTAATACACGTCTTGTCAGAGGTGAAGGAAGGGTTTGTAAATCAGATAAATCTGTGCCGGGACCGAGGATTGAACCCCGGCCGCCAGCACAGAAGTCTGACACCTTACCCTAGACCGCCAGGTCACCGGGCCATTAATAGCAAGTGTGTTAAACCTATCACTGATAGAAAAAAGTCAAATATCATGTCAAAATGAGAAGTTTCCCCAGCACTCAATGAACCAACATACAATAATATTGCCTAGCGCCTGTAAACTAGACTGTACCGGGTCGAGCGCGCGCGCTTGAAAAATAGAACCAGTTCTATCTTTCAAGCGCGCGCGCTCAGTCGCTCGCGCGCTCGCTCGCTCGCTCGCTCCCAGTGTGGCCACCCCCATTACAACCAATGTGTTCTATTTTATATTTTAGTCGCTCGCGCGCTCGCTCGCTCGCTCGCGCGCTCAGTCTGGCCGTACCCTTATACCTGTTTAAAAAAAGAAACCTATGGATCTTAAGTTTCCAATGAAGATTTGTATTTCCATAATTTCATCCAAGTTATATAATATAAAACTAATATTGTATTGATCACACGCGGTTTTTGTTAAGATTTTAACCTCAGCCATTCCCATAGCCCCAAATAAAACTTTTTTTTTTACTTTCATCCCCTTCACTACCCCTCCTTACATAGCACGGGTCAACTTTTCTTCTTTATAATCATTCTTTGCAAGGTTTTATTCAATCTTAAGGTTTATCTGAAACAAAGGACCTCCTTCCTTGCGTTTTTTTAAACAATATTTCCTCTTTCTCTTTCGCTAACTTTTTCCGGTCTAGTCTTTTTGTTGTTTTAATTATTCTAACTCCTTGGATTTACTAACTGCTGTTCCTTTTTTTTCCCCCTTTTGACCTTCTCTAGATAATCAATGTAACCTCTGATTGTAATATTTGCTAGACTTAGCATTCTTTTTATAAGTACTATCTCAGGTTTATTATTACAAAAAAAAAGGAAACCTATAATAATGTTATTTATCATATCCAAAACTGGTGTAATCTAGACCAAGTTTGTTTGAAACTGCTGGTCGATAGGTAGACAATATAAAATTATTGATAGTCTAAACCCAAAAATTGGGCTTTTTCCAACAAAATAATAGAACACTAAAGGACATATTCAGGAAACATCAAACATCGACCGTATCACTTCATTAATGACATTCATAAGACAGTGGTTTATGATGTTTTACACAGAGCGTGATTATTTTAACTAAATGTAAATATATTTTACCGATAAAGCGATTAATTATCGACATCAGTTAATTGCAGAATATCACATCACTACGACGAGGTCAACAAACACTTCAAATCTACATCGGGGACCATAATTGTCGTTTGTGATGCGACGAAAGACAACATCTATGATTTGTGAATTATGCTTACAAATATTATTATGGTGAACAATCAAGTTTTGAGAGGATATTTACCAAGATTTTGCTTTAGTTTAATTTTAATAGCGCACACATTTCAATTGAATGCAGTTTTTAAGGAAGTATACACCGGCTTGCACAATTTACAAACAAACCTCGCCCATAAATTTAGCAATACAACTCCCTTAAAGAAAACCTGACAGGTGAGGCGTGTGTTTGTGTGAATGTTCACAATATAAAGGTAGGCCTAAAAGTAAACCAGAAACTTTAATCAAAGTAGAAAAAAGAGCGCTTAGCACAAATGGTATTTACCTGGTAGCTTGTAGTAGATTACGTCCACTATGGACGTGCACAAGTCAAGGTTCGAATAATACACACTAGGATGGCTATTTTTCGAGTCCCTGTTAGAACCAGGGTTGTCATAATTTATTTTGGATACAAAACAACTGTCTACTTTTTGAAAAAGGTTAGTCATTCTGTTGGAAACATTTTGGTTCAAACCCAATAATTATAATAATACATTGATTTGTATTTGGTGTTTTACACAAGTCTTGAAATTACATATTTTATACAATAGACTAAGCTATAGAATATGTTTTATTTGGTTGAACAAAATAATATGTTCAACTAGAAACTCATTTGGGATAATATCATTTTGAGCTACCTACACTGTATTAATGCTAGGCCCTAGAAATAATACTTTGTCAAAAAAAATGATATAACAAAAGTTCTTACCTTTTATCTTTAACTAAAGAAAGCAACCAATCAATTCTGAAGCTGGCTTGCCAGTAATTTGATACATGGTCTCCCCTCCCACCTCTTTCTATTCCTTCTACACAAACAGGCTTTTATTTTCAACCTGCTAGCTTATACAGTATTGTTGTGAAGAATTACATTGTTGCATTATTGTTTTCCTTTATTATGTTTATTACTCCTTGCCTTACTATTTTAAAATTAAAATGTTTCTATGGATCCCGAATAATTAATATATTTGAATTATTGCTTTAATCAGATAACATACATAATATCCTTAATTAAACCACACAAAAAAACAATAAAAAAACAATAAAGCCCAAATTTTTTTTTTTAATAACCCGGGTTTTTCTCAACCCTGGTTATAAAATTCAAGTATCCGTAGGAGACTGGTGTACACGAGTGCTTAGTACTGTACTTAAATATGAACTTTTCAATGTGGCTGATTAAGTTTGGGAGGCTTAATATTATTTTTTTTAATCGAAGCCACACTAAATAATGTAAGAAACGAAACTTCGCCTCTGATATTAAAATCATTTTATTACAGCCGAGCCGACCGTCATAGTTAGTGGATCCCAAGAAGCGGAAAAGGCAGGAATGGATTAATTACTTCAATTGCTTCCAGCTGGCTAATGTTTTCCAGGAACTGTCAAGAGGAGCGCATGCGCAGCGGTGAGGGTGTGTTATGCAACAAAGCACATCCTTGTAAAATAATAAACAGTTGCAACATTCAGTAACGACAACAAACTTTCTGTAGACCCGCGTTGGCTGTGTGTGTCGTTAGGGCGAACAGTGATCAAACTGGTTTATTGTTTACTGTTGTTATTTTTTAGAGATAGGTTTTCCTCTAGTGATCCAAAAATATGATTGGTCACAAGATTAGTGTGCCTGACTTGACGAAAGATGTGTGTTAAATGCCGACAGGATGCACTAATAACGATTAAATACTTACACAAAGTTCCCCTTTATAGGTGCCCTCCGGTTTAACCTGCTTGCCCACTTCCTTGTTTGTGTGTTGTTGTTATTATTATTATATATATATATATGACAGTGTCATATAGCCCTACATATTTACACCCGGGTTGGAAAAAAAAAATTTTTTTAAGTAGGGTATTATGGTTTTTTTGGAGGTTAAATTTGAATTGCAATGTATGCTAACTGATCTAACCACTCAATCAAATAAAGTAATTATTCGAGACGGAGTGAAGCTGGAACACTTTGAACAATGTTCTTCCATGGGTTCCACAACACGATTTTCGATAACATGAGAGCAGTGGCGCGCGCCATCCCATTCCCATTTTCCGTCACATTCGGCTCGTGTAGTCTGGAACTACCTGAGAGGGCGTTAGCAGCTTATCTACCCGATTAGACCTGGCGCTATAATTATATGTTCATTATTAGTTAAATCCCAAAATTGCGACGGTCCAGGTGTCTGTCCTGAATGACGAAGTTCCCACGGACCTGGTCAGATGACATTCACACCAAGGCGCCGAGAAGTGTCACAACAGGACAGAACTAGCTAGCATTGAGAGACAGCACGACCCTCTCACCGAGGTCAACTCAACTAGAACTGGCCGCCCAAGGGCTTTTCGCAACGACAAGGCGATACAATGAGAAATATCGCCGGGGAGTGACACAATTATTGTCTCTTTAGGAAATTAAAACAAGAGAGCTGCGTAAGCCTACCCGCCCGCATAGCTACCATAAGAGAGTAGGAATAAGGAAGGTATAACTTCAAGGAAATGAATATAAATTTGCGTGACGATGAAATAAAATCATTGAGGGGGGCGGGGATTACACCCAGCCGGAATTCAAACACCTACCTCTCCGTCACTGGGAAACCTGACTAAACGAGATCGAATCCTTAGTTTGTGTTCCAATTATGAGGGTCCAAAGCAGTTAACATTATTTTGTTCATATTATAGAGAGATATTTTTTAATGAATCTCACGTTTGGTAAGCACTATGTTTAAATAAAATCCCAGAATCCCCGAGACAGTAAAGGTACATGTGTCTGAAACACGAGATGGAGAATGTGATTTATTAAGACAAGAGAATCTCTACACTTAATTAAGTTTCTTCACATTGCAAAATTAGAATTAGTAGGCCCTTTTGCTATCGTCCAGACATTTCTCGTGTGCTGATATAATCTGTCAGTTCAGAAAGTGCACGTTGAATACATTGGTCAAGCAGTGTTGTCAAGTGAACCATGACGAGTCAACTGACCAACACATCCAGGACACACGACACGGTCGCCTACATACACACGTGCTACTTGGAAACGAAGAAAGTCGGACCAAACTTTTCAATTGGACAGGTCGTCGTCATAACAGTAATAATAGTAATGATAATTTATTAGTCTATAGTGGTGACCAACAGCCGTGAGACCTATGACAGGTCAGCACTGAAAAGTACACAAGTACCATACAAACACAAATAATAATAATAAATAGCTAAATAATGCTACATACTGATGAATAATTACAACAAAAAAAGTCATAATTATTAATGATCGATGACAAAACTAATAAATAACTCAAGAAGGGTATATTGAAAGCGCAAGTATTTAAAAAGGATAACAGTAAGCAAAAAATCAGAATAAGGTAAATTTAAATATTTGAGGCAGAGCCTCTATAATAATGTACAAAATGCCTCACATCTCCTAACCTCGACGCTATGTATGCTCTTGGATGGCTGCATACACCGAGCAGGGCTAAAAGGATCTAACTCACTTAATTCATATTTTATAAAATAAATAAAATAATTGAAAACCACAGTTTATTGGTAAAAAAAATCACGTGAAATAAGTTAAAATATGCTTTCATTCAAAAGAAAACAATCAAACTAAAAACATAGGCCTAGATAAACAAAAGAATATCCCCAGTGCGCACGACCGGGGTTGAATTCCCGACTCCACGATCATATAGTTTAGTGTGGTATGAGTGATCTCGTGTACTCTCATAATAAGAGTAGACTGTAGATGACCGGGAGACGGTGGTTCTATTCCGGTCGGGTACTGAGTGTTTTTTCCTAAAATGGTTTCTCACTCTTTCCACGCAAATGCTGGTTACATTCATTCTAAACATAACCTTCCTAATTCCTAAACACAATTAGTGTAATTTGTACCAGGCGTATAACCCAAACGGATAATAAGACACGGTGCTAATAAAAACCGGGACGTAAATTCATAAAAATTCTTCAAATAGATCTGCATAGATTTTTTTAAAAAGGCAAGGGTGATAACAATGGAACGCCTTTATAGGGAAAATAGCAGAAAAATGTGTCCTATAGCGTACAGCCTACGCTCGAAGTCAAAAGGGGCGGCGCCCAGTTAAAGGTCGCATTACGAACGGAACACGCCGATAATTGAACTAGTTGTTCAATGACGTGGGCTAACGTTATCGCTTGGCCACGTTCCATGACATTACAAGTAGGTTTTTTTAGTTTCTTTGAGTAAAGGAAGTTATAAATACCTGTAACAGCTTTCATAGTGAATTTTTCATAGGAAAGGAAAATCCATATTGGCATAATTATATATATATTATATATATATATATTTAAAGCTGTCAACAATGATTCCATTTTACTATAATATTAGTGTTTTTCTATAGTTTTTGATAAGTAACAGCTACAGAGCAACCAACAGGCCTAAGGTTTGAATATACCTGGAAATAGATCTAGTAACTTTTATGTCAGCTATATTTATGAAAATTGGACTATTATCTTATTCCGTTTATTTTCTCACAGTGTCGATTTATTTTAATATGTCGGTCGTAGCAGGGAATCGTACCATCTCTCCGAAGGAGTTGGTCAAGAGTCTGCAGTGTTACGTCTCAAAGCTCCCGACCATGTCCGAGGATTTTGGTAAGAGGGAAAGGAGGGTCGTGAAGGAAGAGATGTCACTCACTACCTGTGTGGGTTAGTTGCTACCTGATAATCAACTTCATGGAGGTGTAGTAGGTTATTGTGTTATGTTATTTTTCTCCGTCGTGTCCAAAAGTACACGTTTGATCTAGTAGCTAATAAAACACACCAGAAGTTAATTACTCGATTATAAAACTTGGCTTTGTCTGAGGAAGCTGTAATCCAACCAACGGATTGTTCTTTTAGGATGGCTTTTCCACAATCTTTTTCGAACTAATGTTGGTGTATTTATTTAAATTCCCTCCCTTCCTTCTGTTCTGGATAAGATAATCTTGGTGTCTGATGGTCAGCACTAGTACTATAGCGTACTAACATAAATGAGTGTAGAGAAATTTATCAGTGTGCAGAAACATTCGAAGAAATCCATCGTTTGACCATGGATTCGCTATTTCAGACGCGTAGAATTAGTTACACAAACGCAGTCACATTTCGATAAGTTATTTGTTCCCTTTCCCAACCCCACCGTAGTAAAATGTCGCTATCCACACGTGTACAGCAGCGCGGGGAGGGGCGTCGCGTCGGTGAATGACTGGAAATGCCAGCCCCCGTGCGGTGTTGTCATGGAGACGTCACGCTGTTGCCAAGTTACACCGGGCTGCGGCTATAATCAATTCCCTTAGTCCCCTTTGGGGAGGAAACCGGCATAGCCACAGCGCAGAATGGCATTTCCGGGAGACAGGCTCAGAAAGGTAATTGATCTGAGAATTTTGTATCGATACGATCTGACGTATTAACTATTACTTTACCGGTTTGAAAAAATAGATAAGCAAAAAGGACTGAGCCCAATTCAATAAAGGTAGAGTAGTTATCGCGAAGTCAACCCTGCAGATAATTTAAGAACGAAACGTGTACTTATGAACACATGATGATCGAATTTGATGTTGGATTTTCACACACTTTTTGTGACGTAGAGACTTGATTTAAAGCCAGCTTCGAGCGACTTGTAACCAACCACTTAATGTAGTCACCCTGAATTTGAACCAAAGACACTCTAATAGATGCAACGCAAGATAAGCAGATAGATCCATGAGACAAGACTAATTTTTGTATTGCCACTCAACTTTAAATAAACTTAAATAAGGGGTGAATGGGAATCAACGCAGGTACTCACTGTAGACTACATATTAAGAGTAGAGACAAGCAGTTGAACGTATACATCCACCATCACTTTATCTTAAAATAATGAATTATATACGTATCACCTTGGGCACGAGTCAAACCTGGAAAACCTAATGGTAAAACAAGGGCGTGAAACCAAAGGTTCCGGGTTCGATTCTCCCAGTTGTCATTTTCTAATTAATTTGGTATTAAGATATTATGTATGGGTCACCTATCGTTTTGTTTTGTAAAAAATATATAATAATAATAATAATTATTATTATTATTATTATTTTACAGACTAAACTTTCGTTGCGTTTACGGGTATATAAACTATCCAATTGAAGCACAACCTACATTGCGGAGAAGCTCGCCAACACTAAATGCTCGCTCTTGGCAATGTTAAACATTCTATCAGACATGCCGAAACCACGCCCTATAAAAATGGTTTGTAGCCTACAATTCAGGCAAAGAGAATACCATTGTCAAGGGATTCCACGCATACTTCAAACCCCCGTACGAAAAAAAGAAAAGTGTTAGAAACAGGCGAAGCTTTGCTTTCTACCAAAAATATATCAACTGGTTCATAATATTCACGGGAAAACTGGCGGAATAAGGTTTTCTTACATTCCAGTTGAATTTATGTCGCTTATGAAGGATGTTTTTTCCTTACGTTAAAGCATTAGATACCTTGATTATTAGTTGCATGGTTGAAAGTCCTTTTTGTTTTGCATCGCATCTTACTTACTACCTGAGCAGAGTATTTGTAATTAATTACATGAATGGGGTAGGGACAAAATAGCCAACATGTGTTTGCATAAAGGTAGGTGGGAAATCAATTAGGAAGAGCAAACTCAGTCCAGCCGGTATTGCACTCAAGATTTCTCCGTGACCGGAAAACTAGACTAGGCGATATTGACGTTTAGCGTTTACCTTTATTAAATCTGCCATTTTTGGCCCAAAAGTATTCTGACGTAATGAAATAGTTGACACGAGCTGTGGCGCGGTGAAAACTTTCTCCTTGCGACCAACGAACTCCGGTCAAGTTTGGACGTCTAGTGAAAGGAAGTTGTTCCAGATAAGAACGAGGTGATCTGTTACCGGCGTTAGCTGACCTACACATCCGAGACTAGACTAGCCGGGACAAGACGTTCACTAACAAATCACCCAGGCATTTATTTGGGGTATTTTAACGTACACTTTCTGAACTGACTGATTATAACTACAATAGCCCCATGGCTTCTTTGGTGCTGACTGACAGTTGACGGCTTTGAATAATTACCAGACCAAATTATGTAACCCTACGCCGAGCCATATTATCTGCAAGAACATGTGTTTAGCAGCTGTTACTTCTGACAGTCAAAATGTAGGTATATACCTAAATGTTGACTGTGATAAGTCAGCTGTGAGCTGTCAGTCAGCACCAAAGAAGGCATGGGGCTACTATAACAGCACAGGATAATTTCGCTGTACAAAGGCGGAGCATGGTTGTTTATAGAGATAACCTCGCATTAATCATACACGGCACCATTTTTATAAATTAAACAGCAGTTGATCAGTCTCATCATCATCAAGGACACACGTGGACCAATTCCTTTCATTTTCATTTAAAAAAATTAATAAATGGAAATGATTAGGCCTTTAATTGAATATGACAAGTGAGAACAAGCCTTTAGGCTTATAGTAAATTCTAAATCACTATTATTACTATCTCACTTGTTCATCACAGGTTTAGTCTTAGAAAACTTCGAAACCATGTGGACTAGATTAGATCTACGTCAGCCCATTTCCTGGTAGAATGAACAACCTTTGAAGGCTCGACGCCTTGATAATCTGCTCTCCAGTCGAGTCCAGCCAGCGCCATTGTTTGGCGAACAGTGTGTATGTGATTCATCTCGTGCAGAGGAGTGCAAAGTATTTATAGCGACCTTAAGTGGTGACCGCGGAGGTGTATCAGGTTTCCAAATACAGACGTCTTGTCACCGTGAAAATTAGGACAAGCTCGTCACGGGTAAAAGTGTTACAGGTAACAAAAGAGTTTAAAACTTTTACCTTACAATGTTGAGTGTATTTATTTTGAAACGATTTTATTTTTTAGTGTTGGTCAATCGTAACACGGTAAGTTCTGTCATGATAGAAAAAACGAGCAGAAAAATAATGCATAGTTTTCCACAAACAAAATAATTAGAACGTCTGAAAATCCAATTAATGTTTAAAATTCAAAACGATTGTACCCTAGTAATAAAAAGAAAATTATTTTCGTTTAGTTTTAAAATGTTTCTGACAAATTTATCACAATCTCAATTATTATGAAAAAAAGTATATATATAAATGGTGGTAGGCTTCTTTAGTTCTAAATTTTTCATATGGTCCTGCGTTCCAATAATCATAAACTTATATGGCGAACATTTTATAGCTTCGATAACACTATGTTGTTAAAAAAAATTACAATAGAGGAACAAAATTCAACCTGTAACTTGTCTTAGCCACATGAAGGGTTTAGTCTAGAAAACAAAATGGAGGTGTGAAGCGCGGAGAAAAATATCGCAAGATGTCAAGAGACGACAGAAAAGGAGACAATGTGAGATGAATACAGCCTCCAAGCATCAAGCTGATACTGGCAACATGTGCAGATTACAAAGACAGTCCCAACAGAACAAAGCAGCGTCATGGTTGTCTTCTCAACCTGACCAATGAAATTAGAAACTTTTTCCCTGATTTCCCTTAATACGTTAGCCTTTAGAACGAAATTATAAATGATTACAGAGCACAATAATTTAATTGTTAATATTGTTTATAAATTCCAAGCACTTGATGATATGAAATAGTTGTAAGGATGTTACGGAAGTTTCGCCACGCTCCTTGAGTCAGGTTGAGTCCATCAACACAGGGGTTCGCTAGTGTCAGTGAACAGTGCTTTTCCTTTCTTTAATCACCGCGTCTTACTACCAGTTCGGATTATACGCTTATGTACTAATTTCGATAATGGTTTTTGGGATAAGAGTAAGGTTATATTTAAATGAAATGTACCCACATTTGCATGTAAGAAGAGTGGAAAACCATTTTGGAAATAACCTCAGTACACCCGGCCGAGATTCACACCTTGATCTATCCGTCGTCGACAATAAATCTACTGCGTGAGCAACACCTTAGACCATGCAGTCACCGAAGCGGGTAACGCTCAGGTGAAAAACACTTCCATCATAAAGAGAACATTGTAATGTGCAGTGTGAGTAAGCTCTTTGTGAGGTAGGATTATGAGAAGAGGGGTTGGGTCACTACCTGAACCTAGCTTTGTGGAAGCCAGCCTATTGACTTGAGAAGGATGTATTTTCTTAGTGAAACCATGTTTAAATCGGGATGTTTTTTTAAACCCCCTGACACCCTCGTTGAAGGACTCATGCTCTCCCAATGAGCACGGCCACTCTAACCTGGAGGTTGTGGGTCTGGTATATGTATATATATATTATATATATACCTGTCTATGGCCTGGCCCTGAGTCATCAGGTAGCTTGACTGGTCACGACGTTCTCACACTACATAACACGTTACATTACTCACTCCTGCATGGCGTACTGTACTGGGTGCTTACGATACGCGTTACTTCGAGACTAGTACTAACGAGCCCACGTAGCGAGACAAAATTTGACGAGTGGGATTGAAAACTTATTATTACGGAAAATGTCACTATACCTGTCAGCCGCAACGGTTGACTCCACGTCTCGAACTCTACTAATCCGGTTTGCCAGCGACGGGGGATTCGTGAATCAAATCCTGGGTGGGTGAGAAGAGAGTGGTTTTTAAGTATCCTTTCGCGCAAACGATGCGGATTCATTTCCTACGAATTATCCCTTCCTCATTAGAGCAAATGTGCGGAAAATAAAAATCTGGACTGATAGTCAGAAGCTGTGCATAAAAATATAACTGTCTGAATATTCACTAAGAGGTTGGGTTTCATTCCTTACATGGTCGAAAAATGTTTTATTGCTTAAGTTTGGAGTTTTCCCTCTCTTAATGGTAAAATAACGGCATAGGTTAAGACTGGCGTGTTTGTAAGCCCTGTATGTTACATATTCATAACTAAAAAAAGTTATTTTATACACGTCAAACTAGGATTAATGTGATTGGGATGCTTAACGTGCATTCAATAAGAAAAGTGTTGTATCTCTCAGGTTATTTATAAATTATTATTATTATTATTATTAGCACCGCGTCTTACTACCCGTTCGGGTTATACGCACTTACGCTAATGTGTAATGGTAGGGTGATTGTGAGATGAAATGAAGGACCTACAGTTTAACGTGGAATCCGAACCACGGTGGAGACCTGGTATTCCTCACATTCACAAGATGTCTTGTCAGAGGTGAAGGAAGGGTTTGGTAATCAGATAAATCTTTGCCGGGACCGAGGATTGAACCCCGGCCGCCAGCATAGAAGTCTGACACCTTACCCCTAGACCACCAGGTCACCGACTATTTATAAAACATAAGAAATTGTTTGAAGGGCATTTGGAAAAGTTGACAATAAAGACTAGGATAAATAGTTAAGTAACCTATAGTTTAGGCTGTCATAAATATGTATAAAAGGATAGTGAAGTCATCAGACATGCATAGCTCTAATCATAAAAAATATGAATCTAACCCAAAAACAATCCATAAATGCAGTTCTCCGCCTTAGGCACGTGTCGTGAACGATAAATAACAGACAGGTTAAATTCTGAGGTAGTTAACGTGCACGTTCTGGACCAAATGATTATATCAGCACACGGGAATTTCTATGAGCGAGAAGGAAAGGGCCTACCTACCGTAGGAGTGTGAACGTTGGTCGCAAGCCTCGTGGAAACAGAAGCTAATAAAAATGTTAGGTAAATGGGGGGTTAGGGGAGGGATACAGGGCCCTGCACACCAGAGAGTTGGAAGTAGACTACTGTGGGAACAAAGCATATAATTACAGCCTACCCCCAAACTTTAGTAGATAGAAAGCGATTTTATAGAACATATTCGAATATGCGGATCTCGAAAATACCAGTGAGGTTCTCACAATACTGATTCGGATTTGGCATAAAGTGATTTGTATACACATTTTAGATCGTGAAAATATCCAAATATAATACAAAGCTTTAGTTTTCATCACAAATAACAAGCCCAAGTGTCAATCAATGAGGGTAAAATCCTGCTGGATGACACTATTATACCCCTCAAATCTCCGGCCCACACTCCTTTCCCTTATGACACGAAATCAAAATAGCAAGTACTCTACATGCCCCCCACTTGATCTCCGTCGAGAAACAGTTAAAACATATCCCCCCCCCCCATGGACGACTAGGGCGCAGTGAATGGCGGGAGGTCACAAATGAACCCATGACCCCGCGTGGTAACTAGCGACTTCCTGTCACGACAGTCAACAAGGGCCCGTCTGTGTCCTCAGCACGCCAGCGTACCAGCCGAGCATCACACAACACCTCCATCCCATCCAACAGGCAACAGTCGAGTTTAGTTTAGAACCTAATCACGTAGACTAGGAGTGTTTAGCTGATTATTCCAACTTAGATCCAGGACAAAACGGACTATTGTCTCAATACTTGGTGAGATGTAACACTTTCAGGTAGTCCTAAATTTGTTGGCGCTGACCGAGAATCAAATTAAGACATTAGAGCAGTAGGCTGACACGTTATTGGACTAAGAATTTATTATTCGTGTGGAGCTTGTTAACCCCAATATTGTATACAATCAATGCCACTAGGACCAACCGAATACGATGTGTTTTCTTTACTAGGAATTAGCATGCTGACATAACGTGTGTTGAAAGCGCAAATTAAGTCCCAAATACCTTACAACAATGAAAGAGCAGGCCAAGGTATTATTAGTCTTGTATTTCATTCACTTGGTTGACGGAAAGAAGAAGGGAATGAGGGGGGGGGGGGGCTAGCATCTTGGTCGAGTGCCTTAAAGTAGTTTTCCCTTTATGTCTAATGCAGGTGTGCTTTTTAAAGTTACCCTACACAACTCAATCACTAAGATGGAATATGTTTGTCATTAGAAAAATTGTAAAATGTTGAATCTAGGAGTAGCTTCGTCAAGCTTAACGTAGTTATAAGTTAAGATTATTACAATCCTAGTTCGTGTATTGAGATGGCTGGCTTTGTTCTCAAACTAATGAAAATAATTTTTTAAGAGTTATGTTAAAATATTTTCCGTAAAGTTAAAAAATGTCCCTACGTCAGAAAATTCAGGGTTAGTTTAGTTCCGAAGAAATTAAATGGCCACGTTTTTAAGTGTCATCGTGGCAGGGAGAAAGACTCAAAACAAAATAGGACAGTCTGACTTTAATTTTCTGAAAAGTTCAATGATTTAAGACTATATAATTCAATACAAATTGCAATCACAAGCTCAGCCTTAAATTATGAGTGAATAATTACCTTGAACATGGGACGAATCGTGGATAAATCACGTGGTAGAGCATTGGTACGCTAAGTCAGTCAAAGGTTCCGGGTTAAATTCCCGTGTCTAGATGTCATTTTTCATTAAAAAGTTTTTTTTTTAAGGGAAATACAGTATGAGTATTTAAAAGTGATGTCACTGCAAATGTTCCGTTAACTCGCGGGTCTGGCGGGGGAGAAAAGTCAACGAACGACACAGCTAAGCACAATACAACAATAGACGTGTCTCTCTGAGCTACAGGAAACACGAGGGAAGGATGAACATGGCGAGGTGCTAATTGAAGACATACGTACAAGCCAATTAACTGAGATACGAAAGAGATAGCGGAGGTGAGCTGGGGTCCGGACGACTAGAACATGACTGTATTAACCGAGTCCCGTCGTAGTATACGACGCGTTTGATTTGAGTCAGTCCTGTTTGAAAGAACAGGAGGTTGGCAGAATCGACAGAAAAAACTGTTTTGATGCTATCTTATCTTTCAGGTGCATAAACTTGGCCGCGCCCATGAAAGCACTAACGACCGGACCTAGTGCAATCGTTAGTTCTGCTCGGTAAACAAAATAAAACATTCGTTAGTGCTACATTTTTGTGGAAGCTATAAGCCAAAATCTTTGGGCGGGGCCAGGTTGACGTCAACTTGGCCCTGCCTAATAATTTTGGCTTATAGCTTCCACAAAAATGTAGCACTAACAAAAATGTTGAGAGTATTTGGCAGCACTAACGTAGCACTAACATTGCACTAGGTCCGGTCGTTAGTGCTTTCATGGGTGGGACCAAGTTTATGCACCTTTATCTTTCTTAGTGTCAAAATAAAAACAAGGTTTTTGGCAACATTTTGAAGCACAGTGAAGTCGAACCTTCGTATTTCTTTTTGCTCCAGCTTTAGGAATATCGCCGTGAATAATACCTCTTTTTATCTTTTCGCCCGATTCGTTTTGTGCGGACCGAGGACCTTTACTAACCAACATACAATGTGGTCCGAATCATCTTTTTGTCAACGAAAATTTAGAAACACGCCATTTGTGGATGCTATATGTTGTCAACTTTAATTGCATCGGATAAAATATGTTCACAGAGTGTTCATTAAAAAAAGAAAAGTTTAATAGGAATCGAAACAACTTAGGGGGGGGGGGGGGAGTAGAGGGTGGGTCTTATTGTTTTATATATGAACTTTATTTTTGTGATAAAAAGTTCCAAGTCAAAGTTAATTTTATTTACAATCGTGAAAATAATGCCTTTTTTTAACGCAGCTCTCTCAGCGTTTTAAATTTTCAATATGGGCGTAGTATGCATGACGCGCCTGCTTTAAAGCGTAGACCTACTAATAAATGAAACCAGAGGTAACCAGAGTAATACTGTGATAGTTTGGCTCAGTGGAAAGGTCTTCATTTAGTTCCCAAGAGGCCACGGTTCTTTCCCACGAGGTATAGTTAGCATGTATTTGTAATCGCTCAATTGCGTGTTAGCTGCTATTCAGTTGCTTTCTGCACAAGTGTCCTTGGTTAAAGTAACGAGTAAGTTTGCTATATCACGTCTATATCAAGAACACACGAATATTTTTAATTAGATGAAGAAACCAGTGATAGGTGACCCAAAATTTGATCTCTTTTTACTTTATGTCGATGGTGAGTATGTTAGGTAAATTAAATATATAAAATTTCTGGTGACCTTACCTTTCTCTAAATAACCTGTCCAAATTCTGACATTAAGGTCCGTCAGACTACGGAAGGAAAGGATAACATTTGAAAAAAATAATAATAGTGGGATGGTAAATGATGTAACCAGCATTAGCGGGCCGCGTACTAAACGTCAAGCTCATCTGGTCTGGTGTGTTGGTGAAAGGCAGGTCAAAGTTCCATTTCGGTTGGTGTAATGAAAGGTAGTTTTTCCCTAACTGACTCCATGCAAACTCGTGTACATTTCCTATAAATTCTACCTTGGTCATTTCTAATCCATTAGTATAAATATGTGGATAGTCCGGACGGGTAGCAAGATGCGGCGTAATAAAAATAAAACAAACAAATGAAGACAGCCTAATGTATTGTGGCTCAGCTTATGTCCTAGATTATAGGATTGTTAGGTCTAAAAGCTGGTGTCAAGAATCATAATGCGAATATCCGAAATATTTTTAATATTAGCCAGGTAGATTAAAATAGTATATATAAGCGTGGATCGCGGAAAGAGCTACAAGAGACTATAATTTATTCTTCAACAAAAAGCCCTATATGATTATTAAAGAAAGTATATAGCTATGTAGTGTCAATAAATAATATATTTTCATCTAACAATATTATTTCCAAAATTACTCTCAAACATTTAAATAATCAAATAAAATTAAGATTAATTATTTTTGTCAAATTCGGTGGTCCTAGGGTAAAGTGCTTGCCTCAGGGCTCGATGATAGTGGGTTCAAACCCAGCCGGTATCAACGGATTTTTCTTGAGCGATCAAAATCCGTAGCACAACTTCCTTCGGAGGAGAAGTAAAGCCGTCGGTCCCATGTCGATTGTAGACATGTAAAATAAACCTGGAAGCTATGTGAAAAGAGCTTTCCCGGAAAATTGGTAGGGCCTTTGCTCTCACTCATAAAATGTCTCGTGTGTTGATATAATCAGTCGGTTCAGAAAGTCCGCGTTAATTACCTCAAATAAAACAATAAATGTATTAATTTCATACTGTGTTAAATTAGCTGGTATTATGGTACCGATCGTTATGAACCGTTAAAATATCCGCGGATGTAGGTATTAGACAAAGTTTGCGGATATGGAATTGAGGCAGTGCGAATTCTAATGACAACCTTGATATTACGTAAACAAGTTAAACAAAAGGACGGCCGCATAAATACATTGTCAAATCAATGTAAAACACACACGCACCTTCTGTACATACTATCGGGTATCAAACTGTCACCTGTAAACATGATCTTGGCATTTAGTCCGCTCTCCCACCGACAATCAGATCACTCAGCTCATAGGTGGAAGTGTACCCTGGCCTGAGCATGGCGGATGAAAAGGTGAGTCAGGTGTAAGACTCTCGTTAGCGCGAGGATATTAATGAACAAGGGCAGTCAAGTACACTTGACCCCTGGATCCGGGACGTGATTGGCTCGAGGGATCCTCGAGCGGGTCCAATCACATTTATCTGCAGCAGTATCAGCGCTCAGGAGTTGAGAATAAATTTACCTCTGGACTCCGGAACATGTGAGTTTGCGTTACCTCGATTTTATTACTCATGGACATTTCGAGAACCATTTAGCGATTACAAATATATTTTTCGCTCTACAATAATATAAAATGTATCAACAGTGAAAGAAAGACGTGACGTATGAACACATATAAGTAGATTTAACTTTTCTAGATGCCAGCTAAGGTTTTTTTAAAATGAAAATGGATGTATATTAGGGGAGGGTCTTTGTTCTGAAGACACTTATCAGTCGAGGAAAGTGAAGTAGAAGGGCAGAAATAATAATATAAATAAACAACCTAAAGGAAAAGTGAAACAAGGCAAGACAAATAAATCTTAGTTAAATAAATAAAAAAAGAATAGACTAGATGTATAGATGCTATAGAAAACTAGATAGAGAGATGGTGAGGCTAAATTAAAAAAAGGGGGGAGGGGGTGGGGGGGGGGAAGAGCCTCCAAAAACGAATAAAAACTGTAATAAATTAAGGGAGAATGAGATAAGCACGGCTCTTTTGTTTGAAAGCTTGTAACAAAGCCCCTTTCAATAAAGGATGAGAAAGAATGGTGATCAAGGGGGATTTACAAAGAGGTCATGCCCCGCCAGTCAATACAGGTTTTTCTACTTTCACCGCGATGTGCGGACCTTCTAATATAATAACCTTGCAGCTAGTCCACAGAGTAATAACGTGTCGGAGTTTAGAGATGGAAAGTTTTCGGTTTTTGAAAATTATCTCCATATTTATTCCGGAAAAAATTCAATTATTCTTTTCTGTTGATTAATTTCAACTGATTAAATGGATAATAATAATAATAATTAGTGGAAGTGATAGTAGTAGTAGTAAGAAACACCTGCTTCGGTGGCCACATGGTCCAACGCGCTACTCTCGAAATAGATTAGACTGCCGATGACAGGGAGATCGGGGTTCAATTCGGGTGCACTGAGGGAGGTTTATTCTAAACGGTTTTCTAGTCACTCACTCTCCACACAAATGCGGGTGCAAATCGTGTAAATTCAACCTTCCTTATCCCAAATACATTAGCGTAATTAGTACGTAGGACTATAGCCAAAATGGGTAGTAAGACACGGTGCTAAAAAGAATTAGTAAAGACACAAATGAATGTGAGCCTTTGTAGCCCCGTTATGTTCATAAATCATACTTCAATTTTTTATCATCAATAAGTTAACTAAAATAACATTAAGGTTGGCCTGAGATTTGTCTCCCCCCTCCCCTCTTCATGCTTCCTAACTAGCCCACCCCCGTCTATAACCTACTCATCTCATAACACACTACATTTTAATGTACGTTAGGCTATAGTACCACCTCCACAATTTAAACCCTCCACCCCAAGCCACCACTGTGTTCATCTCTACGTGTCTGTCGTGTGAACAATACCCTAACGACAGTTCGTGGATAAGCCAAACTAACCCCATAACATCTTTGTTTCACGTGAAAACACTAATTTGCTACCTACTTCTAGAAATAACTCACATCGGATGTCTAAGGGTTCGGCCAGACTGCCAAGCGTGCGAGCGAGCGAGCGAGCGCGCAAGCGACTGGGTGGCCAAACTGGCGAGCGCGCGAGCGAGCGAGCGAGCGCGTAATTAGCGGACCCTAGTTAGATTATTATTAGCACCGCGTCTTACTACCCGTTCGGGTTATACGCACTTACGCTAATGTGTAATGGTAGGGTTATTGTGAGATGAAATGAAGGACCTACAGTTTAACGTGGAATCCGAACCACGGTGGTGGCCTGGCATTCCCTACATTCACAAGATGTCTTGTCAGAGGTGAAGGAAGGGTTTGGAAATAAGATAAATCTGTGCCGGGACCGAGGATTGAACCCCGGCTGCCAGCACAGAAGTCTGACACCTTACTCCTAGACCACTAGGTCACCGCCCCCCCCTCCCCCCTAGTTAGAGAAGATGTGTCTGTCAAACACACTTAGTACATCTCTGCTCCTCGAAAATTCTTACAGAAAATATTGTGTATTTATAAAAAAGAAAAAAGTAGAAGTGCATCCAATTAATAAATTGAGAAATGCGTATGGTACTGTACTGAAGTGTTTTAAAATCAGATTTGCCGCACCAGTGGCAGAATGGTGCGTTGCACTCGATAACTTTTGACTAGGAGGCAAAGGTTCGAATCTTGGCTCAGTGAACTGAAGGTGATTTTTAAAACTTATTTATTGTTGTGGTTTTTTCATACTCTCTCCAAACTAATGGTGATTCTTATTTGTAAAGGCCTACTTTGATTATAATATTGAAGTATTTTAACATATCGGGTTTACATATATACATTATATTATTTATGGTCTTACCAATTAAATTAGGCCATTATTATTATTATTATTATTATTATTAGCACCGCATCTTACTTCCCGTTCGGGTTATATGCACTTACGCTAATGTGTAATGGTAGGGTGATTGTGAGATGAAATGAAGGACCTACAGTTTAACGTGGAATCCGAACCACGGTGGAGGCCTGGCTTTCCCCACATTCACAAGATGTCTTGTCAGAGGTGAAAGAAGGGTTTGGTAATCAGATAAATCTGTGCCGGGACCGAGGATTGAGCCCCAGACCTCCAGCACAGAAGTCTGACACCTTACCCCTAGACCGCCAGGTCACCGGGCCATTAATAGCAAGTGTGTTAAACCTATCACTGATAGAAAAAAGTCAAATATCATGTCAAAATGAGAAGTTTCCCTAGCACTCAATGAACCAACATACAATAATATTGCCTAGCGCCTGTAAACTAGACTGTACCGGGTCGAGCGCGCGCGCTTGAAAAATAGAACCAGTTCTATCTTTCAAGCGCGCGCGCTCAGTCGCTCGCGCGCTCAGTCGCTCGCGCGCTCGCTCGCTCGCTCGCTCGCTCCAGTGTGGCCACCCCCATTACAACCAATGTGTTCTATTTTATATTTTAGTCGCTCGCTCGCGCGCTCAGTCTGGCCGTACCCTAACGCATTAATCTCATGTTAGAGTGGACTGCCGGTGACTGGAAGATAAGAGGTTTGAATCCCGGTCGGGCGAAGTGAGGGGTGTTTTATCCAAAATGAGTTGACCACTCACCTTCACGCAAATTCGTGTACCTTTCCTCTGAAATTCTACCTACCTCATCCCTATTCTATAAGCGTTTTAGTATATACGTATTGACCAAACGGATACTTTGATGCGGTGGGAAATAAAACAAGACTTCCAACAACATTTTATAAAAATGAGAGTGGATTTCCAACAATAAATATGGTTTTCACTAAAAGTTAAAAGCCCTAGTTTCTTTCTCACTTACCAAACATGCGCATGGTTACGTGCGAGTATGAGGATCTATCTTACCTGAAACAAAGAAAATAAATTGTTAGAATATTTCCAAATAATTTTTTTTAATTAGCCCTTTTATGCATAACATGTATTAAGGGTGGAGAGAAGGGTAATATTGATTAGATGCACCCGCAATGGCGTGGAGAAAGGATGGGAAATCCAGTGATGAATCATATGAAAGAGCAACCCCAGTGCACCGACCGAGATTCAAACCTCGTCATACTCAAAGTTGTCAAATCAATGTATTGCGAACTTGATGCCTAACACCATGTTACCACCAGTATTAAAGTGAAGAAGAAATAAATAAGTGTAAGAAAATCATTATCATTTAAGGCCCAACAACAGTGAGACAAGAGCTAATTCTACTATATTATGTTGGTAAAGTTGTTCTTGTATTAAAAAATATGTTTCGTGTCACTCACTTGCATTCTTTAAGATTGAAAACGACCCGTTCATTGGCTGCATGGTCTAATGCGCTACTCTCGCAATATACTAGAATGCCAATAACGAGGAGATCGTGGTTCGATACCGATCGGGTGAACTAAGAGTGGTTTTCTCTAAATGGTTTCACCTAAATGGTTTCCCATGCACGCTCTCTCTCTCTCTACGCAAATTCGGATACACTTTCTCTAAGTTCAACCTTCCTCACCCCTTACCCATTATTGTATATCTCGAATAGGTGGTAAGACACAGTGAAAAAGAGCACATTCACAATTAGAGAATGCCAGAAAAGATGAATCTTTTTACGATAAAAACATCGTGTGTTTTTTTGTAGTTAAAATTATACTTTAAACTAATAGAACTTTCAAATAAGATCAACAGCATTGGCTGCAAACACAGTGGACTTGATTTTGAGTCGGAAGACCGCTGTTAAATTCAATAAGGATTTAAAGAAATTGATAATGATAACCTGTGATGTTTGGGGGGGGGGACTCAAGGAAATGAAGGCAAACTTTTTAATAATTTCTCCCTTGGATCAAACCTTTATAAGGCTGAAACAATAGAAACAAAAAACTTTTATCTGGCGTCTTTAATACGACACTAAACTTTCAATTATACCGACGGAGACTAAACACGGCACGATTCTTCCAAGTGTATTGTGAACCAATCAAACGGCCCACGGGCTAAGAAATGAGGGAGTGCTGCTGGGTGTAAATAAACCCTCTTAGACTAAACAAGTCCCAGACATGGAGCAACGCAAGCCGGTCTGGGAACTAGAACAAGGTGTATTCAGGTACAGGTGAATGTGCAACATTACAGAATGAAACATGGTCGGGTGGGCCGGGCCGGTCCTGTTCTGCTCTATCAGGGAGTAGATGGGCCGGTCCTGTTCTGTTCTATCAGGGAGTAGAGATCAAGCGATTTCCAGAAATACGAGAGCATGCATTCAAAAACATTTAACCGTGTAGTTCGAATGGGTACTTTGACGCATTGGGGGAATGAAATAAAAGGGTAGATTTTATGTTACTGTAACGTGCATTTTCTGAACCGAATGATTATATCAGCACATGAGAATTTCTATGAGCGAGTGTGAAAGGACCTACCAGGTATTTTCACATACCTTCCAGTGTTTTCTAATGACAGGATTGACTATCCAGATTAGATGTCTACTCAAAAAATTTAAAATATAAAATCAGAAAACAAATTAAGAGTCTCTCTTACGTGATTCGGTGGCCACGTGGTCTAAGGCGTTACTCTCACCTCGCGATGGTCTAAAGTGCGAATTACGGGGAGACCATGGTAATTAAAGTAGTTTTTCCTAAATTGTTCACTCTCTTTCCACGCAAATGCGGGTTCATTTCCTATAAACTTCAGCCTTCCTCATCCCTTAGCTATTGGAGTAATTAATGCATAAGTATAAAGTCCGATTGGATAGTCAGAGGCGGTTCTAAGAGAATAAAAATTTAAAAAATTGGCGTTCTTCAATGAAGATGGTAGTAGCAATTGTTTCGGTATTGTTTAGCCTCTGTCATGTCGTGAGTGAGGTCTTATGCACGATGATACAAAATGCTTTGCCGCACCTTTAAGGAGTGGGGCGCCACTGGGTATGAATATAGTTTAGAGCAGGGTTTAATTAAACTGGGGTCCACGACAGCTAAAACGGTCCGTGGATAAATTTCAGGGGAATCTGAAATTGGGTCTTCAAACCGATTTCCTAGAAGAATTTTTTTTTTTAAATCACACATTTGAAAAAATTGTTTTTGATACCAGACTGTGTTTAAATATAATTGATTATTTTGTAATCCTATAAATTTTATTTTGTGCATTTAAAATTATTATTCTGCGGAGGCGTCCATTAGCTTCACCAACATGCCAAAGAGGTTCGCGGAACAAACAAGTTAAGAACCCCTGGTTTAAAGGTAACGTAGAGAAAGGGTGGGAAAATTAGTGATAAAAACTCATGTGTGAAACCACCTAAACCATCCGGGCAGGAACCGAACCTCTACCTCCCAAGTCAACAAGGATTTAGGACCAAAGCAATTCGAAAACCTGTACGGGTGCCTTGCTACTTACTAGCAGGGATGGGAATATATTATACACGTCAAAACGACATTGGTATATAGTCCAATCTTAATAGGAAGAACCTTAACTGACAGATATACAAGTCTAAATATCTACTTTTATGTGTTCATACGTCTAGTCGTGTGATCTGCAGCTGTCACGTTTAATAGATATCATCCATACCTATGAAATAACACAAAACATGTTCAATTTTAGCAGCAAAAAAAGAAGCTATTATTTAACAAAGGCCTTTTTCAATGAAGATTGGACTAGAGCTACAGTTCCTCCGAGTGAGTGGAATGGCACCCCTGCGCATGAAACGGAACCCCCTCGAGCAGGCAGCTAACGGGAAAGTGAAAGGAGGGAGACATCTGTCGAGTCAAACACAGGGTCACTGTGTTGGGTGAGGGAGGAACCGAGGTTATAATTAGGGAGCAACCGCCAGGAGGACACACAGCGCATCCCCATCATTTGGCCGCCATCCGTTGTTCAGCGATGTATTGTCGGACAAGTTTCGAGGAGCCCTTAATTATTTCGCACTTTCTGAGCCTACTTACTATATCAGCAGGTTCAAGAATATACACAACGTGACACCCGGTCCCCAGGTGTCGATCCATCACAATAAAAAGGGGATGGCAAAATTCCACTAATTATATATTTTCCGGCTTTGTCGGGATTGAACCTCGGGACTCTTACATCAACTGGCAGACGCGCTACCGATTGAGATTAATTGTCGGAGTCTATGGATCCCTGGTTCGACAGTGAATGATGGTGCTGACGATAGTTACTATGTGTGTGGGTTAGTACCAGGCGCGGATTCGAGGGGTCAAAGGATCAGTTGACCCCTTGTGAAGGTTAGAAAAAGTTATAATCTTATAAATAAAATACAGCACAGATAAATTATACCATTTTTGTACAGTATCTTTTTACGCGCAGACACCTCTTAAGCCGGGTCCACGTTTATTCACTGTGCGATATGACTCAGGCAAGTGTGGAAAAAATATTCGTGTTAATGTACTAATATGTGTCGTGCATAGCGAGTAACTAAATTGCTCCGCATAGAGACGGTAAACTACCACACATCAAAGTCTAATAATCGATTGAGAGCAGTTCATCCACGAATACCGAATATAGAATGTGTGGCTAGCAGGAGCGGCGGAACTGTGGGGGACTCTGCCCCCTGGAAATAATTTACCCCTACATGGACATCCCTAGATATATTTCAAATCCTCTGATATTATCAAATATGAAGCTGAAAGATGGCCTTTCAAACTTCAAATGACTTATAAATACATTATCTTGTCAAAAATTTACCGGAGAAGACCACTTCAAATAACTACTAGACGCATCAACTTGCAGAAAAAGTCAGGGGAGGAAAGCTCTAAATAATTTCCAAGGTCATCAAATTTCAAAAATGTCAGGGGAGGACAGCTCCAAATAGCTTTCAGATGCATGTTATTTTGAAGAATTTTCAGGAGAGGACCACCAAAAATAGGCTAGTTTCTGAAATAATTCAATTTTCAAAATGTTTTCGGTGAAGCACCACTTCAAATATTATCTTCTAGAGGTATCTAATTATCGTAAAAAATCGATCACTCTAAATAGCGTCAAGTGGCAACCAAATTTCAAATATTTCTAGGCGAGCAACACTTTAAATGGCTTAGAATTTTTTAAAAGCGAAAACTACTCACAGTTTCTAGAGTTAACTTTTTTTATGTTAGAGGGCCACTCTAAATAGTTTATAAAAACTACCCGATTTTAAAGAATTGGAGAGGATGACCACGGTGAAAAACATACATATGATCAAACATGAACGAACTATTAAATGGCTTTAAACATAAATCTAACATTGTAAGTAACTATGGTATTTATAATTATGTAGCCCTATGAAAATAATGTGGATCCGCCCCTGGTTAGTACTACAATCCACAAATATTTAGAGACTAGGGTACGATTTCGGTTAGTGTTATTCGTAATATTTCAGGTCATGTTGGTTTTTAAGTAAGTCGTGATGATGTAATCGATCAATGTGACTCATAAAACGTGAAATACTCAAGTTAAATATTTTTTAAACTAAGAATTCAACATTTGTACTGTGTATGATACGGATAAATAAATATACTATTGACATTCTCTGGCTTATATGACACAAAGTGATGTTAAAAGGTCATTGCTGACAAGAAACCAATATAACTTTATATTTAAAAAAATATTAAGCTACTTCGTATACGTTCTCTTTTAAAAAAAGTTCCATTACGTGAGACCGAGATCGAGTTATTAGGACCGAGCGGCCGCCACCATTAGAGATGTTAGTACTAACATTTGCGGATAAAGGGTGTCATGTGGTCAGCACAACGAACCATCCCGCCATTTATCTCGTTTGTCCTCACTCAAGAGACCGAGTTTGACACTGTTCCAGACCCACTGCTTCACAGATAGTTTTTGGAAGCGCCGGGTATCGAACCCGGGACCTCTGTATCTGTATCCAGAAGCTCTGACCACTATAAATAAAATCAATCAAACAACACACCCAACCCTAATATTGCTGTTCATGGATAGTGAGTGGACCGAACCTAGAGTCCACTCGCCATATGAGTGCTGGTAGCTGACGGCGGCGGCTGGATGCAAAAACGGTTAAAAAAAAATAAATATAATTTAAAACAAAATCGTTTGTGTGAAAGTTTTTTCTTCCAAAAGTGGCACCAAATCAAATTAATAATGTACAATGTTCTTCCAGATAGAAAGGTTACATGAAAGTAGATCTTTTAGCTTTTGCTAGCTTTCAGTTACCACCACTCTTATGGTTAACGGACTATATATTAACGAATATTTATTATAGCCCCCACTCCCTCTTCCCAATTCTCTCCAATCACAAAAAAAACCACTATGCGGCCATATTTTAATAAAAGCAGCACCAAACAAAAACGTATAAAACATAGTTTAGTCATTAAGTTGAGCTTAGAGCGAATGCTCTATATTATGTTGACGTCACGAAAGGAAGGGATATCTATCAAGTTTACCATAAAACTCGTGGTTGGACTAAGAAGTGTCGCGATGAGGAGAAGATACTCATATTGACTAAGAACACATATACGCTCATTGTAAATGCAATTCACGTTAGTTTTCCCCCTGGCAACATTACTATCATTAATAATATCCATCTTAAGTTACAGCTGCAGGTCAAATAACTTTACGTATGAATACAGTTCTTCATACTATGTGTGGTTCGCTGAGCACGAAGCATAGCCGAGAAACGTGTACCACTCCGTGACGTTACCTGGAGGAATTTACGAGTTAATCTTTACATCTGCATGTTTTAGTTTAGTTGGATTCCCAAGAAATAACCATTTAAAGATTGTTTTAAAGAGTGGTAACACAAAATTACGCTCTCTTTATGACAAGTAAAATATATATTAGTACGGATTTTTTTAAATGTGTAGCTGTCCCGGAAGAAAAAGAATTAGATCAGTGATTATAATAATATATATTTAAGTTTTAATTTGTCTCTGGGTGTTACATAAGCACCTTAGGTGAGGGGAGGGGGGTCGAGTTTTGCTTATTTTAGCTGGGAAGGAGGTGTTAGAACAATGAACAATGCTTACGTAGGACAGAGAGAGACGGGTAAAAATGGCGCAGAAACCCAGCCACCGCAGATGGACACACAATAATTAAAAGTGTCGTGACGTGATTCAAGAAACTTGGTCATCAAATTAATTTTACCTGTTTAGTACGATAATTTTAAATTCAATTTAGAAAAATATTTGTTGTAAATTATTTCGCACCGATAATGTAAACCTTTATGTTAATAATTACCATTAATTTATAAATTGTATAAAAAATAATTGTTATTCCTGTGAACAAAAAATTGCACACAAAAAAAAGTCGACAAATATGAAATAAGCAAGATCAGGGGAATTGGGGGTAGCAGAGAAAGGGGGAGGGCGTGTGGAGGAGTGGTAGGGCGTTTGGTCACTTTTGATTACAAAGGGGGAGGAGGTTGAAAGTGGCCAAAAGTGTGCTTACGTAATACTAGAACGTCCCTCTTATTTAAAATCTGCAGCTGCTACTTTAGAAAGATTGTATCAATACTTTGCAATAGTAACATAGTAAGATGTTTTAAAATTATTGTTATTGTTACAATTGTCCATGTCCTACTACCTGTTCTGGTAATACGGATATGTACTAATTACGCTAGTGAGTTAAGGATAAGGTTTAATTTAAATTAAGTGTATCCGCATTTGCGTGGAGTGAGAGTGAAAACACATTTTGTAAAAAACCACCCTCAGCCAGGATTCGAACACCGTTATCACTGCCAAGGGCAGTCTAGTCTAACACGAGAGTAACTCCATAGACCATTCGGCCACCGAAGGTATTGGCAATGTTGACCTCGGCTACAGTAGCCCCGTGGCTTCTTTGGTGTTGACTGACAGTTCAACTCTCACTTCTGACAGTCAACATTTAGGTATATACTAAATTTTGACTGTCAGAAATGACAGCTGCTAAACACATGTTTTTGCAGATCATATGGTTCAGCGTAGGGTACATAATTTGGTCTGGTAACTTTTCAAAGCTTTTAGCTGTCAGTCAGCACCAACGAAGCCATGGGGCTACTGTAGTTGTGTGTATTGTCTAAAAGAAGCCTTGTACTAGTGTTTATTCGCCGCAGGAGCCGCGTATCGATCAGACGACAAGGGGGGGGAGCGAACCAAAGACTCCACGCGAGCGTTCATGTAGTGCAGCACTCATACCCCTTCTCCAGCAACGCCCAGTTCCACACGCAAGAATAGAGTGGACCAGTACTTTGAACCGGGTGGACTTAGTTCAATCCTCACCGACTGAACTTTTGGTTCAACCCTTCATATTTAGACTACAGCGTCAGTAGCTTTTGGTTGACGATATCACACACACAAAATAAAAATTCCCTGTTTACGAGAAACAAAGTGTTTGATTAGTCATATAACGTTAAGCTCACTAGAGACGAAAGCTCGGAATTAAGTTTGAATCCCGACTTGAGTGCGCTGGGAGTATTTTCCATGTATGTAGTAGTTATATAGGGCCTATATATTAATTCAATTCTTCACGTTGCGCGCTGTTGCGTGTTGCGTAGGACAATTATTTACCAAGTAGAGAACAACCATTGATTTTTTTTTAAATTACCGAGTTTTACTAATTAGGCTAATCAGGTTATACACCAATATAATAACTACTCTAGTGGGGTAGGGATGAGGAAGAAAGTATTTTAGGATTAATATAATCGCATTTGCGCGGAAGGAGAGTGGGGAACCATTTAGGAAAAATCCTAGTTGTCCCTACAGGGATTTGAACCCCAATGAACAGGCCAGTCTAATCCCGAGAGTGACGCCTTAGACCATGCGGCCACTAAAAAGGGTGCCAGAAAATTGAGAGCCCATTTGGTAGAGAGTAAATACAAATAGTTATCTTAGGTATTTTCTCTCTCAAACATTTGAATAACGAACGATGTTTGAAAATAAAAGCTAGCCAAATTAGTTTGTCGTTGCAAACACTTTGTTTTTTAAAAATCCTTAACAGGTGACCTGGTGGTCTAGGGGCAAGGTGTCGTACTTCTGTGCTGGGGGTGTGGGGTTCAATCCTCGGACCCGGCACAATTTATCTGATTACCAAACCCTTCCTTCACCTCTGACAAGACGTGTATTAATCACAACTTGTGAATGTGTGGAATGCCAGGCCTTCCACCGTGGTTCGGATTCCACGTTAAACTGCAGGTCCTATATTTCATCTAACAATCACCTACCATTACTCATTAGCGTTAGTGCGTACAAGTCGAACGGGTAATAAGACGCGATGCTAATAATAATAATATAATCATTAACGCTAGTATCCGGGAGGGGTGTGTCATTGTTATGCCCTGAGCTAGCGCCCAAGGATGTTTCCGTGCTCGTGATAGCGAGCAGGAAACTAATATTGTCCTCGTTGTATCAGTGAGCCAAGCAGCTGTTATCATCACAAGTCGGCCTTCGATGCCGCGACCCCTACCTTCATTCAGCGAGGTCATACAAATGTTCATTACGGATGGGACTGACATTTGTGACACAGAGGACATGGCATCAAACGATGGTTCAGTCCAATTTTAGTAGGAAGAACTTTTTAGAGAAAATAAAATGCTGCCAAAATTGATAAAATTTAACTATTTTATGTATTGATAATATCTATTAAAAGTGACAACTGCAAATCATAAGTATTGACGTATTAATAGGCCTAATGAGAGTAGATTTAAAAACGTTTAAAGTTGTTAAATGAGCGCATCCTATGAAAATTAAACTATATAGTTAGATCACCATAGAAATAACCTTGTATGGTAGCTCAAAAAAATTCTAAACCTAACTTTTATGTCATTCTGTGTATTGAATAATGGCATCTGGACACGTGAATCGAACCCGGTACCTTTGGCTTAGTACGCCAATGCTCTAACCACTGTGCTATCCAGGAATGGTCCTGTACCCAGAGTCATGTGGCGTGGCTTCACAATCGACCAAAGTATCCTTCCGCGCTAGCAAAAAACAAATGGATAGTGGAAAACGTACATGGCGCTAGCTACCGGACAGGTCTTACGGAAAAATCACACGTTTGGAAATATCGGTTTTCTCGAGAACGAGGGAAATTTGTATGTTAATATTTTCAACGCCTCTTCTAAGATACTGTATCAATGTTTATTAATGGTTACATTTTCTTATTTTTTGTTATGAAGCCAGAAGTTTTCTAATGAAAAATGTCAATATGATTGATATTTGATCACTGTTAAAATTATAGAGGAGGTGTGTATATAAAAATTATAGAATAATAAACATGCTTCTAGTCTTGAACAACCCGTTTGCGAAAAGAAAATTGCAAAACAATAAAAATAGTTTTGGCTTATTTGCCGTTTCAAATCAAAATCTATTATTTTTGTCAACATTTTACTTATCAATTCTTTGACATTTATTTTTATATTTCATATAGTGTTTGATTTTCCACTGACGGGTTCGAATCCAGCCGGGTGTGTGGAGTATATATTTTCCCAAATGGTTACTCACTCTCCCTCCACATAAATTAAGATAGCTCGGGTGGGTAATTTTTAGAGGAACACATTCCCGCTGTCTTCTACTGTATATTTGGTGCGACAACTTAGCTCAGTCGGTAAGGAGTATACTTACTGAGCTGAGGGTTCTGAGTTCAATTCTCACCCGCACCAGTGGTGTGTCTAGCCTAGTTTGCCGGTGACGGGAAGGTCGGGGTTGAATCCTCGGCGGGGTGGACTATGGGATTTTCACCTTTGGGGTGTCCCATGCAAATGCTAGTACATTTCCTCTAAATTCTACCTTCCTCATCCATGATTCATTAGCGTAATTAGTGCATATGCCTAAAGTATGAATATATAGTAAGACGCGGTACTTATACACTTTATATATATATATATATATGTGAAATGCCTTTCTCTATCACTGGATTACTTACTATTGCTATATCGCCTTGATTCAAAAATGCAGACTTTCCCTTTTGTTTTGGCACCGCGTCTTACTACCTGTTTAGGTTATACGCAACATGTACTAACTACGCTAAATGAGTTAAAGATGAGGAAGGTTGAATTGAGAGGAAGTGTACCAGTATTCACGTGAAGGGAGTGTGGAAAACCATTTTGAAAAAACCACCTACGTACACCTGGCCAGGATTCGAACCCCGATCTCCCTGTCATCGGCAGTCTAGTCTACCGTGATAGTGACGCCTGAGACCATGCGGCCACCAAAGATGTCCTGACTACTGAACAATCACTCGAGTTGTTTGAACAGAAGGGCAGGACCGGCGTGCATGAAATAGGAACAAACATTTCCCCACAATGTGACAGTGATCAAACCCGGCCCACCCTGGAACTTACCCGTGATACACCAACAGCAGCGCGACACACTTCCGCTGTCATGGCCGACCACACTCACTGGGGAACAATGGAGGAGGTTGTAACATTTCCTAACATCGCAATACTGATGTGACAAGCATGAATTCATTTACTTATTATGAAAGAAAAATATAACTTTCTCGTATAGTGGTTACGCCTTTAAATTTTGTGTTAGCATTAGTGCCAGGATGCAGACTATTGATAATTTTAAGCTAATTAGTCTATAGAAACGGAATTAGTAGGAGCGTAGTTAGAGATCTGGGGGTAAGGGGGGTTGATTGGAGGGTTCAACAATCCCCCCTTGAAGTATTATCAATAAAATAAATAGTAGCCTTTATTCTTCCTTAATGGCCAAGTTAATGGATCATGGTGTTATAACACAATCATACAACCCTCAAATATGATTTTTTTAAATTTAAATTACTCCAAAAGTTTTTTTAACCAATCAATCTCCTGTTGGAGACTTCAACATGAGCCACCATGATTTTGAGCACCCCACTACCCAAATACATTTTTAGAGACGCTCTGGAAATTTGGATTAATGTTGATGTATTCTCCTGAAGATGAGATAGGAATAAAAATTCGAAGTGGTATTTAATTCCGTCGTCCTATGTAAAGGTTGGAAGTCTATTACACAAACCTTGCCTACAGGACTTCCCCATTCGTATCTGACGACAATGATCGTGATAAAACTGAAGACAGTGGGCCTAATGTCCCATATTAAATACCCAAAAGTGTCATAAAAATACATCTACTATTAAAGTATCCTAGTAAATTAGGCCTAACACAATTTAAATCTAATTGAAGCATGAATACACGAAAGTGAGTTTGATTAACTTTTAGAAGTCGATAATGTCAATATTTGTTGAAACTTAACTTGAGCCCCCATTTTATTGTAATATCTTCCGATTTTGTCCTTGGGCATGGGTATCTTTCCTTGACCTTTGAGACTTGAGTTTAAATCCCAGGTGAGTTAAATTTAATTCTCCCGTAGTACGGCGAAGAAATTGGTAACAAAATTGTCTTGGTGTAATAATTGGTCTGCCCCCGATGCGTGCAGGAAGTTGTTATAGCCTCGAGTGCCAGTGATCACTAAACTAAACTAGGAGTCATTTCGCAACCCCCTCTTCCCCCCTAAAGAGCGTAACGCCGCTCCACTTGCCGTTGATGACGCAGAGTAAACGAAGCACATGTTGAGTTGCAGCCTGTCTGTAATTACCCCCACTAGGCCAGAACAAACAAGAGGAGCTCTTTCAGAACTGCCTGCGTCATTCAGAAAGAGAGTACAACGAAAATAAACCACCAACGGGTCGTGGAAATGGCACCTTCACACACACTAAAAGTGCATGCGGGTTAATGGTTGGTTAGTGTACATAAGTAATAACTTATTATCATGAAATAAAAGTTCAATATCGTAAATCATTAATGATGTAAAACCCGCTTTGGTGATCTAAAGGTATAATCCAAGGATCGGCAAATTTAAATCGATCGCGTAAGAAAACTATATAGTCATGAAAAATAGTTATTTGTGATCTCCTAAAATAGCAAATATATCAAGAACTTTCAAATAAGATTTGAATGTGACCTAAACAACTTTTATCGGTTTAAATGACGTTTTAAAATAGATTAATATAAAAGTGTCAATTTTATATTTTCTGTAATTTGTCTAGAATGGTGGTGACATCAGTATTTAAAGAAAGGTTTAATTCAAGGAATAAATATATAAAATATATAGATTTAAAAACATCAAATGTGCTGTAGAGTGGATGAGCGAGACCTTTGATAAGGTTGCCAGACAGTCCCTGGTGTAATCTCAAAGGCACCTCTCGCAAACCGAGGTTTTAAACTAGGTCGAGTGTACTGACAAGGGTTTATCTAAATGGTTATACTCTCCATCCGCGCAAATTCGAGTACACTTCCTCTAAATTTAGTCTTCAGCATCCTCTAACACATTAAGAGTCATTATTTCATTCTCAAACGGGTAATAAGACACGATGACAAAAAAAAAAGGAATGATTAATTTCTGTCCAGAAAATATAATCAACGGCCAACCGGAAACGGAAGTGGTCCGAACTAACGACAATCCTAATAACCCGGAAGAGATTTAAGAGCGAGGGATTGCTGCAAACAAGTTTATCCAATACAACCTTCAGACCAATGAATGCTTGACCAGTATTCTACACGATAACATGTATGTTTTGAGGTAAATCTTGATAACATTTTACTATATTATTGTGATAAAAAATTACAGCTGCAGATAACATGACCTAACGTATGAATGTATTAAAGATCTAGTAAACTTTCTAGCTCTCAAATAAGCTCCTTCCTATGTACCATTAGATTGTTTATTATATCCACATTCTCTAAAACCGCTTTATTGTGTAAGTTATCGAATCCTGTCTGTGCCCCGGGCTTGTCTCTGGAGCGGGGATGTTCTTTGAACGATCCGTGACGCAAGAGGTGAGGTGCGTCCTAAATCACAACCCATCATCACTTAATGTTTGATGATCCCATGTCGCAAGAACCTGCCGGCCACCTACCTCGTGTTCCAAGTTGATATCATTCGAACCTTGAGGCGGAATTATTACTTAACTCGGTAGTTGTTTAGAACGTACCAGTAAGGAAGGTTCAAGTTATGAAAGAAAGTTGACTAATATGTTTAATGAGACTGGCATTAAAATAAAGTGAAAGTGTTAATAGACGCGATCATGTGAAAAACGGGGAACACCTATCCACGTGTTAGGTGCAAGTATTATCAAGTTATGTTGTTCAAATTCTCGACAGGCTTAAAGAAGTGCGGTAATTTAATTCGGAGGATAACCCTTTTTATAATAATGATCAAAAGATTGTCATTGTTCATTATTCTGGCTTCAATATTGTGAGGTGCTTAATGTAAACTCGAATAAGTAACCTACCATACTATATTGATGCGTATCCTAAACGTAAACTTTTTTTAAGTCTCACAAATTAAATAAAAAGTTCTCACTCGGTCGGGATTTAATCTAGGCCTCCCGAGTCTGACTTAGAAGATAAACAAAAATAAATTTACATATGACGTTCTCAAATAGAAATGTTATATTAATTACATCATTCAATTAATATTACGAAAAAACTTATGAGCCCATAGACGAAATAGGGCCTACTTTGATTTGACCAAAATGATACAAACTATAAATACCTGTATAAGTAGGTTTTGTGGGTCCTCGGCCAGTTTGCAAATCACGCCCCCTTTCCTCTTTCCTCCACTTTTTCGCCAGGACAATTTTTTTTGTATGAAATTGCGCGTTTAATAATTTTAATGAATAGAGTACAAAAGTAATCCTTGTATGTAATGTAATAACCAAAGTAAAATAATTATTTAATACTATAAACGTGAGAGTCACATACTTCACACAAGCTTTTACTTTCTCTTGACTCCTCGGAGAGAGAAGTATTATAATAGTAAAAAAATTAAAATCGAGATTTTGATAAATATCGTTATTTCATGACCCTTTGAAACTGAAAAAGTTGTTTTCGCGAGCGCGTCCGTCTGTCTACCTGCATCTCAGACTAGAGCCGAAACCATTTTAGCAATCGGACTAAAAAATTGGTATCTCGGCTCGTGTGCACACAGTGTGATACGTCTGGCGGTGCCACGTGGCCGGTGACGTCCCCCAGCAGTCTACTCCCCGGTCACGTGTTCTTGGTACGCGGTACAACAGGATCCTGGATGTAATATCCCTCCCTCTAAAGTTCCGATGGTGAAATAATACAACATTTTGCTCTAAAGTATCTAATAACCGTTTTAAAATATGCGTTTCACTGTTTCAGATCCAAAATTAATTTAATCATGATCCAATTAAAAACGTATAGAAATTATAAATACAGTTCAATGTTCATATAAAGAACCTTATAGAAAATACAACATATTTTTCTGTCAACAATAACATTTTATTGCACTACTGGTGTTATTTTATAGGCATTGATATATATTTTAATATTAAAAGTGACAGTTACAGACCATATTACTTGACACATGTATAAGAGCTTTTATTTATAGATTTCCGTTAAGGTTATTTATTTAAAAATTGGACAGTACATCACAATGTTATACTAGTAGTTATCAAATCAACTATGAATCCTTATTTTCTCAATGAATGACGAATATATTAATATTAATACTTTGAATATGTGACTAATAGTTTTTAAATTCTACTGTATTAATTTTATTAAGGACAAAACTTTAATCCAAAGTTGATGTAAAATATTATGTATTCCATTACGCCGATATAGTTTGTTGACTAAATAATTTTACGAAGACTTAAAATATCGTTATTAATTCAGAAAATAGCATATAAAATGTTGTTTGTCTGCTTTCGATGAAGATCAAATAAAATAAAAGGGGTTTCCAAACAGTCAGACACCTTAGCTCAGTCGGTGAGCTAAGGGTCCCGGATTACTTTCCCGGCAAGACAAAATTTTATAATTGATGAAATGCGGGTTTACACTTTCACAGTGATGAAGCAACTGCAGAGGACTGGATGTTGTGACTGTCCTAGTCTTAAGTTAGATTATAAGGCATAAGAAGAGATGACAAGCTTAGCAAGCCGGTAGTGGAAAATATTATTATTATTATTATTATTATTATTATTAACACCGCGTCTTACTACCCATTCGGTTTATACGCACTTACGCTAATGTGTAATGGTAGGGTGATTGTAAGATGAAATGGAGGACCTACAGTTTAACGTGGAATTCGAACCACGGTGGAGGCCCGGCATTCCCCACATTCACAAGTTGTGATTAATACACGTCTTGTCAGAGGTGAAGGAAGGGTTTCGTAATCAGATAAATCTGTGCCAGGACCGAGGATTTAACCCCGGACCTCCAACACAGAAGTTTGACACCTTACCCCTAAACCGCCAGGTCACCTAGTGGAAAAATATTGCTTGAATTTAAAAAAAAAGTCCCCGGTTCACAAACTGGAAAATATAATTGATGTAAAAACAAAGGTGCCAAACCTTACTTCTTCAAAACTAAAACTTTCGTTTTTGTTACAATTTTATATAGTTAGTAAAGTAGCCTCATGGCTTCTTTGGTGCTGACTGACAGCTCACAGCTAAAAGCTTTGAAAAGTTACCAGACCAAATTATGTATCCCTACGCCGAACCATATGATCTGCAAAAAACATGTGTTTAGCAGCTGTCACTTCTGACAGCCATAATTTAGATATATACCTAAATGTTGACTGTCAGAAGTCAGCTGTGAGCTGTCAGTCAGCACCAAAGAAGCCATGGAGCTACTGTACGTTTAAAACAAATGTTATTAACTAGCTAAGGGGTAGAAATGAGAAGATGACCCGCACGAGCTTGATATTGAAAACTAGAGTGATAAATCACAAATGGAAAACCACCAGAGACCTTTCCGATCAACAACCATCTAGGTTGTTTCCAAAGTGTTAAGACAATAAATATTATTGATAATTCCTTTGTATGAAAACTAAAGAAAGAAAAAGTTGTGTTGGTGGGCGAGTCTCCAAAACAGACTTTCCAAGCCAATAAATATGTCTGTGATCAAGTCAAGTCTGAGAACATCTCATTGTTCATAAGTAAGCCTATTTAATCTAAAACATAGCCTAAGTTCAATTTTAGGCATACTTTTTAACAATACAATTTGAAAAGAGAAAACTTTCTTGCTAAACGTTAAAATTAATGATTATTATTATTACTATCATCATACAGTGATAAATTGAGATAAACTTCATCGGCGGCGACACGCCACTGTAAAGGTTTTTACTCTCTTCTGAGTAGTCTGTCGTAAACATGGGTTGTTTGTTTGGGATCACGAGTAAAATCAAGAAAATGGGTAATTTAACTGGGAATATAACACATATTTGACTTAATGAGAGTTCAAACTGAGTTTGTTTTATTAGTAGCCAATAAAGCACAACACAATAATTGAGGGTGGGACATCAAAAAGTAGAAAAACGCGAGGATTGGGAAAATTGTCAATTAATTGATAGAATATGGGGATTACTTTATTTTGATTTACTGTAACTAAAAGCATCATAGGATGATCCTTATCTATAGTGTCGTTTTATGGTGACTTGGAGGTCGGGATCGAATCTCACCCGGACGTACTGAGGGTGATCTTCCCCTAAACGGTTTCGCACTCTCTTCCTACGCAAGTGTGGGCGCATTTTATCGCGATTCTACTTTCTTTATCTCTAATAAAATTTTGTTTCTTAATGTCAATAGACTTAACATGTTCAGACAAATTTTTATGGGAAGCTCCTTTGAGAAAATATAGGCATGGTACCTATTTTTGCGTACAACCCGAACGGGTAGTAAGACGCGGTGGTAATAATAATAATAATAATAATAATAATACATATTTTATGCTGCCAAAATTCGGTAACATTTTACTGCTTGTTAGTGTTGCCTTCTTCAAAATATAACAAAATACTTAAAAAAGCGAAAAGTTTTCCTTGAGGTGGAGTGCTAGTGAGCGTGAGTTTAGAGCATTAATTATGCAGTTTTTATAGCACAAACATCTTTTGGCTAAAATAAATCAAATATTTCTTCTATAGAAACATAGAGTTTAGTTTTCTGCACATGCCAATCTCAACAGTTGTTGAATATCTGTCATGAGCATGGCGGCATTTGGTGACAAACTTTTCTTTGTTTAAAAAGTTTGTCATCAAATGCTGCCATGCTCATGACAGATATTCAACAACTGTTGAGATTAGCATGTGCAGAAAACAAAACTCTATGATTATATATAAGAAATATTTGATTTATTTCGGCCAAAAAATGTTTGTACTATAAAAACTGCAAAATTAATGCACTAAACTCGCGCTCACTAGCACCCCGCCTTAAAGATAAATATTGTTATTTTATAGCAGTATTAATAATTTCATTCAAAAGTATCAACTGCGATCAACTTTTCAATCACGATGACAGGGAGTTAGGAGTTCGAATCTCGGTAGGATGTATTGAGGGAGGGTTTCCTTTAAGGGGTTTCCACTCTCCCTCTACGCAAATGTGAGTACAATTCCTATGAATTCAACCTTCCTACTATATTAGCTCGATTAGTACGTAAGAGTATATAACCTGAACAGGTAGTAAGATGCTGTGCGAGTAAAAAACTTTTGTCAGCTGAGATTCTTTCTATGAAAATGTAACTGTAGATAGGCACGATATGCGCGCGCGGCTAGGACAGGAATGAGGAACATCCAGTGTTGCCAAGTTTTAAGCTGGTGGCTAGCATTCCATCACGGCTCAGATGTGACCTTGTATTCTGACCTGAGCTGAACAACTCTGGCCAGCAAGGCGACAAGGAACATCACGTGATCTCAATCATTTGTTTTTAAACTCTGGTAGTTTTTAAATATCATATTAACGTCTAGCTCACTAGCTATGAATCATAACTTGAAAATAATCTTCTCGCCTAATAACTACTCCCAATAAAAAGAGGACAAAACTATAAGCGTATAAGACACTTTGTGCAACCTCTGTCCCCGATCCAATTACCTATAGACGTCTGATTCAGAAGAAAAACTTTATTGACAATTACAAAAGTTACTCAACATTTATGGTACAATATATTTATACAAGTTATGTGATCTGAAGTTTATCAATTTAAATAAATAGTAGCCATACCTATAAATTAATATTTATTCCATAATAAAACTTTAAAATAAGATATACTTGAATAAAAAGAATGAAAACCTTTACTTAAATAACCCTTTCCTCTGTGGTTAAATGATCTGAGAAAGTTATAAGAAAATTTTCCGATTAAAAATTAACTATTTTTATACATCTAGGTTAGTGACCACCGACACGGGTGGAGTTTGATTCCAGTTTTTAACGGGAAAGGCCCTCTAGAAAATTCAAACAAATTTTTTCTCTGACAATACTGAACGTTTTATTTATATTATTAACTTCTTTTCTTTTAGCACCGTATCTTACTATCCGTTCGGATTATACGTTTATGTACTAATTGCGCTAATAGTTTGAAGGATTAAGATGGTTATATTCAGAGGAAACGTACACGCATTTGCGTGGAGGGAGAGTAAAAAACCATCGTGGGGAAAAAAAGCCTCAATACACCCAGCCGAGATTCTAACCTCGATATCACCGTCATAGGCAGTCTAGTCTACTGCAATAGTAGCGCCTTAGACCATACGGCCACCGAAGCGGGTTGTTAACAATGTAATTGTATTGATGATATCAAAAATGACATGGCTGACGTATGCTAGATGTAAAAGTAGATTATGGGAACTTTACTAGCTGTCAGAATAAGCCTTTACAATATAAATTGTACTATAATTACACACAATTAGTTTTAATTAGGCATATAAGTTTTTGTGTCAATGAACTTGTTATTGACGACTGGTGAGTTGCCAAAAGTAGATTTTTTTAAAAGAAAGTCCACCTCTATTCAAGATGGGGAGAAAATGCACCCAACTCGTGATCACACACTAAATACAAAACGCTTCTGTCGGTTCGTAATTTTTTTTATTGTCTTCATTAAATGTTAAGCCCAATTAATAAATATATTCAAACATTTTAAATATAATCACAACAAATCTACTTGTCATCAGAATTTAGTCATCTTGCTTCCGCTACCCAAATAACCACAAACTACGACAAAGTGGATGACAATGGAAGAAGGCACGATTTGCGGCGATTTATCATTTCCCAGTAGACGCCAGCGTCAAGAGACTACAGGCGCCGACTGTTATGACGTCACTTGCGGCAGCAAAGATTCGCCACACGACCGGCTTGTCTACATGTCTTCGAGGCCTCGGGCCAGTTTCATAGTCAGTGAATGCTTAGTGGACCGATAGTGTGGTCCCGAGCAAACCCACGCTAGAGTCAACAAAGCATCAACTTAGTCAAGTTCCTGAATAGGCCCCTAGAGTGTAACGCCACACTTGAAGCATACTCAATCTTGACTGAGACGTAATGCCTAACCACCGATACTTTGTTCGAATCCCAAAAATCTTTAGCTCTAGCGTAGTTTTAAGTATATTGTATTTGGTTTTAAGTTTCACGGTTTAATCGATGCGGTTAGGATGAAAGGCAGTTTAGAGAACGTTCGCCCACAGTTGCGTGTAAAAATCACCCCCCTCCCCCTCCACGTCAAGGATACGAACACTGATGTCCCCGTCAACAGCGACCCAGTGCAATACAAATCTAGAGCCTTAGACCACACGGGCCACAGTAATATTACTGATAAGAGTTAATTCAGAATCATTTGTACAAAGTTCGACCTCAACAAGGAAAAAAAAACTATGAGCAAACTTAGTATGGAAACATTGGTTCGATCTCGGTCGCTGTAAATAGTTGTATGGAGTGAGTTTGTCCTCCTAGAGTAAGGGCAAGGTGTTCAGTGATGAATGTTCTGTCAGTGTCAGGCACCGAACCTTTTACTTGGACCGTGTACCCAGATTGGTGCTCGGGGTGACCATGCGAACTGTTATGCCTCCATTGGGGTACACAGGGCTGGGCCGAAATCCCACGTCACGAGGCAGCGACCCAGAAATGGGTTGGACTATGTGGGGTAGTGAGTTTGATCACCGACGAGTGATGGCAGGGGGGTCCGGCCCCTTGCGGTTCTGGGCCTGCGGGTCTGGGTCCGCCATTGGTGCGGTGAGCAGTTTTAGAGCTCCGGTGCTAACCCGGACAGTAGTGCATGGGCGCCTCACACTCGTACGCACGAGAAGTGGGAGATTACTTTCCCACGCGCAATGGGCGTAATCACATTCCCCTAAACACAAGAAAGAGTGGAGATCGTAAGGTCGCTTCTGTGAACGGAAGTAAATAGCTCCGGTTATCCCCCTGGATAAGGGTTCGGCCAAACTAGCGAGCGAGAGTGTGATTAGCAGATAGCTCTCGATAGTTGTTGACAAGGAGGCAAAGGTTAGAATCTTGGCTCAGGGAACTGAAGGTAGTTGTGGACAAGTTATTTATTGTTGTGGTTTTACCATCCTTTATCCGTACTAATGGAGATTCTTATTTGTAAAGGCTTACTTTGATTATAATATTGAAGTATTTTAACATATCAGTAACATATAGGTATGGTTTATGATCTTACCAATTAAATAAGGCCGTTAGTATCAAGTGTGCTAAACCTATCGATAGTAATAAAAATGTCAAAATGAGAAGTTTTCCTACTACTCAATGAACCAACATACAATAATATTGCCTAGCGCCTGTAAACTAGACTGTACCGGGTTGAGCTCGCGCCAGTCTGGCCACCTCTCAATACAACCAATGTGTTCTATTTTATATTTTAGTCGCTCGCTCCAGTCTGGCCACCTTATTGCAACCAATGTGAACCAATGTGTTCTTTTATATTAGGCTCGCTCAGTCTGGCCGTACACTTAGTGGAGGCACGATCTCTGACCGATCACCGTGAGTGACAGGAAAAAAGGGGGGGGGGGGAGATTTAATTCTCGCAACCCCCCCCCCCCTTCACCCCGGGTATACGGCCAGAACCTGATCAACCCATCCCTTCTGGGTGAGGGGTTGGAGCTAAATTGTCAGGTACCGACCTAGAAACTGTCCAGGGGTGAGCGGGAGCTGTGATGGCTTAAATACCACAAGCACTCATATATGTATGTATAGTCCCTCTTATGGATAAGATGGGTATGCATAAATAACTCATGGTCAGTGTCAAAAACGCAAAACAACTGAGCTATTTGCACACTTGCGCATGTTAATAAATAGTTGACCATTGTAAACAGAGGTAAATACGTTACATCACCAAATACAACAAGTCCATACATCACATTCCTTTCCTGTTTCAGAAGAAACAAGTTAAATTTATGTTGGTTTAAAATACTTGGGAGGAATAAAACAAATAGGCTATAAATAGCTTTTGAATTTTGCTTCAAAAGTTTCAAGGAGGGTGTTTTTTAAAAACTTATTTGCATATATTATTGGCAATGTTAATAGTAGGTAAGGTTAAATAAATTATTATTATTATTATTATTATTATACTATCAACACCGCGTCTTACTACCCGTTCGGGTTATATGCACTTACGCTAATGTGTAGGTAAGATAGGGTGATAGTGAGATGAAATGGAGGACCTACAGTTTAACGTGAGATCCGAACCACGGTGGAGGCCTGGGTTAATAAATTGATTAATAAAAAAATACCAAGCTAATCTTAAGATTATAATATTATCAATAAAGTACCGGTCAGTCACATTAACTTTCAACATGAAGAAAATTAAAAATAAAGTGCCTATTAGACAAATCTTATGATCCGATATTGTAGGCTTATAGTTTCTTCTTAACCTTCCGGAAGGTTCCGTGACGGAACACTTTTTATTAGAAGAACAATTTGGGAACACCTGTGTCCAGATGTAATTTTTAAATTTAAAGAATATCATATTCTATTGATTTAGAAGTCAACGCGTGTGACAGTTTTTATTTAGAATCATAGCAGCCAACATCACTCAAGACTTTTTTCGCCAGCGTAACACTTGTAACCGGTTAAGAGCCCCTGCCTGCGCCAGAGTCATGAAAACCTCATAAGCCCCAACTTTGACGGCAGTCACTCAAAACCATGCAACGTACTCGCAGCAACCCTTCGAAACGGATACTACAATGCGCTCAATGAGAGCCTCTTGAAGTACTCTCGCGCCAAGACGGAAGTTCTTCAAACTCCAGTGGTCTGTGGAGTCTCCAGACAATGGCGGCCGACCCCTTCACTCCAACAAACACTAGGCTGTTGTTTTAACGCAGCGCGGGACAATTCACTGGCCTTGCAACGTTTACAAAGCACACGCGGGAAAAAATTCCTTCAGACTGCGACAAAATGGTATGCTCTTGCATCACGACCATCGCTGACAATAACTAAAAAAAACAATAAACATGTGATAGTTGATTGTGTGTACTAGTACTGGTTACGCGCGCGATTCCTCCTCACCGATCCGTCATAAAAGATTTCTATTGAATATAATTGGGATATTTTTTTTTATTATACAATTTTGTATGAAAGGTGTTTTAAGTTATCTTGTGAATGAATTCGTAAATGTCTACTCACCTTTATTCGTACACCGCTTATTATAAGTGAAATCAATATGGGAAGAATGGGGTTGGAACCCGCTCAGGTCTACTGAGGGAGTTTTTCATAAACGGTTTCCCGCCCTCCTTCCACGGAAATGCGGGTAGATCCGTTCCTCGTCCCGGCTACATTACAGTAAGTATCATATTTGCGTATAACCTGCACAGGCAGTAAGATGTGGATAAGCCAAGATCATCTCGTAGCGCCATTAGCCCCGCGAAGCTAAGGGTGAAAGTAGTTTTAGGCTTGTTTTGCATTATAAAGGTTATTAGCTGCTACAGGTGTGTTGTCCTTATTGAATCGTATGTGTTGATCTAATTAAAGAATGTTTTAACAACGAAAACTGGAGGTGCTAATAACCCACTCGCACGATGTGGCGCTTTGTGAGTTAGTATCCCAACATTCGTGTACGGTTTAAAACCTCCGAAGTACAAGAAAATACAGGCATGTGTTCTTCACCTTCTGATGTACAACCATACTAAAATCATTTCGTCATAATCTTCTTCCTACCTCAAAATATCCAACGGATCATCTGTATTCTCATCCATCTAGAAATCAACTGGTGACTGCGGCTGGAGTTGCGTCTTTGGAAAACACCCCACGCGACTGTCGCTTGCGGCTGGTGTCGCGTCTTTACGGTCTATTGCGGCTAAGGATGTGGTATGAACGGAAAGTATCGATATTGTACTCATTAAAAGTATCAGAAGGAAAATATAGATGCCATTTTTTTACAGGCCTGGCATTCCCCACATTCACAAGTTGTGATTAATACACGTCTTGTCAGAGGTGAAGGAAGGGTTTGGTAATCAGATAACTTTGTGCCGGGACCGAGAATTGAACCCCGGCCGCTCTACCTTCTTAAAAAAACTTCCATGATTATTCACTTCTGGGAGGAGCCATTTTAAAAAAAATATATTCATCGTTTATATACTTCACCAAGATAAACTTTACTGCTTCGTCTGCTTGGGGCATCCTGTAGTTGAGTGAGTTCATATATCTCTACACAAGTTTCTCATTGATAAAAGGGGTAGTAAACTGGTGGCGTTACGCCCTTTTGCCTAGTCAGGCCAGGCTGTATTGATAAACAAAGATGAATTATGATGATAAAAATGAGATTGAATGCTAGAATTGCTTCTTGCTTGACATGCAGAAAATGAGTGAGAATTGAGAAATAGTGTCATTTGTTTTTTCCTCCACAGTCCACCCTAGTAAACATTTAATACCAGCATGAGTGGATATAACAAAAAAACTCGTTTCTTTCAATACCGATGTGTAATATCAGTAAAAGTATCGTAAAAAAGTAAAAAATTACTAGTATCTAAAGGAAAATAGCTGCAGCTTCGCCAAAGCATCCTAATCTTACTCCTGTCCACAATACCAGATCGTTTAAATTCACCATTTAGTGCAAAGAAACAAAAATAATTTCAGAGTAATGGATTTAATTACCTTTATAGCTGCATCTAAATAATCTTTAAATTTAACAATGACACCTGTACAAGAAAATCAATATCGCAACCTATGACCTTTGGCTTTAGTAGGGCAATGCTTTTACCAATGAGCTATCCAGGAACAGTCCAAGAAAGTGACAAACATTTATCCCTACCCGGGAATCGAACCTCCAAACCTTAGATAGGTAGAAAGAATAGGAATGACATTTTCTTTGTTGTAAGTAAACTAAGGTAGGTAGGTAGGTAGGTATCTTATCTAAAAATGGTTCTGAATTGCTATTTCAAGGAGGACAGGGTAACAAAGTTATAAACACTACTGGCCAAATTTTTTAGTCTGAATTTATAGCTGAACGTGCCTGCCTACTATGTTACTATATATCTACCAATGGTTTCCGTTTTAAACGGTGTTATTGAACGCAGAGTATAGAGCTAACATTTTTTTTAATTAGTAGCTTGTCTGAATAGTTCAAACCGGAAACATATCATTCATTGTATGTGATCTATAAAACAATTTCGGAGCAAATAGCTAATCAGTGCAGTGAAGCAACCATCTACTTTTTTATGGTACTGTGTGTACTAAGAACAGGTAAACCTCTCCCTGCTCAAACACTAAACAGGTTCATTTAGAAGGGGGAGGGGAGGGGGGCGGGGTGGTATTAGAGAAAGGGATAATATATACACACAGTAAAACAGGCTTAAGCGAGAAAGGTTGCATGAATAACGAACGTCATGTAGTAGAGAGAGAATTTAGAGGGATAGCTAGCTATTCAGTACAAAATCAATTTACAAACCAAACAACACATGCGAGAAATAGTATTGTCCTCCTTTGATGTATCAGCGTTTTAATGAGTTTCGTTTAATTCCATGTAAACACACTTTCACCATTTCAGCAAAAGCGGAACCTTTTATTAATTTTTTTTAAAAATTATTTCGAAATAAAATATCCTACTAAAAATAAAAGCAAAGCGAATGTGATGAATTGAGTTTACAAAGTTATTATCTCTGCTATGTTTAATTTCAACATCAGTTACTAAACAAAGGCCTACCATACCATTTTATTAGAATACTACAGTATACACTAATGTGCATTGGTTTTATTAAAGTTTGTCTCGAATTTATTTTTTAATATAATTAAATGTGAGGCATTGTCTACTACCATATAAAAAGAGGTGTACAACACAATGTGCTTTTTCATTCTTTCCCTGGTGAATGCTGGTATGAGTTATTAAAATTTACTTTTTTCATCGGGTTACTTAAATGTTTTGATTTACTAAAGGGCGACCAACCTAACTATGTTTTCAAAGCCAATTTTTAACGTTTCCAGATGTTATGTTACAAACATTATCAACTAAAACAAACTTTAGGTGAAAATTCACCACAAAAAAAATTAGAATGATTTGACATAAAATAATTATGAGAATTTCTAGAACTAAACCTAATCGTATTAAATAAATCAGGTTTTTGACAAAGCAACTGTCTGCCTAGTCTATAATATATCTTAATTGATAAGTTTTTTTTAAAAGTGGGTTGGCAACACCAATTATCAGGCAGTCTAAGTATCAAGCTTGCAATAAGATTGAATTGCCTGGGAAGGTTTAGGTTAGAATATCGGCTGTTTTTTTTTTTTCATTTTATTATCCTTATGATGTTCACATCCTCTTCCATGCTAATGAGAGTGCACTTTCTTCCCGGTGAGGAAGGAAGGGTTTCAGGAGAAATACAACTGACAGTTTCCTCAGACTTGATAAAGTTCTGGTTGAATGTAAAAAAAAAAAATCTGTATTGAAAATTGAAGCAATATAAAGAATGATTCTGTTTACATCTACAAGTCTCAGAGAATGTGGTTTCTTAAAAATTATGGTAATCAAAACTATAGAAATTAATTATCTTCGCTTGCCATTTCATAAAAATAGACCTCGATATGTGTTAAGAAGCAAGTTCATACATACTTCCCTCCAACAGGTAAATATTGTAACATCTCTTTTAAATATTAAATTCACTAGGCCTGCACTTGGATGTTTTTAGTTAAGTACTAATGTTGTCAAATATGTTAGTACCTTAATATTATAAAACATATATATTTGTGGGTTTACAGATAAAACTTTTAATCAATGTAAAAATGGGAAGGTTTTGTTTTGTTTTAATTTTATTGTAAGGTTTTTGATATATATTATTTAAGTGAGGATTGACAACCGTATTTATTATTCAAGTGAGGCTTGGGTGCATGAAGTTTAATAAACAAAAACTTACTCTAAGCAACCTTCTCCAACCTTGACCTTTCGATCAAACATTATTATTATTGGATGTTGCTAGTGATTAAAAAAATCTAGTTTTCTAGATAAATCATTCATGAGAATACTTTCCACCACCTTAAAAATAAACTTTCAGATAATCAAACCGCTTATAAAAATAAATATGTCCCTAATTTAGAATTTCTTGGCATGTTGCCCCTCAAGTCTCTGCCCAAGGTCAGGTTGATGCTATTTATTTGGACCAAAGTAAGGCATTTGACTTATGTCAGCATAGTATTATTCTCTCTAAGCTTGGTAATGTTGGCCTTTCTCACTCATTTGTAAATTGGTTCCGCAGTTATTTGTATGAAATATCATTCACTATTAAAATTGATTCACACACCTCACAACATTTTTAGCACCCTGTGGCATACCACAGGGTTCTAATTTAGGTCCTTTTCTCTTTAATGTTTTTATTGATGACATTGGTAATGTAAATATTTGAAATTGTCTAGTTATTTACTCTTTGCTGTTGATGTAAAATTATTTAAAATTTCAAATCATTTGCAGATTGTATAGTTACAAAATGATGTAAATGGTATTCTACAATGGTATTTTGAAAATAGAATGTCTATTAATAAATCGAAGACCAAATCTATATATTTTACTAGGAAAACTAATCCTTTCTTTTTTACTATAAATTGGGCAATGAAAACATAGTTCTTACCCTTTATATTAATGATCTTGGTGTTCTCCCGATAACAAACTTTATTTCCACTACCATGTTGAGCATGTAATTTTCCAATTGTTGAAAACTTGGACTTATTAAATTAATTACCTCATCATTTAAGAAAGTTGACAGTTTCTTATCTCTATCACACCCTGGTTAGATCTAAGTTAGAATATGCTATTGTTGCTTGGAAATACATTGCCTTAACTGACTCTCTTAGGTTGGAAAACATTCAAAGAAAATTTGTGGCTGCTGCATGCTATGACAGAATTCTAAACCTCTTAGGGCTCCAAACTATCTCCTCATGTAGACACTTTATGTGATGCCTCTTTTTTTAATATTCTCAATAACAAAATTTATTACAAATTTGCCCTTGATCATGTAGGCGTTCATATCCCTTCTCGGGCTTCTTGTAATCCAAAATAATTTTTTCTCAATAGCTCTTATATGGTAAGCCCTATAGGTTGTATCCTTAGCGCCAATTCTAGAATTCTAGATTTGTCGAATTCAACTTCTATCATAAAGAAAAGCTAAACTCAAGAGAGTTATTTAAGGAACTCCCACATCAATAATTTATTGTGTAATCATTTTACCTATAATATTTAAATTTACAATATTATGATTTATTTTTTGCATATTGTTACTGCTTTTAACTACTCTTTAGTTATTTGTTATTATTGCTATTTTTTATTCTTATTACTATTAATTACTACTATTTTTTTCATAACTATTCATCAATGTGTATGTGTGATGTATATATATATATATATATATATATATAAATTATTTAGCTATTATTGTTTTTCTTATTTCTCTGTGTAATTATTATATATTTGTAAGGTAGGCAAACTTATGTACTGTTCAGTGCTGGCCTGTTACAGATTTTATGACTGTTTGACAGCCCTATAATAAAGTAAATTGAAATTATTATTATTCGCACCGCATCTTACTACCCGTTTTGGTTATAAGCCCTTACACTAATGTGTAATGGTAGGGCGATTGTGAGATGAAATGGAGGACCTACAGTTTAACGTGGAATCCGAACCACAGTGGAGGCCTGGTATTCCACACATTCACAAGTTCTGATTAATACACGTCTTGTCAGAGGTGAAGGAAGGGTTTGGTAATCAGATAAATCTGTGCTGGACCGAGGATTGAACCCCGGACCCCCAACACAGAAGTCTGACACCTTACTCCTAGACCGCCAGGTCACCTACCGTTATTAATTCTTGCAATGAATGTATAAAGTGTAATATTTAAATAAAATTGTGGGTTATACTTACGAGCTAATAGTTTTCTTTTCAAGAAATATACAAAAATCAAAAAATTAAATATTATGAGTTGCATTCTCATGTGGTTTTAACATTTAATTATTATAGTTAGATTCAACTGTAATCCCAAGTTGCTTAGGACTAATTAAGTGCAATGATTAATAAAGCACTAAAACTTAGTGAATGTAAAAATATATCTTTAAATGGTTTTGTAAGGAATTGTCATCATTTAGGCCTACCTATTTAAAACCATATGTGCTTGGATCAAGTACCTTGTGAGGAGATCAGTGTAGTTGGTCCTGTTTCTTTCCAAATTACCTGACCTTTCCCAGTTTAACATGATAAATATTTATTCCTAGACTTAAGATTTATTTACAATTGTTATATCTTGAGGCAAAAATAAAAAAATCTAAGTAACCTACAGAATTCCAAATAAATGGTCAAATCAAAGACTGATTTTGGAACATATTTCATGATCCCCCAACAAATATAACTATTATCTGATTTGTCCAGTTGTTTAAGCACTTAGTGAGGATTATAAAATGTATTAAGGGGATGGTACCTATCATCTTTCACATTATATATACCTAGATATATAGGCCTATTTTTTTATAATTTATAAATCTTGGTGTCACTCATACGCTCTTGTGTGTGTAATAAAGTGAATATAGAAATATTGTGCCATAACAAAGAAAAAGAGCTTAAAATGGGATGGATAAATGTATGTATATCTGTTATCAGATGTATTAGGTAGTAACCACAGGGTTGATCAAATGGCAGTATGTAGTTAAATTCCTTCAGATTAATTTCTTCCTTAATAAACTCTTGAATATGCAACACTACCAAAAGTAGAGCTAAATTATATTATGTTTAAAAAAATAAAATGAATTTTTGAAGCTGAGTGTACATTCTTCGAAAGCTTCCACGACATGAAAACGCAACGGTATCGTGTATGGATGAGGTTCAGTAACAAGCAGCCTCACATCTAGTTTGTTCCGCAACGATTCATCACAATAGCATTGTTAAAACAGCGGGTAAGCCCCTTCTATTATATAATATTTTATACGACGAAAGAACTGTTTTAGCTTTGTTCCGTGAACCACACCAAAATTGACAGATTTAATGGAGAAGCCGAAATCAATTAGAAGTAGTGTGGAATGTGTGCGATTCATGGTCAACAGACACCTCATGCACCTACGTGGCTTCCTAAATACTCGAAAACGAAACAAAGGAAGACTATCGCTAATCTTAGTTCAACAATGTCTGCAACTATTTGTTTGGCTACAATTGGCTTCCAAACCCCATTGGTCCAAATAAGTGTACAATGTTTATTATGTGTAATCATGACGATAAAAACTTTTCTTTCGTGTATTAAAAGATAATACATAATAAATAAGATTGAATATCCTAGAAAGTAATGACCCAAGTCACATACATTGTGACAAGTTTAATAATTCCTTGTTTCAACAACTCTAAAAATCCCCGGCGCCATCTTAGAGCGATATACTTATTACTGAACAACCTGTTGCTCTCCTTGCTAAAACTGGGAATGTCAGTCTCAAAACATCCATCAAGATTCTAAAAGACACGCTTGGCTTTGCAGTTAGGCTAATTTGTAGTATTATTTGAAGAAATGCAAATTAACTGTTCAATTAAAATTGCATTCTTAATGCTCTTTTGTTTACTAAAATATCATTACTGCCTCCAAAATTATTTTGATTTTAAAATAGTTTATGTGATTGGGCAAATGTTGATTGTACATGTCACGGATATTACAACCTTGTACTTACCTTTCATTCTTCGCATTTATATCCAACTGTGTGAATTCTGTACCCGAATGCGCATCCAGTTTGAAATGTTTATGACACACTGCACTTTATTTATATATTATTTCAAATAAAACTCACTAAAAATAAAATAAGACTAGCAGTTACCAACGAAACACAATCACCAACCCATGGCAATTTTTAAAATTAAATAACATGTTTTTAAAGAATCAGAAATACACCTGAGCTTTTACTTTTACAACCAATGGAATCCGTCCTTCCGAGTTTATAAAATACTAAAACACAAGTGAATAAAAGTTGTTTACGTAGCACTTGACACTAATTTCACTTCGCATAGTAAAAAAAAACATAACTAAGACATGGCGAATTTTTTTTAACACACCATAATCAGCTTGGTTTAACTTTTACACTTTATTTTTGTAATTCAAAGGATAGAACAACAGAGAAATACTTATAAACTTTAGAAAGACGAAATACCAAGCTCGATTCATGCACAAGACTTCTCTTGCTTCACAGTTGTTCTATAATCTCGGACCCAAAACATTGCACTCTACAATAGCTGGGTACGAGAGTACAATAATCTTTCGGCCAAAGTCGGTAGCGCTCGTTTCCCTTCGTACATGCCAATCGCCAGAGAGATCTGAAAACCGTGGAGTGCTCTCTCTTTCTCTCTGTTACATTCTGAAGCAAGCGCTAAAACTTTATGAAACGAAATTGTTCAAGTTGACTTGTCCAATACGAAGTAACGAATAGAAAAGATAAATTGAAGAGCTACAACATTATTATACTTAATACATAATTATTATAATATAATAGCTAGCATTCCGTCTAATAGATCATTCAATATGTCCATTTTTTTTTATTGCGCAGCCTACTTTAAGCTATGTTGCCAAACAACATTAACATTCATAATGTTCAATGAAGGATCGACACACACAAACGCTTTGAATGAGGATATCCGCAATTTTCACGTGAGGAAATATGTACTAGGGGGAAACTATTTTATGTTGTCGTAGTGCAGGAAAATATCAATAGTAAATATGGAATGAATGTTTTTAAAAGGTATTGCATACACAAGTAGTAGCCACCTTAGAAGTATAGTGAGAGTAGGTAAGTAAGTAAATCAATTTGATTTCGAACATAAAGCTAACTCGCGTCGGTGGTCCCACAGTATTTGTCAAGTTCCTTTCTGACTAACCAGTGACAGTAACGTCGGGACTCAAATTCCAGGCGGGTGTATTGAGAGTGATTTTTTTTTCAATGGTATCTTAATTTCCCTCCGCGTGGATCCATCTGCATTTCCTCCAAATTAAACCTTCCTAATCCCTACCTTATTAGCAGGGTTAAAAAAAAATTGCGTCTAATCCGAACGTGTATGGTGACATGCGGAGAGAATAAAAATAAAAAAACTTTTGAATAAGTGTTTTTATCCAAGCATAAAATATCAACTTTATTTAAATTTAGCACCACGTCTTACTACCCGTTCATGCTATACGCTTAAGTACTAATTACGCTAACGGGTTAAGAATGGGGAAGGTTGAATTTAGAGGAAGTGAAGCCGTATTTGCGTGGAGGGCGAGTGGTAAAACCCTTTAGGAAAAATCCACCCCCAGTTCGCCCGACAGAAATTCGAACCTCAATCGCCCCGTCCTCGGCAGTCTAACTCAACACGATACAAGCGCGTCAGCCGACTACGCCACCGAGACGGGTCAATATCAACTGTTATTAGACAAGACATTGATGTATATAACTTGTGTCAACTCTTGGCACTATCCAATCACACCACCTTAGCGTAGCTTTATATTCGACAAGGAAACTGCTTCTAAAAGCAAAGTAATACTAATGCATAAAGCATGTAAAGAGGGTAGGCCTCACCCTCACTTGTCTCGATATATTACTGTCCCGATCGACTGAACAACCCCTCTTCCCTCCACTACCAGCCCTCCTCAGCGAGAGCTATCCCTTCCTCCCGACTGGTTGACCCGATCGACCCCGCCCGAGGGCGTTCTAAAGCGAATTACCCCCCTCACCACTCCCTCGTGTACACCCCCGCAAAGTAATATCACGCAGTCTCCAGAAACCCGAGTTCCTATTCCGTTCCGCGAGTGAAGACAATTCGACCAACTTCACTGAACGTCAGAGAAAGATAACAAAACAGGATGGAGAATAATTTGTAATCCCTTTCTTTCTTTTTTTTCAACTAGTTCACTAATACGCTAGTTAATTTTTTTTTTTTAGCTTCAAAGTCTTATACAATGTATACCTTGAATCTACAACCTCAATTTGTGTTTTAAACTTTAAATTGCTTCAAGAGGGAATTGATGTCTGTTGCAGAGGTTTATTAGTGTTTCCTGTTGCGAAAATTCATCCCGAGCCACCCCAGATAAAAAAAAAATCGCTCTACCAAAAGATCTCCATTACGAAATGCGGGGGAGTGAAAAAAATCGAAAGTGGATTCATTTGTTCACTCTTTTACACGACCAATCATTCTTCTTCTCCTTGTCCATTTCATCTCACAATCACCCTACCATTACACATTAGCGTAAGTGCGTATCGCCCGAACGGGTAGTAAGACGCGGTGCTAATAATAATAATAATAATAATAATAATAATAATAATAATAATAATAATAATAATTCTCCTTAGTCCCTAAGCCGATGAGACGAATGAAACCGCAGCAGTCACGTGAAAGAATGAAGCTGATAGAATAATTGTCCAGAGCCCTGACCTTATGACCTTTGGTTTGAACCTTCAATGACCTCTCACACATACTCTCACCTTACCCAGTCATCATGAGGTTCCGCCCACACGATATTCTAACAATCAAGTGAGAGCTGGCGAGGAATGCTCTTAAAATGTAGGTTGGTTTTAAGACCTCTTTATGCATTTTCTTGGGGTATCATTTAGGAAAAACAATATTCGGTATACCTGGCTTGAACTTCGACCTCTTTTATTGCGGAAATTACTCCTTAAACTACGTGGCCATCGATTCTGGATGTGTTTAACACAGTATTTAAAAGCCACCAGTATGTTCTGTCAAAATAAAATGGTGCGAAGGTGGTTTACCCTATTATTGGCTTTAAGCTACGGTATAGGGGTAAACATAGAGTAATTATTTTTTTATCATTCAATAAAACTAATCATATTGTATTTTATCGACAGTCTTCACTCTTCATGGCTGAGTGGTTCGAGAGGTCAACCATAAATTCTAGCAGGGATCCGGGTTCGATTCAAAGCAGTGCATAAACTAATTAAGTATTTGTGTACGAGTTTGTCAAGTTTTAAGTATTATGTTTCGAATGCTAAAGTTGGATAGGGGGCAGTGCCGTCCTATTTTATTTAATAGTAAGAGAAAGAGTAAAATGATTATCAAATTTGGCCGGAAATTAAAAAAAGAAGATTGTATTTTCTAAGAGATCCCTTCAAATAAAATATTATTATCCCTTTTAATATAACCTGGGATATCATACAATTTAAAAATCAACACATTTCACTATACAATCAAAGAGCCAGGACAGACAAGACTAATATAAACCCAAACAGTCGGCCTATCAGTAAAATATTTTGAGCACTAAAGTGAGCGATGAGAGTGACGCACCCACAGGCAGAAATCGAGGCGTTTGCCCTTCCTCCAAGATCAAAATTAATTTTAATAAAGGCTTGAAAAATATTGAGTACAATTATAAAAAAAACTATAGTGATGGATAGCTTTACGGTAGGTCGCATTCATACATTCTACATTTCCTCTAAATTCAACCTTCCAAAATCCTAAATCATTAGCGTAATTATCAATACACATGCGTATAAATTGACCAGGTAGACAGACGCGGTGTTAAAAAAAAAAGCTAAGGTAAGTTATGCACCTTTCTTCCACAGTAAAATTTCTGGGCACGCCAATGAACGATGGGACCGAAATCCTCTAGTTCAGGGATTCCCAACCTTTTTCACTCCAGGGCACACTTAGTCCAAGACAATATTTTCACGGCAAACTTGTGTGAAGACTGTAATATAATACATTTTTCTATTAAATTTAGATAAAAAATTAAAATGATGAATATCGAGATGCAATTGACAATAAATGCATTCTACTATCGGTGCCCTCATCTACTTAAAGAGCAAATTGTATGTTTGGTTAAATTTTTTCAACGACATGACATTTTGACTGATGTTTTCAGATATTTCAGAAATACATCGGCCTATCTTATTCGATAAAGACACGTGTGAAATTCGCCCTTTAGATTATTTTATGAGCATGGTTTCAATAACGAGCCGACAAGCTGGCCTAATCACATTTTCACAAATAATCTTTGGTTTCGTATTTTTGGGACTCACTAGGATGTTTGTTGGTTGGATGCCACGTCATTTGACTCAAAATAATTGTTCCATTGGTCAGGCGCTCTCCACAAACGATACAGATATAAACTGATCGGTCACAAAAAAAAAATTCTTGAGTGAAACTTAAAATCATCTATCGCTATAACACTTTGGGAGGCTTAAAACTGGAAATAGTAGAAGATTTTTTTTATTACGATATGTTTAGTTAGTTATCTTAGAAAATTTTGGCAGCACACTAAAGTACCACGACACAACGGTTGGGAACTACTGCTTTAGTTTGATTTTTGACCGCGAATAGCGTGCATAGTGATGATTGATGTCTTACCTTGAGCGTGGCAGGAACATGGAACCGTCGATAAAGACCGACCCGGAGAGTAGAATATACCAGCAGGTAGACAACTCGCCAGTGCTACACAAACCAACATAATTGTGTTAATAAGGAGCTGTGTGTGTATGGGCTACCACTTTACAGAGAAAACTATCAATAAACTTACACTCTAATATTTAAACTTATATTTATTTAATTTAAAGGTTACACATACACATACACACACACACACACACACACAAAAACACATGATCCGAAGAGCTTTAGCTCAATGGAGGATTAGGGGACTTTCAAGTATTACGTAGCATGCCAGAAAAAGTTGAAATACTCAAATAGAGTAGTCTATTAAGTCTTCATGATACTTACGCTCAATAATTATGGTTGAAGTATAATTCTACGTAAAATAAAGTTATTTAAAGACACACCCAGTATTCACAATAAGAAATTATTCATCCTATTACATGCAGTAACGCGTCTAGCCTGGTTTTAGCCACTTCTAAAGAAAGGTCAGCATTAATTATTAAGGGGATGTAGGGCAACATGTGAAAATGGTTTTTAAGCAGGTCCTATTCCCATAAGCCAAAAACTAGAACCTTAATAAAATTTAAAACATATGATAACGTGACAAAAATAAAAATACAAAAAACTAAGCAACAAGCTTTGCCCAAATTAATAAAAAAATAATTAAATAAAGCAAATTAGGACCTAAAACATTTTTGATCCAACCTCGATCCAAATTCGATATAAAAAAAAGTAAGAAACAATCTCAATTTCAGGAGGGGGTGTTATGCAAAATTCCTTAAGGCGCTTCAAAGTCACTGGAAGCGTGAATACCGTGAGAAGGAGTGAATTAGATTTAGGAAACTAAAGAAAAGGAAATGCTTGAAGGTGGGGGTTGTAGGGGACACGAGAAAAGATAAACGTTTTTTGCAGTTTTTATAACATAACTTTTTTGACCAAAATAAATAGTATAATGCTTGATTAGAAACATAAGAGTTTAATTTTCTTCCCACGGTGATATCAACAGTTGTTGAATATCTGTCATGAACATAGCGGAATTATCTAACAAACTGTTAAAATGAACAGAAAAAGTTGTCATTAAATTCCAGGACACTCTTGACAGATATTCAACAATTGTTGATATCAACATGTGAAGAAAATTAAACTTTTGTTTCTACTGGAGCATATCTTCTGTATTTTGGCCAAAAAAAGTTTTGCTATACAAACTGTAAAAACATTGCCCCTAAGTCGTGTTCCCTTCACTCCCACCTTCAACTTCAACTTCAACTTCAACTTCACTCAAAGCATTTCCTTTTGAATAGCAATGGACGGTCGAGGTCTTTATTCAGGCCTATAGAGACCGCAGGCCTACGCTTGCGATGATGGAAGTGTACGTCTGATCCTGTGTTGGGTCGATGCGCGGGTCGAGTTGCCCTCTGACTGACCTTCTTGACCTGTGCTGACCCCCTAGACTGGTAATCACTTAGAGCACCCCACTGAGGAATGGATTGGATGGATCCAGCTCAAATTTACCAGTGGTTACCAGGTATTATTGTGAAATATAGCTTGGTCTGATTTTTTTTTGCGAGAGTAATTAGCTTGAAAGCCAAAAAATATGGACACACAAAATAATATCAAAAACAACCTTAAGTTATGCGCAATCTGATTGTGCCATTTCTCACTAACAATTTTGATAGAAAACCATAAAATATTCGGAATAAATCTACGAGAGTACTTAGTATATTAGGAGTATTAGTAGTAGGATGGGTAGTAATAGGCAGTGCACAAAAAAAAGTTTAAAGTTTAGAGTTTAACTTTTTTTTAATTGTAAGCCGTGTCTCAATACTCAGGTTATACGCATTTTGACTAAGTTAAAGAGTTAGGATTAAAAAGGTAAAAACCCAATTCGGTGGCCGCATGGTCTAAGGCGTCACTCTCGCAGTAAACAGTAGTGACGGTGAGATCAAGGTTCGAATCTCAGTCGGGTGTGCTGAGGGTGGTTATTCGAAAGAAAAAAATTCCACTCTCCCTCCACGCAAATGCAGATACACTTTATTTAAATATAATCCTCATCAATAAGGTCATTAGCGTAATTAGTACTTATGCATACAACCCGAACGGACGCGGTGATAATAATAATAATAATAATAATAATAATAATAATAATAATAATAATAATAATAATAAACCATAAGTACACCCCAAACAGAAGTCAAATCTTGATTTCCCCATCACCAGCATACCAGACTATATTATGAACCTGCTATTTAGTCGACGCGGTCAACTATTAATGTAACTTTTTTTTTCAGATGGACATTTGGAGCACCTTTTGGGGAGAAAAAAAGAAGAAAACATATACCCTAGCTCAGTCGATAGCGTGTCTGTATACTGAGCTAAGGGCCCCGGGTTCGATTCCTGGCATGGTCGAAAAGTTTATCATTGATGAAATGTGGGGTTAACCTTTCATAGTGATAAATTAACGTCTGCCTTAGGTAGGAGAGTCAGGTGACAACTAAAAGAAGGTTCTTTATTGCAAACATTGGCTCAGTAACTAATGTCAACCTATTCGGATAAAAAAAGTGTTATCAAAACTATTCTAATAATTTACTTCCCTTGGGATTACTGTATTGGCGTTTTTGTAACTCAATGAAAGAGCAAAATATATTAATATAACTATATAGTGATTTTTTGTTTTGCGTTTGTGGCAACAAGATCGTGCTATATATAACTGGCCACCAAAACGATGATTTACCTAATGGTTTGGCAAATGGATACACTTTTTCTGGCCGTCAACAAGGTACATTCGTAAGATGGTTATGAATCTAGTGAAGTCCTAGCCAGGTATGGACAGGTATGTCGGCCTTTGTGGTCCAGCTGTTCTAGAGATGCTGCGAGAAGGTAAAGAATGCGCGTTGGCCCGACCTTGACAACAAAGACAGGTTCCTCAAGGTGTACAGACTCGCGTAGCGGGAGGCGTCATCGACTGATCTGGAAGCGACACTCGGTTTTCATAGAAAGGGTATTTTAGAAAATATAAAAAGATTTTTTTAAGCTAAGAAATTATAATATCTACACAAAATGACAGCTGCAACTAACATATCTTTACGTTGTAATAAATATTATTTTATCCATCCCTTATGTAAATTTCAAATTCTAATTTTGACATATTTGACCACAGTTAGACCGAAGTCCGGTAGTCCAAAAACACACTTTTCGAAAAACGGGGGAAAATATTAAGTCAAATGAAATATATTTTTATGGTTAACAAGCACAAAGTTAGGGTGGGGATTTAGGGGACTCAAGAAAAGTTCAGTGTTTTCGCAATTTTTCTATCAAAACATTCTTTTGGTCAAAATAAATAAAATATTGCTTCAGTACCGACATATAGTTTAAGTTTCTTCATATTAGGTGACCTCAGAATTTCTTTAATATCTATAAAGGGTGTCCTGGAATTTAATTACAACTTTTTCTCTTTATTTAAAAAGTTTATAATTCAATGCCATTATGCTCATGACAGTTATTTAATAATTACTGTCGAATGTGTAGAAAATTAAACTTTATGTTTTTACTGGAGAAATATTTGATTTGTTTTGGCGAAAAAAAAAGCTTTATCTAAAAACTGCAAAAACACATTTTCTCGCGTTTCCTAATTCAACACCTCAAAAGAGAATAAAGCGTGATATCTGTTGATAAATGCTTAATATTTACATATCATACATCAATCCGTTAAATAAATGAAAATTTGATTAAACTCATTCTAGTGTAATTTAAAAATCGTGAAAATACTGTATCCTTGTATTCTCTCGCTTAATCCGAACTAGCTTCGGTCCCAATTAGTTCGCAATTAACAAAGTTCTAGCGTAATGTTAATCTTATTTTAGGTGAAGAGTCTGCATGTTATTACGTTACTCTTCAATCCATCTCTTGCTATGACAGGCTGGATACCATTGTTACTCGTAGAACTTTCAAGAAAATAAAGTTTTTTTGCGAGCTGCGTCTTAAACTCTTCACTGATACGCTGTACGGGTAATATGGGCAAACCGCGTCGGGCACTTTGTTATTATTATACTACTACTATAAAGCCACATGGCTGACTCACTCACTGACATTAACATTAATGTTTACCCAATTCCAGATGAGCTAGAAACTTGAGATTTGGCAATCTTATAGCTTTTAGCCTGTAACCGACGGGAACATAAAAAAAAAAAAAAAAAAAAAGTGAGCAACTTTAAAGTCAGCTACGGACCTTTCTTTGGAGATCTCTTGTGGCTAATCGGTAAGATCTATCAAAAAAACGACTCTGGAATTATATTAGTTTACATCCACGCGCAAAGAAAACTCAAAGCGAGTTACTTTTATGTAACTACTCCGTGTCGTGGAATAGACGTGTAATTTGTGACATTGATATCCCACTTCGTATATTACATCATGGGTGATATCAGATCGCGTGAACCATTTATTCACGTTTATTAAAGAATACGTTAAAAATTTGTAAAGTTTTTCTCCTGGGGAGTGTTTTGTAAGAAGTTTCATGTTGTTGAATTCAAGTTGTAGCAGATAAAGTTGTTGTCCTATCTCTCGTTGTGGAGTCTCTAGTTAGGATTCGATGGAATAATTCCTCTAAATTATATTTCCCTCATTATTAATTAATTAGTGTAATTAAAAAGTACATAAGTTTATAGCCCGAATTACAGTATCCTGACCCTAAAAAATAAGTTTCCCTCCTGGTATAAAGTACAGAAATGTAAGGAGCTATCAGAGGCATGACGCAACCTTAAAGAGTATGTTTACCTTGACCGAGAGAAAAGGGAAAACAAAGGCCCCAGTTGGACAAATTACAGGCTAGAGACGGGTCTCCTGCCCAGGGCTGTAACAAGCAACAAACTATTTAATGTTCCTGAAAATATTCCATAACTGGTCTGGTCAGAGTGCTTTTCGTGTTCGTTTCCATTCTCCTCTTCCGACCAATGGCTTGTGAGACGTGGACTTATACCAAGACACTCATTTATCTCATCTTTATACTGCGGATAAGAACGACTTTATCGATATAAAAAAAAGTTTATAGCATACACCGGCCAGAGCTATCATCTTCTTAAATTATATAACCTAAGAAAACAGGAAATTCAGCAGAATTAGTTTGAAGACAGAAGAAAGGATGGAAAATCACGAAGTTGTCCCTTCATCGACCCCGGGTCTAGCCCACTATCCGTGTAACCCCTTTCGCCAGCATCTTATAACATATGCATAGAATACGTATGTCAATTACGAGCTAAAAGTCTATTTTTAATAGGGAGATTCTTTCAGAAAGTACAAACACGATATATAAGTATGTTATTATCTATATATAACTCGCCCCAGTGGCGTTGTTAGCAAACACACTAGTTTCGTGGACTGCTGACGGCGTGGAGATCGAGGTTCGGATCTCGGTCAGGTTAACTGGGGGGTGGTTTTTCCTAAATATTTTTCACCCAATAGCGTAATCAGTACTTAAGCGCATAATCCGAACGGCTATTTAGATGCGGTGTTATCATTTAATTTAATTTAATATATATAAAAATGAGCATAGCAATTCATATGACTTGACGTATTACTAGGTTAAAATACTAATGACTTTACTACAGTAGCCCCATGGCTTATTTGGTGCTGACTGACAGCTCACAGCTTTGAAAAGTCACCAGACCAAATTATGTATCCTTACGCCGAACCATATGATCTGCAAAAACATGTAATTAGCAGCTGCCACTTTTGAAAGCCAAAATTTAGGTATATACCTAAATGTTGACTGTCAGAAGTCAGCTGTCAGTCGGCACCAAAGAAGCCATGGGGCTACTGTACCAGTCAAGATATTGTACACTGATTCAATGTAATGAGAATAAATGGTACCGCCAGATGAAGAAAGACGTCCGATTGGTAAAGCGTGTGACGTCACTCAATACAAAAAACACAAAGTTATATGGAATACAAACTAATGATGTTCAATTTACGTCATTACAAACTTATTAAATAGGTATATGTATCTGTATTCATATTAAAATATAAATAATGTGTACAGGATGAGGTAAACAATGATATAATCAAATTCCTACAGGTGGCGCTAACTTTATATATCATCTTTACATTGGACTGTGACAAAAACAAATAATCTGATGAGTTATTTCATAGAGTCTGAGATAAGGATAAACTTCTCCTGTTATGACGTTTCTTAAGCCATATTATTAAAGATTAGTCCTTTTAGAGAAAACTAATTCTTTGTGAAAAACTCGCCCTACTTGTTCTGAAAAGATGCCGAGTATGTTTATGAGAATAATAAACATTAGAGCCAAATATGAATTTAATACAATGGCTTGATAGTAGAAGTGTTAAAATAACTAAAAGAGCATCGTTATTATTATTTAGGGTAAATACAATTTAAAAAACTAATATATTTTGGCGATTAACATTCGAAATAACCAAAGCCGATATACCATCAATGCGACATCTATGAGCCAATAGTTTGAACTATTAAAGGTTAGTAGATATAAACGCCACAGACAGCAGCGCTAATATTAAAATGGCCACTAACATAAACAACACCGTGTTACTGACTATCTGATAAAAATAACACCACTTCTAAAAAATATAGATTCCAACACTACAGTTAACATAAAATGATTTCTATAAATACGTGTTTATGCACCGATCAGCATGAATTTCAAATTGTCATTATAGCTTTATTAAAATTCATACGAATAATTTTAAACTAGTTAAATTTGAAAAAAGAAAGAAAGGAAAAAGAGTTTTGAAAGATTAAAGTGTAATTATGTAAATATACATAAATTAATAGAAAGTGGTAAATATGTCTAAAAGGAAATAGCTAACTCACACACACCTTTATTCTTTAAATAAGTGATGAGAGAATCATAACAACTATTTTATAAGATATAAACATTAAACAATTTACGTGTTAGGAAACGATTCGCTACAAGAAAATATTTTAAATAGGAAAGGCTGACATCTAAATTATTTAAACTTGCATAATAACTATTTGCGTTTTATCTTTAATTTTTAATCGCACAGTTAGATCTAAGTTATTTCAACTACATTTTGGAAGAATTATAAATATTTTTTTATTTGAAATTTCGTTCATATTACTAAAAGGTAGGGTTGATTGAGAGAGTAATAACGGACTATTATTTGACAGGTCGAGGGTTCAATTCCAACCAAGTAAAATAAGCTTTTTGTTGTGTGTTTTCTATAAAAGTCTGAGTGATTTTACTATTATTTTCCCAGGCCCAGAATAATACTAGTGGATTTATTTAAAGTTCTCCCTTTCAAAGTTTCAATATTTAGCTTTAGGCAACGATGGTCACATGGCCCTGGTAGCCAGACATCAACCTCACGATACACCGGATTGTCAATGTACGGGATGATCAGGATTCGAATCTTGGATGAGTATACTGCAAGTGGGTTCTCCCATCTCTTCTCCAATGTAATGCGTGTGCATTTCTTCTAATTTTTCCACCCTATACCTTGACCTTAGAAAAAGTCGTTAATAACATACTGGCATCAAAATGTACTTTTTCCCCATTACGTCTTATTGGTTATTACCTATCGGGATTCTATGTAAAATAGATTACTCTAATTTCGGTAGGAAAAAGTAAATGATTTAGAGGAAATTTACCCGTCAATGGCCCACTGATTGGGCAGAAAGAAATAAACCATTTAGGAAAGGCTACCCTCAGTATAATATTGAAGAATTATCATAATAATTCCAGTATAGTGTGATGTTTTGTGGCCCAAAACTCTCTATAATGCAATTGGGGCTACGCCATTTTCTATTTTAAAAGTCCTTCTAGTGTGAAAGGGCCATAAGTACACAACGCTAATGATCATAGCACTGGTCCTGACATCTAGTAGCCACCAAGTGTAGCTTCTAACGATCACTAGTCCTGACATCTAGTAGCCATTAAAAGTAGCTTCTAGTTTCCGCCGCAAGTGTTGTGACTAGTCCCGCAACCTGTCGAACAAAACGTTAACCAAGACAACATCTCCTTACTACAAAGTAGAAGTTGTGTGTGCCAAGCATTTTTTTAAAAAGTTGTACAACAACAAAATATCACAAAGGTGAAAACTGATTTTTTGTTGGCATGTATATGTTGAGAAAATAGTGCATTTGTTGTTTTTTTTAAATAAGAAGAATGATAAAGTAGATAGATGAAAAGTAATAAACGCAGAGAGAGAGAGTGAGAGAGGGGGGGGGGGGGAAAAAGGACCAAACACACACCTGATTATTAAAACTTCCTTTTAATTGTTAATTAGACTATCCGTCACTTTTAAGGAACAAATATTAACGTGAAGAAATACTTTGTTCGAACAACAGACACAAGCCATATTGTAAATAAATTTAGGGAATTAGTTGCAAATCACTTTAAAGTATTTCTTCAGTACAAAGATTTATACTAACGAGTGGAAACTGTAGCCATCGCGCTTTCATAGGCGTATTTAAAAGTGTTTTTTTTTGTCTTTAATACAAAAATAAAACAAAATTATCGTTTTTTTTTTTTTTCAGACACGTGGTTTTAGTTCAATGCATTTTATAGGTATATTTATGATTTATTAAACGGCAAAGTTTTTTCGGAATAAATATTAAACTTTAATTTAATACAGAAGAAAAAAACAACGCTATACAATTAAGTATATGAAAGGAGTTAAAGCGAAGCTTGAAAGGAAGGGAGGGGGAGGGGGGAAGAGATAAATGGTTGAAATTACGGAGATCAGCTGTAGTCATATTCGAATACATTGAGAAATGACACCTGGAAACGGGAATCGAACCCGGGATCTTTGTCTTAGACCGCTAATGCTCTAACAGGCTCTTTCTCCCTTCATATTTTAAGGCATATTCTGTGATAGACGTGCGGATATCATCGGCTATTTACTTAGAGCTTTTTTTTAGCACCACGTCTTACTACCGGTTCAGGTTATAGGTATATGTACTAATTACGCTAATGAGTTAGGGATGAGGACGGTTTAATTCAGAGGAAGTGTACCCACATACACTTGGAAAGAGAATAGAAAGCAATTTTGGAGGAAAGACTCATTACACCCGAGCGGGATTCGGACTCCAATCACCCTGTAATCGGCAGTCTAGTCCAACACGAAAGTGATGCCTTGGAGTAGACCACGCGACCACCGAATCAACTACGAGCCATCTAATTTAATACATAAACAAACCATCTACTTGGAAGTTTAGTTGACAACATTTAATTATTTCAAAACAAAGATGACCTTGAATACGAGCGTTGTATATTTCGAACCTCATTCGCTTGGTTATTTCGTGACAGTTGCATTATAATTATTTCATTATTAGTTTAACTAATGAATTAAGTACGGAAACAACGTACGTGTGTACGGAGGCATATAAAGTACTTGGAGATCTCTCTACGCTTTTTAACCATGTAGTTCACGGTTAAAACAGGGGAAGGGGAACTTGACCCATATAGTAAAACTACCGTAAGTACGCGTTGGCAAACGTAGATATAACAGCGTCAATAAATTGTTTAAAAATAAATTTGTTTTTGTGTCTATTACGTAAGGCCTTTTTTTCGTGCTTTTGTACACTCCCACGTTTGGGACTTTGAGATCAACCCCCCCCCCCCCCCCCCAACCAACCAAATATAACGTATTTTTTTAAATATTTTGGTAAATAAGATTATTTTTAACGTTTAAATATTTTTAGACATAAATAAGTATTGGTAACATTGCGAGTTATATGAAATTTTAGGATATTTTAATTGCAGTAAAATTAGGTGTAACACATCATAAGTAATAGTAAATAAAATATACTTAAATTGTATAATGAATTTATTTTTTGGCAAAAAAAACACGTTTTTTTAGAAAATAAGCCTGGGTTGTTAACATAAAGGATTTGCAGTAAGAGCACGTCTTAGGTTTTGTTAGAATATAAAGCCTTCCAGGTGGTTCTTTCTACAAAATAAATAGGTATACCTACAATCCAATTATCATAAAAGGACCGTTTAGAAAATCCAAGTTTATTTATTTTCTTGTAACTAAAATTGATAATATATTATATTATTTCATAGGTATGGATGTATTTCAAAAGTGACACCTACAGATAACATAACCTGACGTATGATTATAGGCTATAAAAGTAGATCTAGTAGCTTTTCTAGCGGTAAGATAAGGCCCTTTTTTAAAATAAAAAAAAATGGGAATGTAGCCGCTAGAGTGCGTGACTTTGTCCCGGGAATATGAGTTCGAATCCGGACCCTTCTTTCTACGATATGGTTCCAAATCCTCTCGCCAGGTCAGTTCTCAGAGACCTTGTATCATTCGTTAGATAAGCCTATGATTGTAGGGAATAGCTAAAAGCCCAAAGTGGGCACATAGATTTTAAAATGAGTAGTCCTATTTCCAAGCGCCCAACTCCAGTGTAATTTTTATCACCGCATCTTACTACCCGTTCGGTTTACACGCCTATGTACTAATTGCCATCATGTTTTAGGGATAAGGAAGGTTGAATTTAAAGGAAATGCACCCTCATATACGTGGAGGAAGAGTAGAAAACTATTTAGAGAAAAACCCGTCTTAATGCACCCGACCGGGATCGTACCACGATCCGCCCTTCTTTGGCAGTCTAGTCCAACACGAGGGTCGCGCATTAGACCATGAAGCCAACGAAGAGGGTTACGGTGTGATTAATCTGAGTCTTAGAAGAATTATAGCCGCATTTGCGAGTATAGCACCCCTAAGTTTCTGGACAAAATCTCCCCCTCATAGACCTATCAGTATATTACGAGAGTGACCCAAGTCGATAAGCGAGATATTCCCAGTTTAGACGTTCAGCTCTAACTCGATACACCAGAGTCGCAACTATCCGGCCCGGTTCTTGGTGTTAACAAGTGCGTTTTAAAATAAACAAACCGGTACAAAACATTCACTGAATACATTTGACGTTCTATTTTCACTTCTTGTTCTTGATTTGTAGCCGATGTTCCATTTCCAAAATAAAGTATTGTAAAGTAAAGATTTAAAAAATAATTCTTTCTCGTTTAAATTTTACTGTCCCGTATTCCTATTTTACATCGCAATCAAAAAATAGGACGATACTATTAAAACAAAGTTAAATGGTATGTGGAAGTTAAAAGAAAAAAAAGTAGACAAACACATAGGTACTGAAAATTATTTACGCTCGGTTTCCGTATTATCCGGGTTGTCTATTATCCGGCCTGGAATGTCACCATTTTAGGCCAGATCATCGAAACTATAGTGTATTTAATTCTAGGATGCATTAGGTTATTTCAAAATATGGTTCACACACACAAAAAATCCCAAAAGATTCCAAAAGTGCCCTTTTTTTTCCTTTACAACCCTTTAGTTTGAGTTTTATATCAATGATAATATTTAAGTAATAGTTTTACTCACTAGTAAAGGACATCGTTAGCCTCGTGTCTCTCGTAGCGTACCGTCTTGCAAAGGGTCCTAAGTACAGAGTCCCTGTAAGGGGACAGGGCTTCCATCCCCTGCAGACCATAGTAGATGATTTGGAGATCCTGGAAACAAAAAAAACTTTAGTGAGAATGTCGAATTTGGTGGGAAATCTGCTTCACATATATATTTTATTAATAGCAAGCCAAAGTGCCTGGCTTTGACCGGGGTAACCGCGCAATGCAATGATCTTTTTTGCTTAAAACAAACAGAAAAAAAAACTCTTCGTTTTATTTCTTCCAACCCAGTTTTTAATAATAAAAAAAAATCTAATCAAAATTTTAAAATTCTTGTTTCGAGGTTCGTGCACGAGGGCTACTAATTTTTAAAATTTCAGCGGTAGATATCGCGCACTGCTCATGACAGACAAAAACTTAATTTTAGTAATATTCCGGTAGAAGTTTAGTAGAATACTTTTAGAGTAAATTTATTGGAAATAATGTTCATTTTCGACAGTTCAACCCAATTAAATATTTATTAGCAATAACTTTAACACTCGCCTCGGTGGCGTAGTTGGTTAAAGCGCTAGTTTCGTGTTGAGTTTGACTGCCGAGGACGGGGAGATCGAGGTTCGAATCTCGCTCGGGTAAACTGGGGTCTTGGGGTGTGGCTTTACCTAAATGGTTTTCCACTCTCCATCCATACAAGTGCGATTTCACTTCCTCTAAATTCAACCTTCCCAATACCTAACACATTGGCATAATTAGTACTTAAGCGTAGACCTATAACCCGAGCGGGTAGTAAGACACGGTTCTAAATAAATAAATAACTATTACGCATAGTATACATAATGTTGTCATATCTAACTTGAAGTTGTATTTACTAAATTAAGTTCCCGGCCCCGTAATATTATTTATATCATTTGTGTACCTATGCAAATTATATTAATAGGCTGATACACTTACTTGCACTTACAAGAGTACGCCACCGATCTTGAGCTAGTTCTATCCAGTCCACCTCATTACACTCTATCCCTATCTTGAACTAGTTCTATCCAGTCCACCTCATTACACCCTAGCCCTATCTTGAACTAGTTCTATCCAGTCCACCTCATTACACACTAGCCCTATCTTGAGCTAGTTCTATCCAGTCCACCTCATTACACTCTATCCTTATCTTAAGCTAGTTCTATCCAGTCCACCTCATTACACACTAGCCCTATCTTGAGCTAGTTCTATCCAGTCCACCTCATTACACACTAGCCCTATCTTGAACTAGTTCTATCCAGTCCACCTCATTACACCCTAGCCCTATCTTGAACTAGTTCTATCCAGTCCACCTCATTACACACTAGCCCTATCTTGAGCTAGTTCTATCCAGTCCACCTCATTACACTCTATCCTTATCTTAAGCTAGTTCTATCCAGTCCACCTCATTACACACTAGCCCTATCTTGAGCTAGTTCTATCCAGTCCACCTCATTACACACTAGCCCTATTTTGAGCTAGTTATATCCAGTCCACCTCATTACACACTAGCCCTATCTTGAGCTAGTTCTATTCAGTCCACCTCATTACACACTAGCCCTATTTTGAGCTAGTTCTATCCAGTCCACCTCATTACACACTAGCCCTATTTTGAGCTAGTTATATCCAGTCCACCTCATTACACTCTATCCCTATCTTGAACTAGTTCTATCCAGTCCACCTCATTACACACTAGCCCTATCTTGAGCTAGTTCTATCCAGTCCACCTCATTACACCCTAGCCCTATCTTGAGCTAGTTCTATTCAGTCCACCTCATTACACACTAGCCCTATTTTGAGCTAGTTCTATCCAGTCCACCTCACTACACACTATCCCTATCTTGAACTAGTTCTATCCAGTCCACCTCATTACACCTTGTTTTATATGAATACGTGAAAGTGGATCTAGTGACGTTATTTTAGTTGACAGATAAGGTTATTCATATTAAAATGGAACCGATCATATCTAGCCAACTGCCAATGGCCCTGCGCGGTGACGTCATTTGAACCAATACGCCCCCACAGACTATACTACGTATGCTTAGCAACTGACCCTCTGTGACCGTCAAGTCATTCAGGGATCGAGTGTCGCAGGTTACTGTACATATTGATCCATTTCAGTGGCGGCGTAAATGTATTTGTCTAGGGGATGGCAATTGGTGGAAAAAAAGATTTTGGGACCGGGGGGGCTTTGACCCCCCTACCCAAACTAAGAGGAAGAGGGGAGGGGCAGGACACTTCCACAGCAAATGTTTTAAATTTGACACCCATAGAAGATAATATATTTGAAGCAGCCATTGCCTGGAATTGTTTTGAAAATTATGCCTCTAGAAGCTATTTGGAGTTTAGAAAATATCAGAGAGAAGTAAAATAATCTAAAAGGGGCAGTGCTCTTCTCCCTGAACCTCCCCCGTACTCCGGTTCTACCGTTTCTGACACGGTTTTTTTTATTTTAGTTTTAGCACTACGTCCCTCTAACCGTTCGGGTTGTACGCATTTGTACAAATTACGCTGATAGTTTTAGGATTAGGAAGGTTAAATTTCGAGTAAGTGTACATTCATTTGCGTGAAAGGAGAGTGGATTTTTTTTTAAACTCAGTACATCCGAGCATGATTCGAAACTCCAATTCCCCGTGATCGTCAGGCTAGTCTACTGCGAGAGTAGCGCGTTTGACCTTAAGGCCACCGAAGCGGTACTGGAGCTATTGATTGTGGATTTGAGCCCTGTCGAGTAATAATAATAAGAATTTGTTTTAATATATAAAAAAATACACATTTGAAACGTGACATCTGGGCACGGGACCGAACCCGGGACTTTTGGATGAAAGCTTGGATGTATCTGAAGTTAATTTCCACCTTCAGATGGACCTTGTTTATGCCTAGTGTGGTGACAACTTTCAAACGCTCGATAATTAGTTATCGCCTTCCCGCTAAAGGATTACGTTACTGTACAGGCTCAGGAGCTATTTGTTGACTGTTACAGGGACTAAATTAGGATTATGGATGGAAAAAAACTTTTAGAAAATACAATCTTTTTTTTTGTGGTCAATAATGATAACATTTGACTATATTAGAGTTTTTTATTTTATAGGTATTGATTAATCAGTTTTGTTACATTACATATCCTGTAAGGGAAGCCGGGGTAAATTAGAACTAGAAAACAGTAACTTTTGTTTTAACAATAGTTAGCAATAGATAGCAATTTACATCCACATTTTTTTTAAACTAAAGAATATTTGCTATTAATCCAGGTAGTTGATTGTATTCCATTGAAAAAATTTTTTATGTCAAATATGTTTAAGTGAACATTGTTCTAACTACCCCATATGGGGTTTTTGAAACACGATTTAGTGTACGTTGTAACTATTGGTGCCAAAATTATTCTGGGGTAAATGAAGCACTGACACCTCATTTTGGCAGTAAAACTAGCATTAAATAGTTCCAGTATACGACCAATACATTTAGGTTGATACAGAGCAGAATACTATTTTTTTAAATGTTCTAATTGCCCAACCTTAGTAATCTAATTAACCTAAAACTGTTTTACTGGGGTGATTAGAACATGGAGCCTATGATGGGAATTAGCTAAAATTTTACGGCTAAAAAAAATTACAATATGTTTGGAAACCTCTTCTTTAGTATTGTTATGATTTGGGTCTGTGGAAAGTAAACACTTATTTATCTACAGCATATGTAATGAATAGTTGGTAAGACCGAGACCAAGATGGGAGGATAACATTAGAATGGACCTAAAAGATATAAGAGTGTAATGAGGTGGACTGGATAGAAGTAGTGAGAAAGTATCAAGTTCTGTCAGGCTACAGGACTTAAAATACAATAGTATGTTTCGTTTTCTGTAATTACTTCTCTATTCTGTCTAAGCTTATACTCCCTTTTACTTCTCAACTACAACCGCCCTTTGCCATGTAAATAAGAAAGAGCGCAAAAAAAACTACTGCATTTCCTATCTCAAGGTGAAGAGGAAAGCTCGCTTCTAGTTCTCAAAAATCTTGATATTTTCTGTTGTAAGCCTATAGAAAATTATTGTATTTGTTAGAGGAAATCTAAATCTAGAGCTCTTTTTCATCAAGTCTAGTCTCATAGTTCCGCAAATATTTTTAAAAAGTCGTTGAAAATGAGCTAGTGTCACATTTTCACTCTTTTTTTCATTATTAAAACTCAATTTTAGCCCCGTTGGAATCTATCGATTTTATTTTGGTGTGGACCATATTTTAAAATGACGCATCTTGGAATTAAGTATTTTTGGAGCTGAACGTCTGCACCGTGAGCTTTACGAGGCAGCCATCTTAGTAAATATCTGTGAAAGGGGAAAAAAACATTTCACCCAGAAGATGCATTTTTCGGCCATACCTGGAATCGAAGCCGAGACCCTTAACTCAGTAGACAGACACGCTACCTACTGAGCTGAGGTGTCAGAACCTCGTAATGTTCTAATTTTGGTATCGGTAATTCTCGGATTATTGTTCCCCAATCCTCTCTACTAACACTCGTATAACAGTGTGGCACGTTTCAATGGCCGCATGGTCTAACACGCTACTCTCGCAGTAGACTAGACTGCCGATAACGGGGATGTCAAGGTTCGAATTTCAGTCGGGTGTACCGAGGGTGTTTTTTCTTCCACAAAATAGTTTTACAATCTCTCTCCACGCAAATGCAGGTACACTTCCTATAAATATAACTCCCTAAATCCCCAAAGCCATTAGCGTAACTACAGCTAACAGCTGGACGGCTTTGAAAAGTTACCAGACTAAATTATGTATCCCTACGCCGAACCATATGATCTGTAAAAACATGTGTTTAGCAGCTGTCACTTCTGACAGTCAAAATTTAGGTATATACCTAAATGTTGACTGTCAGCATTCAGCTGTAAGCTGTCAGTCAGCACCAAAGAAGCCATGGGGCTACTGTAGTACATTAGCGTATAAGCCGAACGGGTAGTAAGACACGGTGCTAAAAGAATCAAAAATATAACTGTATAGTTAGTCGATACCCACTCTCAACTTATCCGAGCTACAGTACACTCCCGGTAGAAAGTTGCCGTCTATTATGAAGGCATGTCTTTAGACACAAGACTTTGGCGTTATTGGTCTGGGAACATATGTACCGTACCTACTGGAATGTGTTATGTTGTTCCCCATAACACCGTGTGACATTCGGATGGCGTGAAGCAACATGTTGAGAGAAGAATGATGAAACTGCGACATTATCAACATAATATCTAGAAGGGTCGAGAGAAAAAGTGCGTCGTCACATATGACAATAAAAAGTTGTACTCAAAATGTAACAGGGAGAAAAAAAAATATCTCGCGCGCCAAAGGAACTATTTCAGATGGAAAATGTTAGTTCAATTTCGAGACACTTCCTCTGTGCTCGTTAATAGATCCGATGTATCCAAACCAAGGTCCTGGTTAATAGGGTCGAGCCCATGACCCACAACAAACACACTGGAACTTTTTTTATCACCTTACATAAAAAATTCCCCGACTTATCCATATTATCACCGTTTCCCCTGGTTGTATCCACCGCGACATTAATCAACTAAAATTTTAAGATCGCTCGTTGGCCTTCAAATTGTTTAGAAACCCTCATCGGTTGGCACAAGAAATAAATGTCTTATAATATGATTCACCGGTGACAAGAGGTCGGCGTTTGAATCCCTGCCAGGTGTACTAAAATTGTTTTATTTCTAAATAGTTTCCCCCTCCTCTCTCCACTCTAATTCGGATACATTTCCTCTCAAGTCTACTTTTACCATCCCTGTTCCCATAAGTGTAACTATGCGGGCAGACAGGACGGAGAATAAGACAATAAAAAACAATAAAAAAGTTAAAAAAACTTATCTTTTGTTGTTGGAAAACTACCGTGATCTCAGCGGGAAAAACAACCCATAGTTCCCAAACAAACATTGTTGAAGACCTTTCTTGATATTTGTATTGTTATATAAACATTTTTAACACGATTATTGAAGTTTTGAGGCGTTAGTCTTACAAGTTCAATAAATTATTTTGAAGATTGTTGAAACAACAAGGCAAATATTGTGAAAGGTTCCATACAACGTTTGTTTTAGAATATTATCAACTGTTCTGACATCGACACCCCGGTAATTTTCCAACAATACCCGCAGCCATTCCAGGCGACACTTGCTCCGCGACCAAGGTAGCGACCGGCCATTTAAATTCTAATTTCTACTGGATCCATCCAGTTGGCCAACTGGTCGCCTGCGCGTCATTCGCTATCCCAGTGGTCGCTGCAGTCAAGTGCGCGCGGTCCCATCTACCGCAAGCATTCTCGCTGGTAGCGCGGTGGACCTTTGTCGCTAACGGGAGCGACTTTGAGTCTCTCATGTAAATAACATCGCCTGGTCGCGGCGATCAGGTCGCAAGTATGGTCGTAGCCTTAATTCTGGTTTGCTGGCGACGAGGAGGTCGGGTTAGAATCTCAGCCACGTATCCTGAGAAGTACGAACCCCCCCCCCCCCACCATCCCCTTCCTCTCCAAATGTTTACCCTTTTACAGCCGCACAAATACAGGTGTATTTCTTCTGATTTCGACCTTACTCGTTTCTTCTCCATTAATACGACCCGCCTCGGTGTCGTAGTTGGCTAACGCGCTAGTCGTGTTGAGCTAGAGTGCCGAGGACGGGGAGCTCGAGGTTCGAATCTAGGTCGGGTGAACTGGGGGTGGTTTTTCCTAAGTGGTTTTCCACTCCCCCTCCACGCAAATGTGGGTTCGCTTCCTCTAAATTCAACCTTCCCCAATTCCCAATCCATTAGCGTAATTAGTACTTAAGCGTATAACCCGAACGGGTAGTAAGACGCGGTGTCCGCAGCGTGAATAGGTAATAACCCATTAGGATCTCCATCAGGATTCGAGTTGAGGTAGACTAGGTCGTCTATCGAGTCTAGTCCTCAGCTATACCACACATGGCAGGTGCAGTCGGCTGTGTTTGTCGAGTGGTTGCCATGACGACCGTCGCACGCACACGGCGCACTTCCTGTAGGGGAGACCACGCGTTCGTTGCACCTGGGACCTTACAAGGAATAAAACTTTACCCGCGGAGCAATGGAGGAAAACGATAATGAAGTTATGACGTAGAGATCGAGGCTCAACTCTCGTCCGGGTGTACTGAGGTTTTTTTTTTACAAAATAGTTTTACACTTTCTTTCCACGCAAATTCAGGTACACTTCCTATAAATATAACCTTCCTAATCCCTAAAACCATTGACTTACAACCCGAACCTGCAGCAGAACACGGTAATTATATATATATTACACACACACGTGACTATACCACCAAGGGCAAAGTAATGTTTTTTTCACTGGGGGAGGGGGGACGGGGAGAGGGAAGATACAAAATGACGTTATGTTCATGCTAAGTTAAGTTTGAGTAAAAAAAAAGTAGGCCTACGCGAACATCTTTGAAGAAAAGTAAAAACAAAGTAAAAAAAATATCCTTGGATAAAAAAAATGTCTCGATCTCAACATTAGAAAAATGATATTTAGTTTAAAAAATTATCAAATTTCCCGAACATAATAATAATTGTAGTTGCCTGATCTTCATTAGGCCCTACTCTATTTTGATTCAATGTTTCAATATCGAGTCATAATTTGATCAGGTATTCATTGTACTGAATATGTATATTAAGAAATATTAAGTCATGCAAATAAAAGATGAGACTAACCAAGTGTTTTAAATATTACTGAGTGCATGAATCATGATTAAGATAAATCGTTTAAAAAAAAAATTCTTAGTAAGAGATTGAAGGAAGGGTGGGGGATGGATAAATTTACCCTACCCTCCAACGTGAATACTTATAAATATCATGTAATTTGATTCAGTAACTTTATGCACTTTAAAGTTGTTTTTTAAAGTGAAAGTAAATCATTACTTATCGACAAACAGCGACAGTATACTTCAAGGACAATTTGTTCGATTAGCTTTACAGTCATATTCAGATACAAGAAAGAAATTTACTAAAACAATTAGGGTCTATTTATACAAGTCATTTGATCTTCAAGTGCCCCATATGTTGTATATTATCAATATTTTTAAAATAATACTTAAAATATGATAGAATTATACCAAAGTTGACTGCAAAAAAAAAAGACTATTTTAAAATTCATTTAAAAAATATATTATAGCGAAGCTTTCTACTATCCATTCGGGTTATACACTTATGTACTAGCTACGACAATGGTTTGTAAGGCTTAGGAAGGTTATATCTAGAGGAAGTGTACCCGCATTTGTGTGGAGGGAAAGTGTAAAACCATTGTTGTTGTAGCTTCATAACTAACTTCATAACTAATACTAAGACTTATTATTATTATTAGCACCGCGTCTTACTACCCGTTCGGGTTATACGCACTTACGCTAATGTGTAATGGTAGGGTGACTGTGAGATGAAATGAAGGACCTACAGTTTAACGTGGAATCCGTACCACGGTGGAGGCCTGGCATTCCCCACATTCACAAGATGTCTTGTCAGAGGTGAAGGAAGGTTTTGGTAACCAGATAAATCTGTGCTGGGACCAAGGATTGAAACCAGGCCGCCAGCACAGAAGTCTGACACCTTACCCCTAGACCACCAGGTCACCGGATTAAGACTATTAAATATAGGATATCTGCCCCTCACCTTGTTGTGTATTGATCCTGCCTCTCACCTTGTTGTGTATGTATCCCGCCTCTCACCCTGTTGTGTATGTATCCCGCCTCTCACCTTGTGTATGTATCTCGCCTCTCACCTTGTTGTGTATGTATCTTGCCTCTCACCTTGTTGTGTATGTATGTATCCCGCCTCTCACCTTGTTATTTATGTATCCCGCCTCTCACCTTGTTATTTATGTATTCCGCCTCTCACCTTGTTATTTATGTATCCTCCCTCTCACATTGTTATGTATTGATCCTGCCTCTCACCTTGTTGTGTATGTATCCTGCCTCTCACCTTGTTATGTATGTATGTATCCTCCCTCTCACCTTGTTGTGTATGTATGTATCCTGCCTCTCACCTTGTTGTGTATGTATCCTGCCTCTCACCTTGTTGTGTATGTATCCTCCCTCTCACCTTGTTGTGTATGTATCCTCCCTCTCACCTTGTTGTGTATGTATCCTGCCTCTCACATTGTTATGTATGTATCCTCCCTCTCACCTTGTTGTGTATGTATCCTCCCTCTCACCTTGTCGTGTATGTATGTATCCCGCCTCTCACTTGTCGTGTATGTATCCTCTGTATTGTGTATGTATCCTCCCTCTCACCTTGTTGTGTATGTATCCTCCCTCTCACCTTGTCGTGTATGTATGTATCCCGCCTCTCACCTTGTCGTGTATGTATCCTCCCTCTCACATTGTTAGTGTATGTTATCCCCCTCACCTTGTTGTGTATGTATCCTCCCTCTCACCTTGTCGTGTAGTATTTTATCCTCCCTCTCACCTTGTGTGTATGTATCCTGCCTCTCACCTTGTTGTGTATGTATCCTGCCCTCTCACCTTGTTGTATGTATGTATCCTCCCTCTCACCTTGTTGTGTATGTATGTATCCCCTCTCACCTTGTTGTGTATGTATCCTGCCTCTCACCTTGTTGTGTATGTATCCTCCCTCTCACCTTGTTGTGTATGTATCCTCGCCTCTCACCTTGTTGTGTATGTATCCTCCCTCTCACCTTGTTGTGTATGTATCCTGCTCTCACCTGTCGTTAGTATCCCTTCACTTGTTATGTATGTATCCTCCCTCTCACCTTGTTGTGTATGTATCCTCCCTCTCACCTTGTCGTGTATGTATCCCCCTCTCACCTTTTGATGTATGTATCCTCCTCTCACCTTGTTGTGTATGTATCCTCCCTCTCACCTTGTTCGTGTATGTATCCTCCCTCTCACCTTGTTGTGTATGTATCCTGCCTCTCACCTTGTTGTGTATGTATCCTCCCTCTCACCTTGTTGTGTATGTATCCTCCCTCTCACCTTGTTGTGTATGTATCCTCCTCTCACCTTGTTGTGTATGTATCCTCCTCTCACCTTGTTGTGTATGTATCCTCCCTCTCACCTTGTTGTGTATGTATCCTCCCCTCTCACCTTGTTGTGTATGTATCCTCCTCACTTGTGGTATGTACCTCCCCTCACCTTGTGTATGTATGTATCCTCCCTCTCACCTTGTTGTGTATGTATCCTCCTCTCACCTTGTTGTGTTATGTATCCTCCTCTCACCTTGTTTGTGTATGTATCCTCCCTCTCACCTTGTTGTGTATGTATCCTCCCTCTCACCTTGTTGTGTATGTATCCTCCCTCTCACCTTGTGTGTATGTATTCCCCTCTCACCTTGTTGTGTATGTATCCTCCTCTCACCTTGTTGTGTATGTATCCCCCTCTCACCTTGTTGTGTATGTATCCTCCCTCTCACCTTGTGTGTATGTATGCCTCTCACCTGTTGTATGTATCCTCCCTCTCACCTTGTTGTGTATGTATCCTCCTCTCACCTTGTTGTGTATGTATCCTGCCTCTCACCTTGTTGTGTATGTATCCTGCCTCTCACCTTGTTGTGTATGTATCCTCCCTCTCACCTTGTGTGTAGTATGCATTGTTATTCCTCCTCTATGTTGTATGTATCCTCCCTCTCACCTTGTTGTGTATGTATCCTCCTCTCTCACCTTGTTGTGTATGTATCCTGCCTCTCACCTTGTTGTGTATGTTGTTTTGTATTCCCTCTCACCTTGTTTTGTTGTATCCGCCTCTCACCTTGTGTGTATGTATCCCCTCTCACTTGTGGATTACCCCTCTACTTTTGTAGTATCCCTCTCACTGTGTGTATGTATGTATCCTCCACTTTATGTATCCTCCTCTCCCTGTTGTATGTATCCTCTCCCTTGTTGTGTTACCCTCCTTTTGTATCCCTCTCCTTGTGTATGTATCCTCCTCTCCCTGTGTGATGTATCCTCTTCCTTGTTTGTATATTCCTCCTTTTGTATGTACCCCCTCCACCTTGTTGTGTATTCCTCTCCGTGTTATTTCTCTTGGACCTCCTCACCTTTTGTTATGATCCTCCTCACCTTGTTATGTATCCCCTCACTTGTGTTATGTATCCCTCACTTGTTTTACCCTTCCGTGTATTATCTCTACTTGTGTTATGTCCCCCTCCCTTGTGTGATATCCTCCCTCTTGTTAGTATCCTCCCTCACTTGTTTTAGACCCCTCACCTTGTTGTATTTCGCCTTCACCTGTGTGTATTACCTCCTTGTTGTATGTATCCTCCCTCTCACCTTGTTTGTATGTATCCTCCCTCTCACCTTGTTGTGTATGTATCCTCCTCTCACCTTTTGTGTATGTATCCTCCTCTCACCTTGTTGTGTATGTATCCTGCCTCTCACCTTGTTGTGTATGTATCCTGCCTCTCACCTTGTTTGTATGTATCCTCCCTCTCACCTTGTTGTGTATGTATCCTCCCTCTCACTTGTGTGTATGTATCCTACCTCTCACCTTGTTGTGTATGTATCCTCCTCTCACCTTGTTGTGTATGTATCTCCCTCTCACCTTGTTGTGTATGTATCCTCCCTCCACCTTGTTGTGTATGTATCCTCCCTCTCACCTTGTTGTGTATGTATCCTCCCTCTCACTTGTTGTGTATGTATCCTCCTCTCACCTGTGTGTATGTATCCTCCCTCTCACCTTGTTGTAGTATGTATCCCCCTCTCACCTTGTCGTGTATGTATCCTCCCTCTCACCTTGTTGTGTATGTATCCTCCCTCTCACCTTGTTGTTATGTATCCTCCCTCTCACCTTGTTGTGTATGTATCCTCCCTCCTCACCTTGTTTGTATGTATCCTCCCTCTCACCTTGTTGTGTATGTATCCTGCCTCTCACCTTGTTGTGTATGTATCCCCCTCTCACCTTGTTGTGTATGTAATCCTGCCTCTCACCTTGTATGTATGTATCCTCCTCTCACCTTGTTGGTAGTATGTATCCTCTGCCTCTCACCTTGTTTTGTATGTATCCTCCTCTCACTTGTTGTATGTATCCTCCCTCTCACCTTGTTGTGTATGTATCCTGCCTCTCACCTTGTTGTGTATGTATCCTCCTCTCACATTGTTGATGTATGTATCCTCCCTCTCACCTTGTTGTGTATGTATCCTCCTCTCACCTTGTGTGTATGTATGTACCTCCCTCTCACCTTGTTGTATGTATCCTCGCCTCTCACCTTGTTGTGTATGTATCCTCCCTCTCACCTTGTCGTGTATGTATCCTCCCTCTCACCTTGTTGTGTATGTATCCTCCCTCTCATCTTGTTGTGTATGTATCCTCCCTCTCACCTTGTTGTGTATGTATCCTCCCTCTCACCTTGTTGTGTATGTATCCTCCCTCTCACCTTGTTGTGTATGTATCCTGCCTCTCACCTTGTTGTGTATGTATCCTGCCTCTCACCTTGTTGTGTATGTATCCTCCCTCTCACATTGTTATGTATGTATCCTCCCTCTCACCTTGTTGTGTATGTATCCTGCCTCTCACCTTGTCGTGTATGTATCCTCCCTCTCACATTGTTATGTATGTATCCTCCCTCTCACCTTGTTGTGTATGTATCCTGCCTCTCACCTTGTTATGTATGTATCCTCCCTCTCACCTTGTTGTGTATGTATCCTCCCTCTCACCTTGTTATGTATGTATCCTGCCTCTCACCTTGTTGTGTATGTATCCTCCTCTCACCTTGTTTGTATGTATCCTGCCTCTCACCTTGTTATGTATGTATCCTGCCTCTCACCTTGTCGTGTATGTATCCGCCTCTCACCTTGTCGTGTATGTATCCCGCCTCTCACCTTGTTGTGTATGTATCCTGCCTCTCACCTTGTTTGTATGTATCCTGCCTCTCACATTGTTATGTATGTATCCTCCCTCTCACATTGTTATGTATGTATCCTGCCTGGTACCTTGCTACCTGGTTGTGTTGCTCAGACCAGCCAGAACAGACACACGGAGAAAGTTGTGACCCTCCCTTCCAATCACAATAACTGGCGTGTCTTTCAACTGGACCGACATTACTGTCAAACGAAAACGGTGGATATTGTTTATAGGCACAATATTTTCAACATGGCCTGTTATTAAATGCTTATATAACGTCAAGATGAACAGGGTAGTTATGGAGAAAGTGTACCCGTATTATTGTGGAGAGAAGGAAAACTCACACTGATATACCTCATTTGGGAAAACACCACCAATAATAATTTCACCTGGCCGAGATTCGAACCTCGTAGAGTCAACCATCCAATTTTTCGTCCACAACGGTCTCAATTAGTTTGGTTTGCCGTTGACGGGAAGGTCGGGTTTCGAAACCCAGCCAGGTGTATCAAGTGATTTTTTTTCTCCCTTTCATACTACTTTGCAAATGCGGGAAAATGTATTCTAAACTATACCTTCCTCATACCTAGAATCCATAGACCCTATGAATTGTGATAAATAATATGATTGGATTTAGTTAAATAAAAAGTTGGATTTCGCTATTAGTAGTCGGTAAATAAAAGGCTTTTCCTGGATAAAAATGTTAATAAAAAAATCTACTCGTTTAGCGGAGAGAAAAATTATGGCTAAATTTTAAATGATTAAATTTGGATATTTATCTTTGGTCACATTGTGACTGTCATAATGCACATATCAAACACATAGTTTACTTCTTACACCAATTATTTACATTTTTTTTTGTGGAGGGAATAATTTTTTCTAGACTTACAACTTTGATTTGTTATAAGAATGTGAAATTAGGTTGGTTCCTTTTCGTTTACAAGTAAATTAAAAACTTATCAATTATTTTTTTTAGAACCGCGTCTTACTATCTGTTCATGTAATACGTATATGTACTAATTATGCTAATGAGTTAAAGATGAGGAAGCTTGCTTTTGAAAAAGTGTACCCACATTTGCGTGGAGGTAGAGTGGAAAACTATTTTGGAAAAAAAAACTTCAGTACACGAAAATGACGCCTTACACCAGGCGACCACCAAAGCAGATATATAAAATTATTGTGGTGTTTGATATATAATTACACTAATTAACAAATAGGAAACATTGTAGCATCAAAACATGCTAACTAACAAATAACATTGTAGGCCTCGTTGGAACTGATATGATGATATTGTCTCTTCGATAGCAACAACCAATTACCAAGACATTAATTAATGATAATGAAAGAACCAATGCTGTGACAAGCGCACTCTAATAACAGAGTGAATGACAAAATAATTAGCCTTTTTTTCCAGTGTATACTGTTAAAGTGAATTTGAACATTTTTTTTTCGTCGCCTGGTTAAATAGGCCTTACTTACGCCAGTGGGCTTATGGTCTAAGACATCACTCTTAAACTGAGACTGATTTGTCGTTTACGGGGAGATCAAGGTTCGAATCCCGGTCGGTGTATTGAGGTGTATTTTTACCTTAACGGTATTCCACTCTCCTTCCATGTGAATGCCGGTACGTTTATATAGATTCTAGTTTACTCATATATGCCCCAATATTTCAAATAGGCGGATAGCAGCACTACCAGGTGGTAGGACGTGGTGCACCACACAAATAGGCGGATAGCAGCACTACCAAGTGGTAGGACGTGGTGCACCACACAAATATATGTTGTCTTTAAACGTTTCTTTGTGTCGTTTGTTTTAGAAAACATTTCATCGAGAAGGTTCCCAAACATTTGTCTACGTGTCTTTGGGAAGTATGTATATTATATTATCTTATTATATATATATACACATATATATATATATACACACACACCTATATAATCAAAACGTGTGTTTGTGTTCGGAAAAGATAAACATCTTTTAGATGAGCTGGAAAACTGAAATTTGACATGAAGGCAGAGAGATTACCTACCTCATAAAACTAAAAAAAATCTAAAAACGGGAAATTTCAAGATGTGGCTCGGGGAAATGGAAAGGGACTAAAACTTTAAATTACAAAACAAAAGAGTGGGGGTGGAGGTAGTGAAATGGGAGATGAGAAGAAACTTACAAACTTGTGTAAAAAAAAAACTACCTTTCAGTATGGGGTGGAAAATCAAAATTTCTCAGATAACTAGAAAAGTATAATTTAAAAAGAAAAGAAGTTATATCAAGATCTGGGCTGAAGGAAAGCTTCTTCAAAATCTTTAAAAAAATAATCTAATTATGTTCGATTCGCGTATCAAGGTCATTTTTTTAAACTAATTTAAAATAATTTTAAAATATTTATTTTAAACATTATAACACATTGTAATGTATTACATTTTATTAGAATGCGCCCCTAGCGCCTTTGCACCCCAGTTTTAAGTTGGCTCCTTTAGGCCATTTAAATCTGTGTGCCAATATAATATTTTTTACTGCTGTTTTATTATTTTATATGAGGGGATATGAGCATACAAGTGGCACACGAACCAATAATATCTCCATGTGTCCGAGTCAACTTTACCTTCCCCTGAACGCGATCTTGCATGTTCGGTGCTGTTCCATCTGGAAGAGCCTCGGTCGTTTCTAATGGCCAATTAACATGTGAAACGGCCACTAGCGGCCCGACACGAAATAATTACACGGCTCACCCAAGGCACGAGTGGTGGGAAAATGTGCGTTATGTGACGTAAACTCTCAACAGTGGCGGGCAGCGAAAAGGGACCTTAGGGCTCGTTCCCACTTTGTCGGGCCGAAAAATGTATCGGGGCGATAGAAATGGAGTACGCGATACTGACTCCACTGTTTATTTGGAATTGTTCACGTTACATATTCCGACCCGATGAAGCTGTCGTGTCGGAAGTTTTTTAACACCGCGTCTTACTAGCTGTTCAGGTTATACATATTTTATGTACTAATTACACCAATGGGTTAGGGATTAGTATAGCCTAATTTAGAGAAAGCGCACCCACATTTACGTGAAGGGAGAGTAGAAAACAATTTAGGAAAAACCACCCTCAGTGCATCCAACTGGGATCGAACCCCGATCTCCCCGTCATCAGCAGTTCAGTCTATTGCGAAAGTTACGCTATTAAGACCAGTTGTTCCAAAATATTTTAGGGTTACCCTCATTAGTTCCATTAACTCATTCCGGGCTAATCGTATACTTGCACTAATGGAGAAGGAACGTTAAAATAGAATTTGGAAGATGTGTGTCCACATTTACGCTAAGGGAGAGTATAGAACACTCAGCCGGGATTCTAACCCACAAACGTTAAACCAGACACGACAGAAATTATACCTTTTATCTTTGTATTTATGAGTAAAAACACTCACGATACAAAATATATTTATTGTATTATTAAATAACTGTAGAAAAAGAAAAAAATTGCAGACATACACAAACAATTTTCTACAGTTTTGTTTTATACTTTCTTAGGACGAAATTTCATGAGGTTTCTGAATATTTACTCTCTTCCTCCTGTTCAATTATATTGTATATATAATTACGTTGATGATGAAATGTAGCGGGGCGTACAAACAAAACTAACTTAGATGCAGACTGCAGACATGGTTTTTATTTTTAAATGTGTAAAAGCCATAAAATGTCAATGATATTGTTGAGTTGGTGAAATAACCAATAAAACCCGAGGAAGAATCTTCTCTCCCCCCCCCCCCCTAGAATCAAGACATATGAGGACGTGTGTAGTTGAAATAGACCGCCTTGTGTAAATCCTCACGCATGGTGGCTTGTTCGCTTATAGGAGTAGACTCAGTCCTGCATACAGCTGTCCGCATTTCCTGACAGTCTCCCTTACAACCTCTGGTGGGACTTGCTTGAAGAATAGGACACTCGTTTGTCTTAAGAGCCCTTGTCTTCCAGGTCTTGTGGCATTCTTCATACTATGCTGCGTTTTTTCCTTTAAGATCTAGTACTGCATACAGCTGTCTTCATTTCCTGACAGTCTCCCTATAAGGGTTCGGCCAGACTAACAAGCGTGCGAGCGAGCGAGTGCGTGATTAGCAGATGGCTCCAGATAGTTGTTGATGAGGAGGCAAAGGTTCGAATCTTGGCTCAGTGAAATGAGGGTGATTCTTGACAAGTGATTTATTGTTGTTTTTTCATCCTCTCTCCACGCTAATGGTGATTCTTATTTGTAAAGACCTATGTTGATTATAATATTGAAGTATTTAAACATATCAGTTATAATATATAGGTATGGTTTATGGTCTTACCAATTAAATTAGGCCGTTAGTAGCAAGTGTGCCAAACCTATCGATAGTAATGAAAATGTAAAAATGAGAAGTTTTCCTAGCACTCAATGAACCAACATCCAATAATATCACCTAGCGCCTGTAAACTAGACTGTACCGGCTCGAGCGCGCGCGCTTTAAGAATACAACCAGTTCTATCTTTAAAGCACGCTCGCGCGCCCAGTCTGGCCGTCCCCTAAGGCTACATACATACAACTAACTTCCAGTGGGACTTCATGAATAGGTCACTCGCTTGTCGTAAGAGTCCAATGCAGTGCAGTTGATGCAGTTTTCACATGAAGAACGTTGTGCCAAAAGAAATTCTCCTCAACAAAGATGTCCACCTTTCTTGACAGTCTCTCCTCAACCACCAATGGAATTTAATGACTATGTTACCTGTCGTCCCAGCCTAGTTTCATCTAGGCCTTGTGGTAATTTGTGCATGGTGATTTTTTTAGGGCTATCCCTAACAAAAACCAGGGTAAGGATGAATTTTAAAGAAATACGTCAAAATTAGTTTGTAAAGAAACTGGAAAGACTATAGTTATAATGTACATTTTGGAAAATTATCTCGAGTGCATCCGACCGACATTAGATCCTTCAAGGTAAAAAAAATGAGAATATCAGCCCACTTAAATGCGCGTTTCTGCTATTATAAAAGGATATCATAAATCTTGCGTCTCTTTAAAATATTTTCCCTAAATCAATTTGTAGTGAACTTCATTTAAACATTTTGTTGATTTCTAGATTATTGATTGGTATTGCAAACATTTCGAAACATCTCAAGCAATTCGTTGACCTTCCCTGATAAATTCATCGCATAGAAAATACCTAGACTTTTATCTATCTTTTATGTTATTCGTTCCTTTGTACTAACTGATGACACGTGTCAACGAATAAAGCACATTCATTTGTTTTCGGAAGGCGGATAGGTATTATAATGACAACTAGATTAACAGGCAAATGTGCATTAATAAGGGAGGAAACCAGTTGGTTGTTGAACATGAGACTAAAATGACTAGAGCGTTTACTACAGTAGCCCCATGGCCTCTTTGGTGCTGACTGACAGCTCACAGCTGACTTCTGACAGCCAACAATTAGGTATATACCTAAATTTTTACTGTCAAAAGTGACAGCTGCTAGACACATGTTTTTGCAGATCATCTGGTTCGGCGTAGGGATACGTAGTTTGGTCTGGTAACTTTTTAAAGCTATCAGAAGTCAGCTGTGAGCTGTAAGTCAGCACCAAAGAAGCCATGGGGCTACTGTACTTCTCATTATAATTGTACGAAAAGTAAATGAAAAAAATTGTGCTTGGTTCATAATCTAGAATGACTATTGCAATTACAACGGCAACGTTGGAATTAGTTTCAGTGACATCGGCTTAAGGTACATTCATTTTTTTAGCACCACGTCTTACTACCCGTTCGGGTTATATGCCTATTTACTAATTACACTAATGGTTTAGGGATTATGAAGGTCTAATTGAGAGGAAGTGTACCCGCATTTGTGTGGAGGGAGAGTGGAAAACCATTTTGGATTAAAACCCTCAGTACACCCGGCTGGATTCGAGCCTCGATCTCACTGTCATCGGCAGTCTAGAATAACGCCTTAGACCATGTGGCAACCGAATCAGGTTATAAAAAACTTTTATAACGTATGGTTTTATATTTTAGCTTTAAGCCTTTGGCAAGTATTCCATTAATTTTGATATGCCACTAACAAAATACTAATTTAAAACTATTATTTTAGTAAAAAGGGTGTTTTTTGGACTGAGTTAGTGGACCTGAGGTATTGGGTCACTTACAACACGATCCACGTCACACACATCTTATATTTTACCGTGTAAAAACAATATAGACATATAACATCAACTTTCAAGTGAGCCTCTTAGAAAAATAAGCTTTCTACGCCCTTGCATTATAGTTTGCTATGATTTATTATTGAACTTATTATTGATAAACAAAGCAATCTAACTAGTATGATTTTAATCTGAAAATTGAAACATAATGTGGGTGAGGCATATATAGGTGTATAGCCTACATTAAGACTAAACACTCTAAAACAGTTTTTCTCAAACTGTGGTATGCGTACCAGTAAGGGTACGAGAAGGATTCCAGGGGGGAGGCAATACATCACTGAGTTTTATTAATCATTAAATAGTTTTTAATAATAGTGAGTCTGATAAACAAATTAACGCGTATTTTGACGAGATACCATTGTCTTTCTTCCCTCTGTCGCGGCTTTGTTTAAATCACAAAAATGTTATAAGCTTTAGAACGACCATTTATATAAACTAGAATTTTATTCAAATCAAAAAATATCGTTTACAAGATAGCAGGTATTTGTTTCATTATTTATTTTTATTACGAAGAGATAAATGGGGTACGTTGGTTAGGCCACGGCTCCAGAAGGGGAACGAAACCGGAGAGTTTAAGAAACTGGTCTAGAAGAACAATTTTAGGCTTTTAGAGAAGATGTATGAGGATCAATAATATTGATCATAAAGAAAATGCACCATGATTCCACTGGAGAAATGATGATAAACATTGTATGGAAAAAGGTTCACCCATCTTGGAACCGAACCACGGTTTCTCTACTCAAGTATCGCTCCTAACAAGGCGAATCGAATTGAAGCGCGGTATTTGGACTGACATTTAAACGAAAAAGAGAGTCAAAATGAAGTGGTTTTGAATATAATGAAGAACCAACGTAGAGTCACGAGTGTAACCACTGGATCTTTCGGTAAAGGTTTAACGTTTAGTTTAGTTTTACATATTTTCAAAAATGCTACATAAAAATAAATAATTCAAAATATATTCGTCTATTTTAAATAACTTTTTTTTACAGCAACTACCAAATTACTTCTAGGACGATATTCCACTATGTATTTTTTTTCCCCCGGAAGGGAGACGCGTGCACAAAGTGAAGGTAAGTTTTAAAAAGAAAAAAGTAGGAAAAGCCGCTCCTTTGCATACTCAAGACAATCACCTTTCAACATGAACATTTGTGAATGTTAGACCAGGGTTTAATCTCGCCAAGGCAGGCGGCAAGGGGGGGGAAGGGAGGCTATGAACAAGATGACAAGAGGGAGATGAGATCTCAGACTGAAGTGCGTGGTGTATGATGACTACCTTAATAAAACATGGGGAGCGCTGAGGGAGATGGAACAAACTTACCCTCCCTCGTGCTGCAAGGTCGGCCAGAAACCCTAAGCAGCGCAGACCTACAACCCTTCATTCATTCATTGGTTCTATCTAAACGCTACAGCTCATCACATTGTCTCTACTACAACCCTTCATTCATCATGGCTCTATCTAAACGCTACAAGCCCCCTTCATTCACTCATTGGCTCTATCTAAGCGCTACAGCCCTTCATTCACTCATTGGCTCTATCTAAACGCTACAGCCCTTCATTCACTCATTGGCTCTATCTAAGCGCTACAGCCCTTCATTCACTCATTGGCTCTATCTAAACGCTACAGCCCTTCATTCACTCATTGGCTCTATCTAAACGCTAAACCCTTCATTCACTCATTGGCTCTATCTAAACGCTACAACCCTTCATTCACTCATTGGCTCTATCTAAACGCTACAGCCTTCATTCACTCATTGGCTCTATCTAAGCGCTACAACCCTTCATTCACTCATTGGCTCTATCTAAGCGCTACAGCCCTTCATTCACTCATTGGCTCTATCTAAACGCTACAACCCTTCATTCACTCATTGGCTCTATCTAAGCGCTACAGCCCTTCATTCACTCATTGGCTCTATCTAAAGCGCTACAACCCTTCATTCACTCATTGGCTCTATCTAAACGCTACAGCCCTTCATTCACTCATTGGCTCTATCTAAACGCTACAACCCTTCATTCACTCATTGGCTCTATCTAAACGCTACAACCCTTCATTCACTCATTGGCTCTGTCTAAACGCTACAACCCTTCATTCACTCATTGGCTCTATCTAAGCGCTACAGCCCTTCATTCACTCATTGGCTCTGTCTAAGCGCTACAGCCTTCATTCACTCATTGGCTCTATCTAAGCGCTACAGCCTTCATTCACTCATTGGCTCTGTCTAAACGCTACAACCCTTCATTCACTCATTGGCTCTATCTAACGCTACAGCCCTTCATTCACTCATTGGCTCTATCTAAGCGCTACAAGCCTTCATTCACTCATTGGCTCTGTCTAAGCGCTACAGCCTTCATTCACTCATTGGCTCTATCTAAGCGCTACAGCCCTTCATTCACTCATTGGCTCTATCTAAACGATTGTTTCCTACCCAAATGGCGCAATAATATGTCAGTAACCGCGAAATGTTTCAACCAAAGATTGTAGGCTATCGAAGTTAAGACACATGTCACATCGTCTGGCGTATGACTACATGCAAGTTGAGACCTATGATTATGGCTCTAGTGAAAATGCTTGCCGTCAGCGACTTAAATTAGGATTTATTCTGAGTAGTGGTATTCAACCTGGGGTACGCGAATACATCTTAGAGGGTAGGCCTACGTAAATGTTATATACTATATATATATATATATATATATATATATATATATATATATATATATTAGGATTGGGATTTGGACAGTTCGACATTGGTTAAGGTGAGGTGGAAGGGGACGTGAAAAAAAGGCCAGTGATTTTTCAGTTGTTATATCAAAACTTTTTTTGTGTCAAAAATAAATTAAATGTTGCTTCAGTAGAAATATAGTTTAATTTTCTTCACGTATGTTGATATCAACAGTTGTTGAATATCTGTCAAGGATGTCCTGGAATTTAATGACAAACTTTTATCTTCATTTAAAAAAGCTCGTCATATAATGCCGCTATGCTCTTGATAGATATTCAACAACCAGCCGATAGCACCACGCGAAGAAAATTAAACTAAACGTTGCTAATGGAGAGATATTTTATTTATGTTGACCCCAAAAAATGTTTAGCTATAAAAACTGAAAGAACAAACATTTTCTCGCGCCCTCTATTTCTCTCATGAAATTCATATCGATATCAATGATAAAAAATAACATTTAATTCGAAATTTAGAAGGATTTTTTTAGAGAGTTCGAAGCCTACAGTAGCCCCATGGCTTCTTTGGTGTTGACTGACAGCTCACAGCTGACTTCTGACAGTCAAAATTTAGGTATATACCTCAATGTTGACTGTCAGAAATGACAGCTGCTAAACACATGTTTTTGCAGATCATCTGCTTAAGCGTAGGGATACGTAATTTGGTCTGGTAACTTTTTAAAGATGTCACTCAGCACCAAAGAATCCATGGGGCTACTGTACACATTATTAATTTATTTGCGTTTTACTCATTTCAAACCTAACTTAACGACGGTGGAACGCTGACAGATGGGGAGATTCTTGAAAAAGAAAATTAAAGAACAAAAATATCCATCAATTCTCTCATGAAGAAGACAGCAGAAGGACCAATACCGTCCTTGAACACTCGATTGGTGAAAAAACCTAGGCCTCAAGACTGAAAGTCAAGAACGCTAGCGTATGCTAAGTTCTGACGGCCTTGATTTTGGTGAAATTCATGAGTTGGGTGTTTGTTTAGGGTTAAAAGTGTTATCTTGAGTCGATTTAATTTATGAAATCCTGTGCTGAAATGAGCTTGTATCGAAAAGTGTATCATCTTGAATACCACGTGACTGTAAAGGAGTTTTCTAACCGATCGGGGACGAATGTCCATCTTACGCTAAGCCAAAATCATCAAACGTGGTGACGCGAAACATCGCGTAATTGAGAGTTAGAGCCGTTGTAATTTAGAAATTGACCAATATTTTAGAGACTTTGAAAGCAAACTAATATAAGTGCCTTATGATAAAATTGAATTGTGATGACTTCGGTTGCCCTGAGAATTTATCAATAAATCAGGTATATATTTAAATTTTAATTAAAACATTTGAATAATACATCGGATAAAATCAAATATGCCCAGCTTTACAAGGAATGAATGCGTTTTTAATTTCTTTTTATTTCCGGTGATAACAATGAAACTTCTAATTAAAGTCGATCATGAAAAAATATATATATTAACATTTCTCATTATTCCTCCCAGTTTTAAATGAACATTCTCGGAAATCACGACCCAAGCGTGAAATGATTAATCTGAGAGTTTTAAAATCAATATTTCTTGATCTAAAGCAGATTACCCACCCCCAACTCCCTTTTTTTTAGTGTGCCATTGTTCTGAATAAAGTTTAACAGTTTAAAATAAACATTTATTTAGAACGTTCCAGTTTTACATTACGTTTACGGACACTCATCTATTTCTAGACCAAATATTTCGCCTTTAGCGCTGTCCCGTTTCTATTCAGCGTGGCGTAAAAGTGAACATTCGTTATTTCTATAAAATAAGAATTTTAAATTATAAAACATTCATTGATGCAGCTTATGAAAGTAATTTTTAAATTATCAAACCCAGTTTAAGATCATGTATTTTTTATCAAAATGTGAAAATATAGGCCTACATTATAACCCAATTTCACGAGGTTAAGCCGCCACAAGTCTCTTTTTCTTTGTGTGGAAAAAACAATATTTTATGGCGGCTATAGTCATAGTTACGAAGTACAAAATTGACATATTTTTCACGTAAGTTTGAAAAAAATCGACAAAAATATATACTTTTTTTTTAGCACCGCGGTTTACTACCCGTTTGGATTATACGCTTATGTGCTAACTACAATTATGGTATTTAGGGATTATGAAGGTTAAATTTAGAAGTATACCCGCATTTGCATGAAGGCCGCGTATAAATCCATTTTGAAAAAACTCACTACATCCGACCGAGATTCAAAACTCGATCTTCCCGTCATGGGCAGCCTAGTCTACCGCGGGAATAACTCCGTAGACCATGCGGCCACCGAAGCGGGGCCCCAAATTTATTCGGCGAATGTATTATTTACTTACCTGCAGCGTGCGCTTCTCGGGGTCCCTGCAGAGGGCGCGGACAAGCATGGGGTCCACGTAGTCCGCCATGATGCCCTCCCCAAGCCCCTCCTCATCTTCCTCTTCGTACAGGGGTCTACGATTCATTTCTAGGTCACTTCACAACATCGTCACAGCACATTTATCTGGCGCGTTAGGATCTGACACAGTAGGTTACCGCAAACCGATCACTTCACTTTTTAAAATATATCTTAAAAAATCACTTTTTTTTTCACGAAGTAGGGGCCTAAATTTCAATTAAAAACACTGAATATGTCATGTTGATTAAAGAAATAATTGTAAATAATTCAGTATATGATTATAATGACGTAGTTTAGAAAATAAAAAAAATGCAGTTGTGCAGACTCAATAATATTTGCTCTTTTGTGTCACACTAAACTTTGTAAATACCACCCCACCCCCGCAACAAAAAGAGCACACACTAAGTTATAAACGTTGTATATTACATTAAAGTATAAAGTATAGACCAATGTGAGGCTATTTAATCAATTGAATAAAATATCCTAGATTTTCAATATATGCTAAAAAAGAATTACAAACTATAGTAATATATTATATATTTTTAATGTTCTCACACACAAGAGGATATCTCATACGTCTCGAAAACAACACAAACGAAGGAAGTTCTTTATTATCTTTGTTAGTTTCAAACTTTAATTTAACCGTTGATGTGGTTTAGTTATGATCCAACTAAATCACGTGGGTCTGGTGGTAAAGGTATCACACTGATGAGGTATTTTGTCCACCAGTTTTACTCTCACCTTTCCACCTTAACCTCAGCCGCCATGTCGACTATGGTTTATGGCCTCGCTTGGTAAAATAGACATGAGCGAACATTTGATGCACACCTTTTTTATAATACTTGATTTAAGATTTATCATTTAGACGTAGTTTTTAGAGTGCAATCTTCTTACTGTCTTAATCGAAATATTTGTCATAAAACCAGTTTCATTCTATCGTAAAAACCAGGTGGAAAGGGGGGGGGGGAGTGAGGGGGGCATGTGTAGGTATACGTTATGTTGTTAATTCCATGAATGGTATGAACACGTTTACTGTCTCAAGTTAAGACTACCCGGTCAAAATTGGATTGGAAACGTTACATTTAAAGAGTCGAAGAAGGGAATAAACAGGAGTAGCTTTCGTTAAAAAGGGTTTCTTCTCCTATGATTATATATATTTAAAAAAACACTCGAGCTGAAGCTTTTGTACTAAAGATGAATAAAGCTTTTTTTTTTTTAGATGATGGATCTCAAGTAGCTGGTGAAATTTTAGGGCCAACCCTTCCTTTTGTAACATATACCCCCTGAAGAGTGAGTTACCGAACAATGGGAGCAGAATTAAAAGTACAGTTGGTTTTTTTACCTCGAACAAAGTCTTCAATCATGTCTTGGTCGAAATAGGGAATTAGTGAGCTTTCTTCAAAGAATAAAATGTTGAAAATACTTTATAAGCCAAATTTTAAGGGTAAAAAAAACCTGCACGCTGTTATCTATAAAACTATAAACAGATTACACAATATTTAAATTGATCACTCTCTGAATTGTTCAGATTGTATTTCTATTTGAATGGATATATTTCACACGTCCGACGAGACAGCCCGTGAACAAGACAGTGAACTGGGTACGAGCCGAGTTCCTCGAGATGTGTGTTAAGACTGGACAGGACACCGCACATCATTCGCACGCCGCGGCGCCGAGGGGGATGGATGTCTTGTACGGTGACGCGGCGTCGAGACTAACCGCTTCTGACAGGCGAATGAATCTCTCCTCTCCTAGTTCTGACGATACGACGCTATGACGTCATCATCTCTACCGGGAATCACAAAATCACTCCTGGAAAAAAGGAAATAAAGATTGAAAAATAAATAATTATAGGTATTTTCATTGTTATTTTACAGTCTCAAATTAATTTTTAACATTTTAGGAAACAATAAAAATATTGGGATTTAATACTGCGAGATTCTTTGAAGTTTCAAATCCGAATCTAAACAAGATTCATATTTGATTCAAAATCTTAATTTTTGAAAGATTCTAATAAAAAAATAGTTTTGAATAATTTATACCATTTAATAAAAAACTATAAATTGAATTAATTATTATTATTATTATTATTTAGCACCGCGTCTTACTACCCGTTCGGGTTATACGCTTTAAGTACTAATTACGCTAATGGATTGGGAATTAGGAATGTTGAATTAGAGGAAGTGAACCCACATTTGCGTGGAGGGAGAGTGGAAAACCATTTAGGAAAAACCACCCCCAGTTCACCCGACCTAGATTCGAACCTCGATCTCCCCGTCCTCGGCGGTCGAGCTCAACACGACTAGCGCGTTAGCCAACTACGCCACCGAGGGGGGTGATTAATTATTAAAATAAAATAAATTATTTCATAACATTTTAGGTGTCACGTGACCACATTTACATCTCATTTTAACGAATCAGCGTTGAGTATTGACATTTCCGAATTATTTTGTAATATCAAAAATAATATAATTGTTTAAACGCAGTTATAATGGGATCAATCTTTTTATTAGTCTTCATTTAAAGAAATATTATAAAACTAGCTTTCACCCGTCGCGGCTTCGCCCGCAATAATTGATAAAATCTTTTAATTTTTAACTAAACTGTTTTAGTCATAAATCACACTTTATTTTTTTCATATATCTATGCGTTTTTCCCAGTTCTAGCTGTAAATAATTTTGCCTTATTTTAATTTTCACTTTTAAATATTTTGTAATAAAAGAAATATATATTATTTAAGTTATCAATTATATATTTTTTTAAATTTTTACCTTCATAATTAGTAAGATAAATAAATAAATGAAATAATATTTTTTCGAACTATATAGATAAAATAATCACATATTTATTATTTATTAGTATGAAACTACGTCACACTAATTACTATTTACTTTAATTACCAATTCTTAAATAACATTATTTCAATCAAATTATAATCATATATTTATTATTATTTAAAATCAAAGGTTGGGAATAGTCCTATATGTTATTCAAGGACATACTCTACCAACGTACTGGGAATAGTCCTATATATTATTCCAGGACATACTCTACCAACGTACAAAGTTTCATTTGAATCCGTTCAAATCCGTTAACCTTATATTACTTTACCTCACCTTTTTAAAAGTAAAGAACATTTCAAAACTAAAACTTACGCACAAAAAATACAATTGGACTTTTATCATAAAGGTGACTTCGTATTTACACGTGAAAACAACAAAATTTCTCTCAACTTTTCGCTCTGTAGAAATATTTTGAAGGTTGGATGGTAAGTTTTCGTTTTGAACTGATCTTTGCTAACTTTATATTACTTTAACTCACCATTTTTTAAAGTTAGTAATATTTTAATTATATAATCACATTCATATTTACACTTAAAATTAAATTAAAATCACAATATATAACTTATATATTAAATACGAAAAGTTTAAACATTAGTATTGTAAAATTAATGTAATGTTGTTCCAGAACATATTCTACCAACTTACGAAAAAAAAAATACTATTAAACTTTTATCATAAAAATAGAAAATGACTGGCAGCACCATCTAACCTGCAAAATATTTCTACAGGGCGAAAAGTTGAGATTTTGTTGTTGTTGTTTTCATCTGTAAATACGAAGTCACCTTAATGATAAAAGTTCAATTGTATTTTTTGTGCGTAAGTTTTCGTTTTGACCTGACCTTTACTAACTTTAAAAAATGGTGAGGTAAAGTAATATTTTAATTATAATCACATTCATATTTACTCGTAAAATCTCTTGTAAATACGAAAAGTTTAAACATTAGTAATGTAAAATTAATGTAAAATCAAAGGTTGGGAACAGTCCTATATGTTGTTCCATAACATTCTCTACCAACGTACAAAGTTTCATTCTAATCCGTTCTGCAGTTTTGGAGTGATTAAGTAACAAACATCCAAACACACAAACTTTCGCATTTATAATATTAGTAAGATAGTAATATATTCAATTTTGATATGATTTTAAACCTTTTAAAATCAGATTCATTTAGAAAAATGTTCATCATAAAATGTTCGATTCAAATTCGACATGATTTGAGCTAGTAAGTGAAGATTTTAGATTAATTTTTATTTTCACTCGATTAAGCTCATTAAAATAACTATTTTCGGGGATTTGACGTGCACTGCCTGGATACAACATAATTATCTATCAAGGAACAAAAAAGAACTTCCCGCCAAGTGAAACTGACAACACTTTACTTAATATTAATCCTCAACCATGAAAAATATGACCAAATGGCTACATTTCTTTAGGGCGCATGATGCAGGAGAACAAAATTGGCACTTGTCAAAGTGCATTTAAAATTAATGTTCACAAAAATGATTTGTTTAGGAGAAGAGCAAACTTTAAAAAAAACAGACACGATATTTTACACCTATTATTTGTTGTTGTATTATTCAATTGAGGTATTTAACGTGCACTTTCTGAACATACTTATTATATCAGGACACGAGAAATTCTACGGCGAGCGAGAGCAAAAAAATGTCCAGAAATTTTGCCGGGAAAGTTATTTTCACATACATTCCAGGGTTATTTTACAGGCTACAATAGACATGGGACCGACGGCTTTACGTCCCACCGAAGGAATTTGTGCTTTGGATTTTTATCACCTTAAGAAAAATACGTAGACCCCAGTTGGGTTTGAACCCACGAACATCGGATCCTGAGGCGAGTACTTACCCCAAGATCACCAAGGGCGGACTTTATTTGATACATAAAAGAAAGTTTTTAAATCAAATGGTAATTGAACATAAGTCCCCGAACGGGTAGTAAGACGCGGTGCTAAATATTAACAAAAGTGTGGTGGGTAATCCCCAGGCGTCTTTGCAACGTGGCTGAATTTATAGAGAAGCTAAATTAAACTGTAGAAGTGCGATAACGTTAAGTAGTACTGGCTCATCTGGCTACCATCAAGTAAACAAGGGTTCAATGCCCGTCGTAGTCGACAACTCTGCAAATACAAATAAGTAATAAATATTATCATTAAATGAATCAACGTAAACACACTCTTAAACTATAAAATTGTTGACGATCCAATTATTAAATATTTAGACATAAGGGTTTGGTTTTTTTAGTATTCAGTTTACTGTTCTGTGTTAAGTTAGTGTGTAAGCCGTGAAACTCGTCAGAGGAAGAGGGGAAGTGCTATCAGAAGATAAACGTGAGGCCTCACGGGGTGAACTGCTCATTTTACTCCCTCTCTTTCTATTTCGTACATTGTTGTGTTTAGACTGCTCAGGTGCGTCAAGTTAAGATGCAAACCGCTTCACAAAATAACTTCGAAATCTCCAATTAGTGGGCAACGCCGTCAAAAGTAATAAAATTAAGTGTGTCAAGCTTGTAATCGAAAGGTTGACAAATAACGTTTAATAATGACTACCCTTCGGCTTTAGGTATTTAATTCAATATAAGCCCTCCGGGAACACAATGTCCGTGAATGAAGGCTCATAAACGCATGATTAGGGGTAAGGTGTCAGACTTCTGTACTGGGGGTCCGGGTTGAACCCTCGGTCCCGGCACAGATTTATCTGATTGCTAACCTCCCCCCCCCCCTTTTCCACCACCTCTGACAAGACGAGTATTAATCACAACTTGTGAATGTGTGGAGTGTCAGACCTCCACCGTGGTTCGGATCTCACGTTAAACTGTAGGTCCTCCATTTCATCTCACAATCACCCTACCATTACACATTAGCTTAAGTGAGTGTAACCCGAACGGGTAGTAAGACGTGGTGATAATAATAATAATAATAATACGCATGACGTCAGCGTTTCCCCTCAAGAACCGATTGTTCTTTCATGTTTTGTCATGATGACATGACGAAACGAGTGCGCAAACAAGCAAACAAACAAAAAAACTACTGAAAACATTCAAAATAAACTCAATTCACCGTATTGTTGCTGACCAAAACAAAGAAACCGGAAGAAAACTTGTATTCAAAACATAAGAGAACAGACTCCATTTTATCGAGGTCGGTGGAGGACCATTGAAACGCAAGCGTCCTAACCATCTAAAGTTTACCTTTTGTCTAGATCTAACCGATATGAATTATGAAAGAAGACTCGCCAATTAACTCAGGTAGTCTTTCAATATCCCCATAAAATAATGAAATAACTTTTTTAAATTAAAAAAAGTTCAAAATTCTAGTAAGAAAATTTTCATAGTTTGTTGTTTTTGATTAAGGCGAAATTTAATTGATAAAACTCAAAATCTGTTAGGTGGGTATTATTTTTATTGCGCCGCGTTACTACCCGTTCGGGTTATACGCTTATGTACTAATTACGCTAATGTTTTAGGAATTAAGAAGGCTATATTTATAAGAAGTGTACCCGCATTAGCGTGGAGGGAGAATCGAAAACCATTTTGGAAAAAAATCTTAGTACCCCGAACGAGATTCAAACCTCGAGCCTCGTAGTGCGGCCCCCGAGGCAGATGGTTGTCATTTTAATGAGATGTTAAAATAATGTATATTTTAATAAAAAGCTTAAATAGCTAAGTAATAACACAAAAGGTATTATTTTTATTTAAAATGATTTCTAAATTACCATTTATTTGAACTTAATTTATAACGCCAACCAGTCTAATCATAAGGAGAAAACTTAACATTTGTACAATTAAATAAACATGAAAAGAGAAGCTTGGGAGATCGAAACGATCACTATCGTATAGGGCCTAATTGAAAAATGACACCTGGACACGGGAATTGAAACCGAGACCCTTCCTTGTCTTAGTGCTCCAATGTTACACTTTTAGTTTCATTCTTGACTCACTATGACCCTGAATGGCAGAGCATTGGCGCGTTAAGTTAAGGATTCCCGGTTCGATTCCCGAGTACAAGTGTCATTTTTCAAAATTATTAACAGGCTTTTAATGGTTCTCAAGTCCAGTGTTTAGTGTGATGGGATGTATGTTTGGAGCGAAGGCCTACAATAAAATATACTCTAAAGTATACTTACTCTATGCTATAAAAAAAAAAAAAAAAAACATTGTACTTTTGTGGAGAGTAGGATATAATCTAATTTCACATTCCTCAAACTGTTCCCAAATGTAACAAAAAAACGTATTTTTTTAATTTCTTGACACGCGCAATATTATATCACAGCAATGTAAGTCTAACGGCTGAGCCTACAAGGCCAACGGTGCGTGTCTACCCATTCCATTACCGGCGAATTTCTACCGGAACCCTAAATCATCTTTATCAAACCTGCATAGATTTCACATTTTCGTACACACACACACACAGAGCACGTCGATATTTTAAAAAGCGCAGTTAAAATTTAATATTTGTTTCGATATCATGTTTTTATATGGAAAGAGGTCAAAACAAAAAGAGATCCCTTGTATGTTTCCTTCATTTTTTTTTTTCTCGTCACTGTTGTGATTTGTTCCACCCCAAATGAATCACACAAACCACACGGATGCGCGCAAATATTTGTTGGTCTGCCCGTGAGTCTGCGTGGAGCCGGGCCATGAGGTCATCCTAATGATTGATTACGTCATCATCATGGTGCTGTTGCGGTATATTATACCTGAAACCTGACAAGAGAAGCTCGCAAGAAAATGGGACGTATTTTTTGCGTGCACTCTTACGAAGAAACATCTCTTTCATTCTTAGATTAATAAAATATTCGCACTGGTGGTTTCATGGTCTAAGGCGTTAAGTTAGGAAAAATACTTGATTGGTTCGAATCTCACCTGGGATCTTCACTGTTGTTTCTTCATACCTTTATTGCGGATGTATTTCTTCTAACCTGCCTCAGTGGCTGCGTGGTTTAGGGCTTCATTCTCGTCTTAGACCAGACTGCCGATGACAGAGATACATACTTTACTTGCTACAAGACTTGCATTTATCACGGTGCGGGGAATGCCAGGCCTCCACCGTGGTTCGGATTCCACGTTAAACTGTAGGTCCTCCATTTCATCTCACAATCACCCTACCATTACACATTAGCGTAAGTGCGTATAACCCGAACGGCTAGTAAGACGCGGTACTATAATAATAATAATAATAATAATAATAATAATAATAATAATAATAATAATAATAATAATAACAACAACAACAACACTGTGCGCTTGTGAACATTATTTAACTACTCTAACTGTTGCGATGTTTTTTTAAAAAAGATATACCCTCCAAAAAACCATAATAGAAAAACTAATTGTTTATTTGCGAGAAGGAATAAAGTTAAGCGTCAAAAAACGTTATAACTGTTGCTCGTTCATCCAAGAGAGTTATGTGGAAAAAAAGTGTTTGATAGCCATTTTCAAGACAGTTAAGTTTCATTATTATGTGAGGTTTTTTTAGTTGTATCATTTAAAAACAACAAAGAGAAGTTAGACAAGAACCGACCGTTACTTTGTACGACCCAAACATACTACTCCGTCGAGTGGAAAATGGGTTCATTTGTAGTTAGGCCCATAACTGCTTTAACGAGACGTTTCAGCGCGAAAGCGTAATTTTGAGTATTTATTGACTTACGTTGATATATATATATATAGAGGTCTAGAGTGGTTTATTATAAGCCGAGTTGACTGTATATTGGAATCTTGACGCCGTAAATCCTGTAACCTCCAGTGGGTGTAGTTCCAAACGCAAGGAAAATAGAAAGGTAGCACTTTTTCAAGTCTACTTAGCGAGACGCAAAGGTGTGTGTGTGTGTGTGTGTGTGTGTGTGTGTGTGTGTGTGTGTGTGTGTGTGTGTGTGTGTGTGCGCGCACCTAAGGGGTCCAAATATATCGAGTATAATCCCTTAGACCACGTGTCAACTGAAAAGTGAATCTTTAGACTCAATTAAATAATGATAATATTTAGCACCGCGTCTTACTACCCGTTCGGCTTTTAAGTACTAATTACGTTAATTGATTAGGAATTGGGAAGGTTAAATTAAAGTAAATGAACCCGCATTTACGTGGAGATAGAGTGGAAAACCATTTTAGGAAAAACCACCCCCAGTTCACCCGACCGAGATTCGAACCTCGATCTCCCCGTCCTCAGCAGTCGAGCTCAACACGACAAGCGCGTTAGCCAACTACGCCACCAAGGCGAGTACTCAATTAAACAAGCAATTTTAAACTTTAAACTAGGAGAAATCTTTAGGGTGTGCAGCTAAGCCTATTTTTTGTACATCCATAGTGAGCTCAGCACATCGGGTATCGTGACTACCTTTTAGCGAATACAAAGAACCGAGGATCATAGAACACTTTCTTTGGGAAACCTTAGTTTTTGTTACTACACATATTGTGAGCCTGAAGTATTAAACTGTGTAATCGCTGGTGCGGGAGGATGCCAAATAAAATATTAAAATACGTATAGATATTATTTAGGGGGATTAGCGTATGTGAACCTCAGTTGTTGTTTTTTTACTTGTGCTCTACTTATTATATTGAACATTACTTTTTATCCTGGCCAGAGCTCTAACTCATAAACTATGGAAACCGATAATCAATCATCATATAAATAATATAGAACATGTGTTAGTTTGGTTGTATAATATTTGTGTGTTTGTGACTATGTGTGTAGGTGTTATAACTCCAAAACCAAGACATCTAGAAAGTTTAAATGTCACTAATATATGAAAATGAAATGTATTTTTTTTTTCTCAAACACGCCCAAACCACTGTATAATTTTAGGAGACCGTTTTTTTTAAATGCAGTAATGTAGTGATATTAAATGCTCCAAATACCACAATACTTCGTAAATATTTGACATTTTTAAGTTGAGTTTGGTGAACTGGGGGATTTAGAAATTTCAAAAACTTATGTACAAAACTACTTCTCGTTGAACCTGATTCTGGTCTAAGAAGGAATCACTCGTAATAGACTATACTGTCAATGACAAGGAGTACTGGGTTCGGATCACGGTTGAGTGTACTGAGGACAGTTTTTCCTAAACGGGTTTACCCTCTACCTTTCTGGAAATGAGGGTACACTTCCTCTAAATTCAACCTTCTTCATTCCTAGCTAAATATAGTTATTAGTACATAAAATGCGTATAGCCAGAAAGGCAGGAAGACATGTTTTGTAACACTGTACTATATAATGTGTTATTACATATCTTAAGATTGCTCTTAAGCAAATATTGTGTTCGTTTGTGAGCTCAGTTTATGGGCTGTGATTAATGTTTCGTTTCAAAGATTGGTTTTAAAAGTGATTGGTTGATATATTTGTCTTTGGATTGGAAATTATATAAAGAATGCAGCCAGATGTTGAAAATCATAATACGATATAGTTTTGATATCCATCTGTCTGAATTCATGAATTATTCGAACACTTCTAAACATGCTAGAAATTTAAAATCTGGCATGACGATAGGTCCTTAAGACGATATTCTCTATAAATGTTCTGACATTGAAAATTTAATAAGGCTAATTCAAAATATTGGCTCTAATTATGTCAAAAACATTAAAAACTAATCATTTTTGGACCAATTATCTTCTCAAGCACCGTGTTTTTGAGCAACATCCCCCCCCCCCCCCCCGTGTAAGGTAAGATACCACGTTTCACAACCATTGAGAACAACCGGTAAAATTATTGTTTAGAATGTTCTGAGTTTTACATTCCTTAAAACCAGGCGAGATGTCAAGTAATATCATGCATTTCCCGAATGTATTATTTTCCTAATTTCCAATGTAATATCGTTATTGCTAGTTGAAATGGTCCATACATTTTTAAATTAATTGACCATGTCAAAGGATCTGTCTCTATATAATTAAAAACTTTACATACAGTTTTACTATCTCATTTTCCAAGTCGTTCCCCGTGTAATGTCGCAGTTATGAAATTAAAGTAAATGGCTAAAAACCTATATATACTTTCTCTGAACAAATAGTTATTTTTAATATGATCCCAACAGAGAATATTATAAATACAGCAGTGTTTCTCTTAAAATATTCGTCATTCTTGACATAAAAAACAACGAAAATGGAATTAGATCTCTGGTCCAATTTTCACAGTTATAAGAATTTTTTAACGCCGCTTCTTACTACCCATTCAGATTATAAGCTTATATACTAATTACGCTACCGGGTAAGGGACGAGGAAGGTTAAATTTAAATGAAGTGTACCCGAATTTACGTGGAGAGTGGAGAAACCATTTAGGAAGAACCACCCTCAATACACCCGACTGGGATCGAACCACGATCTCTCCGACATCGACAGTCTAGTATACAGCGAGAGTGACGCCTTAGACCAGGCAGCCACCGAATCTGACAACTAAAAATGCTACTATATATTTTCACGGTTTCATACGTCAAGTAGTGTGATCTGACGCTGTAATCTTTGATATATATAATCATTACCTACTAAACAACACTAATAATATAGTAAAATGCTATCAATGTTGATCACAAAGCCATGTTTGTATTTTATTAAAGCTTCGTCTTGCCAAAATCCTCCCATGCTCAAGCTATTTATATTAATGTGGGGAGAAAAGAGGCTTTACTGGCTCTTACCTCGTTTACCCACAAAATCCTCGATATGCCAAATATACACGAATGAAAAGGGAACAAAAATAAAGTAGGAGGGGAGCACGTCTGGTTCACAGAAAACAGAGGCAATCCATTATCTCATCCTGACTGAATGTTAGCAGAGAGCTCAGTGCAGAAATTGAATGAGAATACAATTCGGATAAATTGAGAGTTAGTATGAGCAAAGGCCGCTACAGTGCCCACGTGGTCTAACGCGCTAATCTCGTGGTGGACTAGACTGCCGAAGACGGGAAGATCAGGGTTCGATCCCGGTCGGGTCCACTCTCTCTCTCTCTACGCAAACGCGGGCGCACTTCCTTTAGATTAAATCTCCTTTATCCCTAACCCATTAGTGTAATCAGTACATAGGCGTATAACCTGAACAGGTGTGGTGCTAAAATAAAAATAAATAAGTATGGGCTTAAAAAAAACCTCTTCGGCCTTAGTAACTATAGTAGCATTATTGTGAACACGACTTTAAAAAAATATAGCACGATAATGACTCTAAATTCCTAGAAAAAGGTGGACATTATTGTGTTAAATGGTGTTGAGTGTAGTTTTATAACATTAAATTTAGAGGCTCCAAGCTTGCCAAAATTACAAAGCCTTTTTTATGATTTTCCTAATCATACACTAGGGCCGAAGATTAGGGACCTATAGTAGGATTCTGGTAGGAATAAGGGTAAATGACTGTCACTAAACGTTAAACTACTTTCATATATTCCTACCTCAAGTAATGGGATTTATTTTTACACCAATAACTATAAAATAACATTAAAGTAAAAATATCAATGTTGACCCCCAAGAAAATTATATTTGCATTTTCTAAAACTGTTCTTCCTACCAAAATCAGGGTCCAAATACCTAACCAAGTAATATATGACACTTCCTAAATACGTATACGATGATTTACAATATGATATTAGGAAGAAAAAAAAACAATACTGCTAAGTAGGAAAAATAAAAATAGAAACTTTGATCTGTAGCCCTTTTATGAGAAGTTATATTATGAGTTGTAAATATGTCTTATAGCTTCCCATCAACACACAGACAAATTACCTAATCTGTTGCGAAAACAGTCACGAAGCGACTTTTCTCAACTTGACATGAACGACAAACTTGGATGAGAGGTTAAAACGCCTGATTTTCACCCAAGACTATAATCTCAATCGGATCTCTTATGCTGTTTTTCAACGCTGAGGATTTCCGTTCTCACTTCAAGCGAATGCTAATATTATTTTAGCGCCACGTCTTACTACCCGTTCTGGTTATACGCTTATGTACTAAATACCCAAATGTGTTTGAGATGAGGAAGGTTAAATTTAGAATAAGTGTACCCACATTTGCGTCGAGAGAGAGAGAGTGGAAAAGCATTTAAGGAAAACCTCCCTCATATACCAGACCGGGATCGAACCCCAATCCACCCGTCATCGGTATTCTAGTCTATTTTGAGAGTGACTCCTTAGATTACGCCACCGAAGGGGGTCGAATGCAGATACACTTCCCTAAAGATTGTCCCTTCCAATTGTGTTTTCTTTAGTTGGAAAGTTTAAGTTAGACTTCAAATAGCAACTGGTGGCTTTAAACGAGTGGTTCGAATCTAGATTAGGAACAATTTCATTCTCACGTGGTTTGAAATATGGCGCGATACAAGTTATCCTTAATTCCCAATTATTGAGGTCCCAGGTGCTAAGATAATAGAAACGTGTGAAAAGCCATAGTAATAATAATAACAACATAGCGGATGAGCGAAATTATTTTTTTGTAGAATCTAGTGTTAGTGTGTTGGCGTGGGCTGTTAGTGACTCATCCTGACTTTATTCAAGGACAAAATAACACTCAAACCCAGGCAGGATAGAAGTAGACTAAAGTTACGTATTTTAGCGGTTTTTATTACTAGAAACATTTTCTGGCCAAATTAAATCAAAATTACTTCAGAAGAGACATCTACAGTAGTTTAATTCTTTACGCATAGGAACCGTTTTTGAATATGTCACGATAATTACATAATTTGGCAATTGACTTTTTCTCTTAATTTAAAGAGTTTCTATTAGAATTCCACGATACTAGGCAAAAATATTCAAAAACTTATGGGATTAAAATATATAAAACTTTAATCAAATGTCTATACTAAAGCATTATTTAATTTATTTGGGTCAAAACAAAAAGGGTTGAAATCAAAATTGAAAATACGGACCTTAACTCTTTCCATCCCGCCCTAAAGGGAGAAGCAGGGAACACGAGTCAAGGGCCGTGTTTTTGCAGTTTTTATATAACAACCCTTTTTTTTGGTCAAAATTAATAAAATATTGCTCCAGTAGAAACCTAAGAGTTTAACTTTCTTCACATGTTGATATCAACAGTTGTTGAGTATCTGTCATGAGCAGAGCGGCATTAGATGAGAAACGTTTTAAATTACCAGAAAAAAAAAGTTGTCATTAAATTCCAGCACAACCTTTACAAATATTCAACAACTGTTGATATCACCATGTGAAGAAAATCAAACTTTATGTTTGTATTGGGGCAATATTTTATTTATTTTGTCTAAAACAATGTTTTTCTGTCAACAACAACAACAAAACCCAGCAAAAACGTTGCGCTTAACTCACTTTCCTTACATCCCACTCTAAATGTATCCTTGTGACTAATACTGCCGGTTTAGACAAGGTAACTTTGAATTCCCTCTCAACTTGAACAGTATTTGCTACAGTCAGGACATGTATCACGGAGCAAATAATGATAAAACCTCGTTATGGGGAAAATTACTCTGAATGCAGAAATATGACGTGGAAATTTTTAGGATGAAGATTAAACTAATGGAGGAAGCCAATTTGTTCCAATTAGACGTCTCTTATAAGAGGAACCAGCGCAGAGTTTGCCAACTGTGAGCATGTTTCATTCAACCCCTTTATTTCCGTTAATTGAAATAAAAATAAAGCTCTCTGTAGAAGTAAAAAGATAAAAATAGGATAAAGCAAAGATAGGAGACACTCAGGATGACGCAAAGCGGCAAGTATCCATTCAGATAACACAAGTTCGAATCGAGTCTATTTGTTGTAGCTTATAGTTGAATGATTGTGAATGAAAAAAAAAAACACCTCATTAATGTTTTATCATTATGAATAAAATTGTAAAAATTTAAAAGGGCCTTTTTTTCTCTAGTGTTTGGTGTACAAACAATTTAACAATTTATTGTCTCGTCCATTGTTCGTTTGTTTTGTTTTCACAGGCGCTTAACACAAGTGTGTGTGTGTGTGTGTGGTGGGAAGGGGGGGGGGATTAGTTTTTAGGACTACTGTAAGAAACGCCAAATCACTGGTATTATATTTATACTCACCCACCTCAGTGGCGTAGTTGGCTAACGTGCTTGTCATGTTTAGCTCGACTGCTGAGGACGGGGAGATCAAGGTTCGAATCTCGGTCGGGTGAACTGGGGGTGGTTTTTCCTAAATGGTTTTCCATTCTCCCTCCACGCAAATGCGGGTTCACTTCCTCTAATTCAACCTTCCCAATTCCTAAATCCATTAACGTAATTAGTACTTAAAGCGTATAACCCAAACGGGTAGTAAGACGCGGTGCTAAATATATATATATATATTTATACTCCACATGCTTTCGCACCACGCGTTTACTAAAATACGAGTATTATGTATTCGAAAGAGTATTTTGGAGAGGTGATTTGAGTAATGGTTTAAAGATCAGCACTCTTTAAACAATGCCCCCTTTTTTTTAAGTTCAGCCATCCAATTACTACCGTACGCAAGCATGACATATTCACTACAGTCAAATAATATAATTTCTATGGCGAGCCGATTATAAATACCCAGTGCAAGCGTGTTCTAAAGACATGCCTGACGGATGTCGGAATCAGAGTTCGAACCTCTCACGGGTACAGTGATATTAATTACTGTTTTCAGCGCAAACGGGATTTTTTTTCTTCTTCTCCTCGCTTAATACATCTACTGGTTTTTTTTTGGTATAATTTACGTTCTAACACGAGACCTGTTTAACGGTTTAATCCTAAGGCAGCCTCCTTCCGTGGCCGCATGTTTTAAGGCATCACTCTCATGTTGGATTAGACTGCAGATGACAGGGAGATCGGGTTCGAATCACGCTCAGGTGTATTGAGGGTGTTTTCCACTCTCCCTCCACGCACAAGTGGGTACAATTCCTCTAAATTCAATTTCCCTGATTCCCTAGCTCATCAACGTAATTAGTACTATGCGTATAACCTAACAAGATACTAAGACGAGGTAAGGAGTAAGGATAAGGAAGAGACAGACAGCCCAGTGGTCTCTAAGAACAGAGCAGTGATGTCTAGTAACAGACAGAAAGGTGGTCTCTAGGAACAGAGCAGTGATGTCTAGTAACAGACAGAAAGGTGGTCTCTAGGAACAGAGCAGTGATGTCTAGTAATAGACACACCGGTGGTCTCTAAGAACAGAGCAGTGATGTCTAGTAACAGACAGAAAGGTGGTCTCTAAGAACAGAGCAGTGATGTCTAGTAACAGACAGAAAGGTGGTCTCTAGGAACAGAGCAGTGATGTCTAGTAATAGACACACCGGTGGTCTCTAAGAACAGAGCAGTGATGTCTATAACAGACAGAAAGGTGGTCTCTGGGAACAGAGCAGTGATGTCTATAATAGACACACCGTGGTCTCTAAGAACAGAGCATGATGTCTAGTAACAGACAGAAAGGTGGTCTCTAGGAACAAGCGTGATGTCTAGTAACAGACAGAAAGTGGTCCTAGGAACAGAGCAGTGATGTCTAGTAATAGACACACCGGTGGTCTCTAAGAACAGAGCAGTGATGTCTAGTAACAGACAGAAAGGTGGTCTCTAAGAACAGAGCAGTGATGTCTAGTAACAGACAGAAAGGTGGTCTCTAGGAACAGACAGTGATGTCTAGTAATAGACACACCGGTGGTCTCTAAGAACAGAGCAGTGATGTCTAGTAACAGACAGAAAGGTGGTCTCTAGGAAGAGCATGATGTCTAGTATAGACACACCGGTGGTCTCTAAAACAGAGCAGTGATGTCTAGTAATAGAAACACCGGTGGTCTCTAGAACAGACAGGCCGGTGGTCTCTAAGAACAGAGCAGTGATGTCTAGTAATAGACACACCAGTGGTCTCTAGTAACATACACGCCGGTTGTCTCTAAGAACAGAGCAGGATGTCTAGTAATAGCACACCGGTGGTCTCTAGGAACAGACATACAGAGAGTATACAGTGGTCTCTGTGAACTTCCAGATCTGCGGTCTCCAGTAATATCTGATACAGAAAGTTTAGACTATCTTGTAGCAAAGTGAAGACTTGTAAAGGAACATGTGTTGGTGTTTTTTTTTAAATAGGAAAGCATGGAAAACCATTCTAAACAGTAAGGTAGCCGATTACTTTCCCAATTTCTGTTCGATATAAAACACACCTATAGTTGACCACCCTTCGATGCCAAACACAAGACGACACCTACCTGGACAAGAATGGAACTGACAGATATTCGAGCCTAGGTGGTGCATCTGTATTAGGTTTCGAGCCTCACTTGAGGAGTCTGACTAGAGATCTGCAGGCCTATCCCCCGAAATGTTTCGAGTTTATTCTATTGCGAGATCGGGCGTTCACGTGACACAATCTAGAAACTGATTGAGATTTTTTCATTCGAATATATCTCAATGCGGTTCCACCTCTCGGAATCGTCAATATCATAACAGATAGTTCGAAAGTATTTGTTGTTGGACAAAATGTAAAATGGCGAAAGCGTTGATGGACTATTTTATGATAAGAGAACTTTAAGAATTGTAAAATAAATTTAATATAATGCCACGTATATTTCGTGAATGCAAAGACGCTTTTGAGCAAGAGTAATAAATAATAAATTAATTAAATGGTTCAGGCTTAATAAACGGTTCATCCATATGCTGTGTGTTATTTAATTTGGGCTTTTTAGGTATAGCCTATATTAAAGTTATTAAGATAGATTATTATTATTATTAGCACCGCGTCTTACTACCCTTTCGGGTTATACGCACTTACGCTAATGTGTAATGGTAGGGTGATTGTGAGATGAAATGGAGGACCTACAGTTTAACGTGGAATCCGAACCACGGTGGTGGCCTGGCATTCCCCACATTCACAAGATGTCTTGTCAGAGGTGAAGGAAGGGTTTGGTAATATTAAGATAGTAATAAATGATGTAATAAGTTATGCTAATAATAGTTTTTTTATTTAATCATTTAGCGAATCAAAGAAACATAAAGTATGGTACACACATCAATTAGTATAATATGCTTTTACTCTTTGCTTATTTTCTTTTTATCCATCTTTATTTAACTTTCTCGAGCTAAACTTAACCAACAAAAAATAGAACCGAGATAAAACGAGGATGGCGAAGACAAACATTTTGTTATTCTATTGTTTAAAGGGCTTAAGGGTGCGTTCACACAGCATTAAATTAAATCTTAAATCACAATTTTCGACAACGGAAGTTCGGAATTTTTCGCTTAATAAGAAATTAGAAGACTCAACACAAATTGCGAGATTTTAAACTCGAGAATAGCTTACTTTAAGGATATGAAATTACGAGTTCGAGTTGATCATGTGAGATAGACTGGCAACATCTCCGGGATAGGGAGATAGGCCCCCTGGCCTATAGTTTGTGAGTATCCGGTACAGAGGCCGCCGTCGTGTGAGGTCTGAACTGATCGTGGTTATCAGCGCGAGTCATCTACTCACCCTCTTAGAGAATAGACAGGGGGAGGGATCAGTTCAAGAAGCGCTGACAGTCAATAGGTGCGTCACAGGAATTGATCACACACAGAGAGTTCAGTTCCGGTGGGATGGCAGACCAACTAGACCAACTAGACCACCCACAAGAATACGAGAAGAGCACAGGACTTGGATATATCTCTGAGAGTTCTCTGTTCGAACTCCAAACGCGTACCTCGAGTGAGTCATTGTAGATGAGTGGTCCGGAGATTAATACTATGGGGAGGGTCCAGGCGTTTATGACTTGCTAATTCCTAAAAATAAAAAAAACTAGTGACAGATAATATCTACATAGATTGGTTATAAGCGATCTAAAATCACTAAAGTGAATGAACGGAAGAGGGTATTTTTTAAAGAACGTCTCCAGAATTTCCCTGGAGAATGCATTATATACTATAAGATGTTGAAACCATCTCAGGAATCGGAATCCCGATTTTCCGAATCAGAATCAAACAAGTCACCACTTTAGTGGCGGCTTTTCTAAGTGTCCTTTAATTTTGGTCAGCCTTCCCCCTTCTAACATTGGGGTTCGAATCCCAGCTAGATGCAATGAGTTTTTTTTTTTTTTTACTAATTGGTTTTACATTTACCCTTCGAGAGGACAAGTACATTTCCTCTAAAGTTATTCATTCCACATTCCTATCTCCTTAGTTTAAATGTGTGGATATTCCGGACGGGTAATAAGACTGTATGTGTTTAAAAGGAGTAGGAGAAAGACCCTACGCGCTGTGATTACGTCGTGAATAGGTATAAGGTCCTGGTGACGTCACCTGAACGGTCAGTAGTTAATGACCTCTCTATGCTCCCACACGACTCCTCTCAACACGCCACTGCGGAGGTGACACAAGCAGAATGTAATTAACAGGTGAACTTATGAGGAGCAGCGGTGTCATAAACCTCTCAAGGCGGACATTCAACATAGACTCCCACTCGTCTAAAAAGTACATACATGGATTTTTTGTTGAGATAGCAGAGAAGATCAAACTTGTGTTTGAAAGACATCTAAAATTATATTATTGATTTAATAAAAAAAACTTAAAAAAATTGGCCCGTGGGGGGATCGAACCCACGACCTTCGCGTTATTAGCACGACGCTCTAACCAACTGAGCTAACGGGCCAGTTGTAATGGCGACCGCTGCTGATAGTAGTAGAAGCCAGCAGATTGGATGAAAAAACTTTGGTTGTCGGGGTAAAAATATCTCTTCCCATATATTGATAAATAACATTTGAGTAAAATGTATGTGTCGGGGGGTGGGGGTAAACTACTCTTTAGGTCAGGATACTATATATACGTATAAAAAACTTTGTTAAATAAAGCATGATTCTTAGTATATTATTTAACATTCAAACATACAAAACCTTGTTGAAAATATAGCATATTAAGAATGTAATACTATTAAGCACGATTATTTTTAACATTCAATGGTTAGACTACTTTTAATTTGGTACATTTAACATATTCATAAAAACTAACCTCACAGTATAAAAACAATGTCGACATATTACGTCCTCTTTATTATAACAATTAAATCTCCACGCCCTTGGTATACGAGGATAGAAAGGATAGGAAAGGGGAGGGGGAAGGCCAGTGTGATGATTGATTAATTTAATACATTGATCAAACTTTTCAGTGATCATCAAGAACATAGTTTTTAAACTTGATTTTGCGAATTTTGTTAGTTTATACCCCTCCAATAAATGCGTTTTTTTAAGGGTGTTGAAGTCTCAGAACTTTTTACAGATATTGAACTGTTGGCTCCAAATAACAGATTCTGGCTGTGTTAAAATTTCAATTTTTTTTTTAAATTCTTAATAATTTTTAATTTAACCGAATTGACGTTTCAATTAAAGTTATTATTATTATTATTATTATTATTATTATTATTATTATTAGCACCGCGTCTTGCTACCCGTTAGGGTTGTACGCACTTACACTAATATGTAATAGTAGGGTGATTGTGAGATGAAATGAAGGACCTACAGTTTAACGTGAGATCCGAACCACGGTGGAGGCCTGGCATTCCCCACATTCACAAGATGTGATTAATACACGTCTTGTTAGAGGTGAAGGAAGGGTTTGGTAATCAGATAAATCTGTGCCGGGACCGAGGATTGAACCCCGGACCCCAGCACAGAAGTCCGACACCTTACCCCTAGACCACCAGGTCACCATAATTAAAGTAATTAGATTAGTAGATATCTCAAAAACTATTAGTTTTAAGTAGGAAATATTTTGTAACTGTCATAATGACTTGCTATACACGATCTTATAAAGATTACAATATGATCGCCTTATTACTTTATAAAATATTTAATATTTATCATAACATTTTTATATAGCCCTTTGTAATGATTTATTTTCTTTTGATTTTATTGTTTAAATTTTTTAAATGTATTTCAAACATATGGGGAATCAGTTCTGAGACGTTTAGGTACTTGATTTTTGCCTCTACGAGGAAGTTTTTTTTTTAATACCTACTTTTCAAACTCATGCTGTCCACAGCTTTGAATCATTACCTCGCGAGCAATAATAGCCTTTAGCGAACTCTTACAGGACTTTTGTGTACTATTTTTATGCGATGTATGCTACCGGAGATTTTGGGTAGTAGGGCGAAAAGAAAATTGAAAATACGAGATCCACAATATATATTGGATGCCAAGGCAGAAAAAAGTAGGGAAAACACTAAATTTAGTAATGATAATCTCGAGCCTAATGAGAAAGACTCACACAATCATAAAATATTATAATTCACGTTTAAAAATGGTATTACTTTAATGAAAAATTAATGTTTAAAAGTATTTAAGTGTAAAGATATATGAATATGTGCGATAGAGTTCAAATAAAGAATAACTAAGATCGGTTGGGTGTATTGAGGGTAGTTTTTTTTTCCAAAATGGTTTCCCACGCAATTGTTGGGCACTGCCTATAAATATAACCTTTCAAATCCCTTAAACCATTAAGGTGGAGTGCTAGTGAGCGTGAGTTTACGGCGGTATTTTTGAAGTTTTTATAGCACAAACATCTTTTGGCCAAAATAAATCAAATATTTCTTCTATAGAAACATAGAGTTTTGTTTTCTGCACATGCCAATCTCAACAGTGGTTGAATATCTGTCATGAGCATGGCGGCATTTGGTGACAAACTTTTCTCTTTATTTAAAAAGTTTGTCGCCAAATGTTGCCATGCTCATGACAGATATTCAACAACTGTTGAGATTAGCATGTGCAGAAAACTAAACTCTATGATTCTATAGAAGAAATATTTGATTTATTTTGGTCAAAAAAGGTTTTTGCTATAAAAACTGCAAAATTAATGCACTAAACTCGCGCTCACTAGCACCCCGCCTTAATGTAATTAGTACATCAGTGTATAACCCGAAAAAGTTGTAAGACGCAGTGCTATAAAAATAATATGTATTTACAGTGAGCAATGAAGAATATTTCCATATGCAATCTCTCTAAAGGGCTCTACAGACGACCTGACTTAGTGCCCAATTTCATGCTGTTGTTTTTCTCTCTCTAAAAGACACATGCATAATAATGCCTTCTGTATCATCCAAACACCAAAAAGTTGGGATCGCGTTAATAACATCGTTAGGGATAAGTTCCAGAAAAAGAAAGCTGTGAAATGGCTAATTGAACGGAAAGAATTCAGTCATATGATGTTACTACATACACAATATACTCGCTAGTACAACTGACACGCCGAATCACCCGACAACGCTGCATACGACACGACTTAATCGGGCGGTCGTGCGGTTGGATGCGCCGGCCACCCGACATGAAATGGAACATTTTTGTCGGGCGACACACGACCCGATATTGCGCCTGATCTGACCACCTGACCGAATCGTGTTGTCTGTAGGGCCTTTTAGATAATATAGGTTCATTGGGTGTGATTAGAAACAAAGTATTTTTTTACATTAGTCGATTGGACTTGGAACCGAACCATCACTTACTAAAGCATGTAAAAACTTGGATGGGCATGTCTCCAAAGACGTACAGTGACATCTATAAAAGCAAAAGGAAAATAATTAACAATATGATCTAAAAAAAAATTGTTATCGAAATTAAAGAGCAGCTATTTTTAACTTTTTTAAATTTGTTTAGTTGACAAAATAAAAACCTGTGAATCTCTCGTTTAACGAAGTGAAGTTGAGTGGACATGTCGACAGCTCTAATTACTTGTTACAACAATAATTACTTACAATCGTGAGATTATAAGCTCACACACTAAACCTTTAAAAAAAAGTGAGAGGTTTAAAAATATAATTATATAAAAATATTATAATGACCTCTAGTCAAGTCGACCTCGGTGAGCTCGAGGTAAAGTGCTCGCCTCAGGATCCTATGTTCGTGGGTTCAAACCCAGCTGGAGTCGACGGAGTTTTATAGAGCAATACAAATCCGTAGCACAACCTCCTTCGGAGGCGGAGCAAAGCTATCAGTCCCATGCCGATTGTGACACGTGTAATAACCTTGGGCGGTATGCGAAAATACCTTATCCGGCAAAATTGGTAGGCGCTTTCACTCTCGCTCATAGATATTCTCGTGTGCTGGTATAATCAGCAGGTTTAAGAAGTTCATGTTAAATAATTTAAATAATAAAAAATAAACCTCTGTCCAAAATGTGTTTGCGTGTACGTGTAATGTAATGATTCTCAAATGAAGATAAATTAGAAAATAAATGTAGAGTCAATAAAAAAATAAAAATTGGTTCTACCCGTAGACAAATTTTATAGTTCCTAATTATATATAATTCAATTTTACGACTTATATGAAAGCTTTCCTATTATACTTTCAATGATAGGTGAAGTTAATACCCTTTGCCATGGTTAAGTGGTCAGGGCGTTCTACAACAGGTGTAGAGACTCTTGACTCGATAAAAGGAACTTTTAGAAAATACAAACGTTATTTTTTGCGTTCTGCAATGATAATACTATCAAAAGAGGCAGCCGCCGGTCAAATGACGTGAAAGTAGCTATAGTAGCGTTTCTGTCATATTTAAGCTCTTCCTATGAAAATTGGACTGTAGCATGATAATGTAATCTAGTCTTCGTGTACGAGTTTGGTATTTGGTCACCTTGAGCAAAGGTTGGGTATTTATTAAGTTTAATGGTTTGTTTTGTGTTTTTGCACCGTGTTTTACTAACCGTCCAAACTATAAACATTTAATTATACTAAGAGGTTTGGGATGGGGAAGGAAATATTTTGAGTATATTAACCCGCAATTGCATAAATTATTAAAAATATCGCGTTAGACACTTAAATAAGTACTAAAATATCCTATCTTGATTATGAATTAAATTAACTTTATTTAATTATTGTTGGATAGTGCAGCGGAACTTGATTCAGAAGGATAGGATTCGATTACCGACCAGATGTATAAGGGGTGAATATTTAACAAAGTGGTTTTCCATTCTCTCGAGGCAACTGCTGGTACATTTTTCTTAAAATATCATCAATTGCCATGCTGTTCTCCCGGGTTAATAAGGCTTTCATAATATAAATTAGTGTATAGAACCTTATTAAACAAGCCTGTGTCATTCTTTTGAAGCTAGTCCATCGCCCCACGGCTCAATAAGTGTATTAACATAATAACCGGAGCAGAGTATTTCGAGGTGTGGGAGCTGACACGAACAATGAAGGTCACTGCCTTCAAGGTCATTAACATCGTGGCGACCTTGGGTCGGGGCTGGTCTACAGCCTACGAGGATAGGACTGGCTAGACTAAACTTTACTCTTATTGAAGGACAGTGACAATAAACCCTTCAGCACGTGCTCCAGTCAGACATTAGGGACCGTCCTTAGATTTGTATGATTTACCTGTCCAACCCCCCTCCCCCACCTCTTCTCTAAGTTAAGTAATTTTTTACGATTTAGTAAATTATTTTTAAACATAATAGGGAGGGATATGAAATTTTAGAATACTTTAACTGTAGTAAGTAAATGAAATATAAGTAAAATTATATTTTAAAATTTAGACAAAAAAAAAGTGACTACTCACCATAAACAGTGATTAAAAAAACCTTATGTAAGATGAACTCTGTGTCGTCATACCCCCCCTCCCCCCTACAGTTCGGGAAAAGTGCACCAGGACTGTCTTTAGTAGACGCGAGGTCCTGGGCAACCCGCCTCGGTGGCGTAGTTATCTAACGCGCTAGTTTTGTGTTGAGCTAGACTGCCGAGGATGGGGAGATCGAGATTCGAATCTCTCTCGGGTGAACTAGGGGTGGTTTCCAACTCTCTCTCCACGCAAATGCGGGTTTACTTCCTCTAAATTCAACCTTACCCATCTTTAGCCCCATTAGCGTAGTTAACATTTAAACGTATAACCCGAACGGGTAGTAAGACGCGGTGCTGAGAAAAAAATAGTTCAAGAAGCCGAGTTTTTTGTTGTACTAATAAAGGATTGATTCATCCCTTAACCCTTAGTTAGATTTTCTTCCCCGAACAACTGTTCCAAGTTTGAATTAAATCGTTAATGCGTTTAAAGGCTATACAGTGAGACAGACATACCCACGGCAGACAAACAAACAAATGCAAATCGATGGAGTTAAAACACAGAACTCACTTCACTCGCCAAGCAAATCAAACCACATTTTTTTACACTCCGACAATATGTGTGCGCAAGAAAGAAAAAAGCCCCTATAACTTGTTTTTTTCCCTTTTGTCACCAAATAAGCAAGCGCGGGGGCGCCTAAATCACGGGGCCCTGTGCGGCCACACCATTTGGGGGACGCGGCAGTTGGCCTAAAAGGCATTTGGCCTAAAGGCATTTGGCCTAAAAATGAAACCAAAAGTCATTTGGCCTAAAAGGCATTTGGCCTAAAAGGCGTTTGGCCTAAAAGCATTTGGCCTAAAAGGCATTTGGCCTAAAAGGCGTTTGGCCTAAAGGCATTTGGCCTAAAGGCAGTTGGCCTAAAAGGCATTTGGCCTAAAAGGCAGTTGGCCTAAAGTCATTTGGCCTAAAATGTAAATTTAAAACCTTCGGTTATCTTCGGAAAGTAAAAGGTACTGTTAGTTGTTTCATCTGAATATAGATAGCACAACTGATGCAAGGTAGTTACAATATTTCTAAAAACATTGACAATATCCTACATACAACTAGATCAGTAGTTCACAAAACACTCTATCACCTTTTTTATATATAGATTTCCGATATTATTTCCTTGTTAATATATCTCACGGTCATAAAGTTAACGAAAAACAATAAATAAATTCCATTCTCAGCATCGTTTACGCTCGGTAAAATTATATGCTTACATTCAAATTATGGGGACTTTTGACAACTTATTCCGAAAGGCAAAATGAAAGTGGAAACCAATATTCAACCCACCCACTTTAAATTTGTCTGAAGTGACGCCCGATTTTCGTTTAGCGCTACTGAGATATATATGAACATATTTTTTTTTATCTATTGTATTAATAATTAATATATAAATATTATTGACGCATTAAATAAATTTTGCCAGTAAATATTACAATGGTCATATATATATATATATGACCATTGTAATATATATATATAAACTTAAATTATGGTTTTGACTAGATCCTTAACTCTATTATTATTGTTAGAATTATTATAACTATTATATATAAAATTAGTACAGTTATTTTTTTCAAACAGTGTAACTATTTTTATTACGGTGATATTATTAACAACATGGGCTATGTTAACACAATAGGTCCTTTATTTAAAAACTATATACTAATTTCCCTCCTAGTAATTTGCAAAGCATTCTCAGGAATTATTTCAACTTGTGAAAAAAATACAAAAGATTTTATGGAATTGTCGTTGGTCTTTTTTTAAGTCTTCATAAAACGTAAAAATACAAACTGTGGTAGCCTTTACAGGATGATAACTTCCTAGGGTAAGAAAAACGTACGATGTAAGCAAGTGGACCTCCGAAATGCCAATGGCTGCAGCAGAGGCCAGAGGGATAAATCTGACGAGCTTTGGTTGGTAAAAATATCTCACCGCTAGGATCGCTTGTGTTCTCCCATTCCAAAAAGTGACACTCTTATAGCCTAGAGGCAAACAGACGTGACTCAAGTTGGCCCGCCACTATGCCGAAAAAAAATCTTTTTTTGTCTAATCGTTTGTGCTCTATTTATGCTCATATGTGCCCGAACATGAACATTTGTGCTGTTAAACTGGCCATTTTAGAAAATATTTAATGTGGTGGGCCAACTTGAGCTCAAGCTAGCCCGCCACATATTGAAAAACACAACATAACAAAATTTATTTAAGTCAATCCATTGTGTTCCATTTGTGCTCATATGTGCCCGAAAATGAACATTTGTGCATTAAAATTAGAAAATCTAGAGAGCATTTAATGTGGCGGGCTAACTTGAACCTTCCTATATCATAAACTGTAGAAAAAAATAGTTCAAGCTGGCCAGCCACATTTTTAAATATCAATGTAACAAAATTCTGTATTCACGATTCGTTTGTTCTTAGTTTGTGCTCATATGTGCCCGAAAAATTAACGTTAGGGCTGTGAATCTAGGCCTTTTAGATAACATTTAATGAAGGCGATCCAACTAGAGCTCAAGCTAGCCCACCACATTAACTGTTTTCTAGATTTTCTAACTATAGAGCACAAATACTCATTTTTGGGCACATATGATTACAAATACTCATTTTTGGGCACATATGAGCACAAACGAAAAACAAACGAATGGTGAAAACAGAATTTTGTTACATTAATATTTAAAAATGTGGCGGGCCAGCTTGAATTCAATTTTTTCTACAGGTTATGGTATAAGGAAGACTCAAGTTAGCCCGCCACATTAATTGTTCTTTAGATTTTCTAAATTTAAAGCACAAATGTTCATTTTCGGGCACATATGAGCACAAATGAAGCACAATGGATTGACTTAAATAAATTTTGTTATGTTGTGTTTTTTCAATATGTGGTGGGCTAGCTTGAGCTCAAGTTGGCCCACCACATTAAATATTTTCTAAATTGGCCAGTTTCACAGCAAAAATGTTCATGTTCGGGCACATATGAGCACAAATAGAGCACAAACGATTAGACAAAAAAGGTTTTTTTCAGCAATGTGGCGGGCCAACTTGAGTTACGTGGCAAACAGGCTAAATCTTCTCTTTCTCTCTTCTCCGTCGCACTCTACAAGAGACTTTGAAGGGTGGGATTAGGCAGCAGTCCTTTCCTCCCTCCATTCCTAATAATAGCAAACGACCTTGAAATAAACCATAAAAAAAATTCATTGTTCCCCGGCAACTTTCCTTTGGTTCTTTTTCAAACCCACTAACATAATTTGTTTTGAGTTTCACAAGTTGTTGGCGGGTACCTCTGTCTTGCTTCATCCTTCGCTTTATATAGATTAAATAATGTATTGATTTGTATATTTTTGTGTAAAGTTTAGTGATATCTAATTTTTTTAAATATATATTTCATCTTCATTTTTGAAAGAAAGATTTTTACTATAAAATAATGAATCGAGGACAAAAATGTGCATACCGCGCCTGCTCAATTACACGGTGTACTTAAGGTAATTTTTCCTAAATGGTTTCCCGTTTTTCCACGCAAACGAGGGTACTTCTCATAATTTTATCTTCCTCATACCTACCTTCTAATTACTATTAAATGTGGAAAGCATTGACTGGCGTGAAGATACAATGAAAAAACAACACTACTAGAGCTTACTCTATTTACTTGAAAAACATATTTTAGACAATGAAAATACATCATATTCAAATATAACAAATGTACATTTTTGTATAATTATAATTACATTTAAACTTTATTTAACATTTTTAAGATAAATACTATACTTACTATATTGACTTAATAATATAAAATGAGAGACTCTTTAACACACTGGCTCAAAAAGTATTCATTATTAACATTATATATATAATCTAAACCTTTTTAAAAGGGTTTTGAACTAAAAGTTTAGTACCCTTTAATTAAATAAAAGCTAATGGATATACTTTTGATTTTTTCACTTGACGAGAAAAAGGGGCATTATAAGTTCATAAAAACCATTTTAATAACTATCATATTTTATAAATTAATTATATCTATGATAAAATGACCTCTCACTAAGCGTTTACTTAGAACCAGTGGCGCACTCAATGGGTGGAGTAAAAGGGGCACCTTCCCCATAACCCCTAATAATTTCAATACAAACATAAATTATTTACTTTATAACTAAAACATTAGACACAGAAGATGAGTCGTATACATAGGCTCCTTTTTAAGACTTGGTTTAAGACTTTATATTCAAAACACACACATATTAAAAGTGCCTCTTATATTCTCATTTGAAAAAAGCACAACCATAGTAGCTTCCATACATTGTATACAAGAAAATGTATATAACTAGTAGCCACCATTCTGGTAATTAAGTTCGTTTTAGTTTTTAAGTCTCTTAACACAAGATATGGGTTATTACACCGAGGACCTCGCTTATAGAGACTTCACTCGCACCCCACCCAATTTCGGTTAAAATTAATACTAAAGTACTTCGAACTGACAAAGCTACCAGAGCGTGTTATTCAAGGCATTAACATATATTGACTTAGACCAGGGGTTCTCACATTTTAGACCGAAGGAGCCTTTGTACCAGAAAAAATGAATGGCCGAACTCTCATAAAAATATTTACACTAGTATTATGATCATTCAATAAATACATTTAAATCTCACAAGTCTTTTATAATTTAGTACATGAATGAATATAAAAGAAGAACTACACTACACCCCGACCTCCGCGTCACTCAAAAACAAGTTATATTTTGAGTGCGATGACTTATGAGACCAGGTAGCTTACAGCGTTAATACCAACGTACCAGTTTTTTATTTGTGTACAGAGGTGTAATTATTTTATCACGTAATATAGAATTATTTTGCTAACAACACATAAACCGTACTAAATGTTGATTTCAATACACAGTCCGACACTTTATCTCAGTTGGTAGCGTGTTTGTATACTGAGCTAAATGTCCCGGGTTCGATTCCCGGAATGTCCGAAAAACGTATCATTGGTTGACTGTGCTTTTCCCCTTTCACAATGATGTATTAACTGCCAGGGACTGGATGTTGTATTTGTTCTAGATTTAAGTTAGTTTGTCAGACTCTGAGGAAATAATCTACATTCTACGGTGTGTCTGTCACTAGTTTTATATCGAGTGTCACTCATTGAGCGTGAACTGGGAAAGAGGGAAGGGTTGATAGGGTGGGGTATTACCCAATTTTTCTCTCCCCATCGAAATGTGCCTTCCTCCAGTTTGTTAAACTTCCCTCTGATATACTTGAATTTGAAGCTGAAAGATGGTTTGCATCAAACTTCAAAAAGATTCTAAAACAATCTATTATTATTTCTAAATGCTTAAGGGAGACCCCAAATAGCTTTTAGTGGCATTCCATTTTCAAATATTTTCCACTGGCTTGGAGTCAATCACCTAAAAACTCCTTAAAAATAGTGTTTTTACAAACTACCTCGCCCAACACTAATAAAGCTTCGCCGATACTCTTGATAGTCATCACAATACTTTTTTTCCCATTGTGACTTACTACCCGTTTGAGTTGTACACATACATCAATTTACCCTAATGAACCAGGAATGAGGAATGTTACATTTTAGATTGAATGTACCTACATTTGCGTATATTGAGAGTGGGGTACCATTTTAGGGAAAAATACCCTTGTTACACCCGGCTGGGATTTGAACTTCAATCTTAGAGGACAACTTTATTTCCAACTGAGGGGGGGCGGGTGGGGATATAGGCGGAGGACACACATATTATCTCCAACTTTGAGGGGGGCATATATTATTACCAACTTATATAACATAAATGTAGCTGAATCTAATATTATCCTTTAAATATATAGTTTGACACACTCATTTGAACATTAATATAAATTCAAGACTTTCACTATACTACAAATTGGATTATGAATAGGCCTACTTACAAGAGGGTTATTAAATTTATATTGAAAAGTTAACACATAATTTAAGGTAACACTTAAGTCACCAAATACCTTAATTCTTTCATTAACTTGCGTACTATACACATTTGTTCATGTACTACAATAAACTATGTTCTTGTACAAAACATATTTATGTGTGTCAAACAGCCACGTGATTTATTAAATTTAGAAATAATGTTTCTAAAGTATGTTTTAAGATGGCACGGATATCATAAAACTATATCCACCTTGCATGGGGAGATTTCTCTTCCAGACTACTGTCCACATTAATGAAGCAAGATCGATTTGGATAATAAGGTTATAAAATGCATATGTGAAATCTTGCAGTTAAGTAAACTATTTAAACAAATAATTAAATTCACTATAGAAGGGACTTTTCCATAAAGTAAAACTATTGGGGGTGACATGTTTACCCGCCATGAAATCACTTACTATTTATTTCGTAAATCTAATACAATGCCTAGATTCACGGGTGATATATTTTCCCCTTGGATAACATTTTCGGAGACATCACAAATAAGGCGATTTTAATTTGCTTTTTTAAGGAAATTACAGCAGTTAGGGCTGAAGGTCTTGTTCATATTCATTAGGTGAAAAAATGTTCTGCGCAAATAAAATATGAATCATGATTTTCCATCTCGTTCAGAAGGGAATACATCTTCATCTGACATCAGAATCTTTAGGGAAGTCATGGTGTATAACACCATATCTCTTAGATTACTTTTATTGCATACGGCAACGATACAACGCTTACCCGGCATTTTCTTAGTATCGGTATGACACTTTTCGTAACCCTTCACGCATAAATAATAAGAAAGCTTACAATAAACATACAAACATTTACTATTCACATTGACTTTGGAAGCATACTTGACATAAATAAGAAGTTAGTAACGAGCGCACCCGCCTCGGTGGCGTAGATAGCTAACGCGCTAGTCGTGTTGAGCTCAACTGCTGAGGATGGGGAGATCGAGGTTTGAATCTCGGGCGGGTGAACTGGGGGTGGTTTTTACTCAATGGTTTTCCACTCTCCCTCCACGCAAATGCGGGTTCACTTCCACTAATTCAACCTTCCCAATTCCTAATCCATTAGCGTAATTAGTACTTAGGCGTATAACCCGAACGGGTAGTAAGACGTGGTGCTGAATAATAATTTAAAAAAAGTGTTGCACTACACAGTCCATGATCCGAACAGAATCAAGCTTGGCTAGTTCACGAGCAGACGTTACAGCAGCGCTGCGTGTTAGGGTAGAGCTGAGTGCTGGCCGGTAAAGTGAACGAGCCTTCCCTACAACTCTAGTAGCCTTAGTATAAGGAAGGACCCATCAAGATGACCAAATAAACCTTAAAATTTGAAATTTCTCAGTGAGTTGAGTAATTGCAGGAGGAAGGGGAGCTTGGAGGTCAACATTTTCAAAAACTAGTATATTTAATTACTTCTCTGTATTGTAAAGAATTTAAATGTATTAATTAGGTACGGGAAACAATACAAATAGACATTTACATAATAATAATAAAAAATAATTATTATTATTATTATTATTATTATTATTATTATTATTATTATTATTTAAAATTAAATTCTGAGAAATAGTGGTGATGGAGTTTAATAAAGAAAAAAACTTTTTGAGATTAGGAAAAAAATCAAATTTTGACAGATAAATAAAGATAAATCAAATCCCAGATAGCCAAAATAACGTTAGACTCTAAATTTCTCAAAGTGGGTTGGGAATAAGGAATCCAAAATCTACAAAATTAATAGAAACTACTACATCTCAGTGCAGTGTCATTAAAAATCGAATTTTGGCATGCCCGTAAATGCACCACTCCAAATAACTAATAAGTCTGAGCATTTTAAAATGTAACTCCATGAAATCAAGGGAGGGGCGGGGGGAGTGATAAAAAACCTTTTATCTATAGTTTAAAATCGAAATTTGGCTGGCAGGTAGAAGAACAACTATAGATAAAGAAAGTATTCTTAAAACTATGTGTTTAAATGGGAGTTAAAGAAATTATGATTGGGGAGGAGAATGGAAAATTTTCAAAAACCAATAGAAACAATTACTAACAGAACAATTTTTGATAAGCTGAGGTGCTTAGTACTAGAGTGATTCTTTCAAATTAATTCATGTTAAGTTAGTAAATTTAAACTATTTCTTTTGGTGTTCATTTCAACAATGTCTCTGCGTAAGCGAGCAAACATTGATGCAAAGACTGCATATATATATATAAAATAGATATATATATATATATTTATAAAATAGATTTTACTTCTTATAGGTAGTAGTTAATTTGTGGCTTCATCAACATACAAAGTTTTCGCCTCATACGTGTCTGAAATTGTATTTTTGGTAGTTTAGATCAGGGTTTCTCAAACTGCGAGGCGCGAAGGGATTTCAGATGAGGTGTGAACCAATTTCTCACTTCTTTCGACTTGCCTAAATTATGATTGACTAAAAATGTAATATTCTGTTTGGCCTATGAAGCAATAAAATTAATTAATATCTTACAAAACCTTACTATGTTTATAAACTTCTACAAAGCTCTTATCAGAAAATAATTAAATCAATTAAATAATAAATGTCTCATTTTTGTATTTTAACGTAAAAAAGTTATTTTATTCTAAGAATAAGAGTCTTAACAATTAATTTTATGTTCATATAAGGCTCAAGAGTATAGAGTTTGAGAAAACCTGGTTTAGATGATTTGCTAAAAATAAGATAATTTACCCAACTTAAATGTGAGCGAAGCCGTGGGCAAACTCGAGTAAGTTAATATGATTATTAAAAAATGAATGATTGTTTAATTCATTTAGCAAAATTAATAAACAAATATACTTAGAAAGACTGATAAAATATACTTTGGCACTTAAAAAAAATATTCAAAATTCAAAATAAAAAAAAAATATTAAAATGGTGTGACCACATGTATGTGCTAATTAATAAAAAACGGCACGGGTACAAAACTTTTTATTTCTGGTACAAAACGGTACAAAAATTATTATTATTAGCACCACGTCTTACTACCCGTTCGGGTTATGCACTTACGCTAATGTGTAATGGTAGGGTGATTGTGAGATGAAATGGAGGACCTACAGTTTAACGTGGAATCCGAACCACGGTGGTGGCCTGGCACTCCCCACATTAACAAGATGGCTTGTCAAAAATTAGAACAAAACCTTGGCAATGTAAAAAGTTCAACATACAAAAGTGGTACTACAGGTAATGGACGTGCTGCTACGCCTTGGGAAGTAGTAAATTCAGAAAAGACTTATATATTTTGAAACGGTAGTATATACTATTTAACTAAACACTACACACCTCGCCATCTATTAGCATCACTACAAATCTTAACGAATGTTTCCGAAGACAGCAAAACAATATTTTAATAAATGGTCTAATAATTAACTTTACAAAAAGTCGTTTGGCCTAAAAGGCATTTGGCCTAAAAGTCGTTTGGCCTAAAGGCATTTGGCCTAAAAGGCATTTGGCCTAAAAGGCATTTGGCCTAAAGGCAGTTGGCCTAAAAGGCATTTGGCCTAAAGGCATTTGGCCTAAAGGCGTTTAGCCTACACTTTAGGCCAAATGCCTTTTAGGCCAAATGACGGGTACCCACCATTTGCACACCCCTAAGAGAGGCCCTGAAGAGGCTATCACATTAATTTGTTGCTGTGGGTTCGACCTCTTACCAATTTACGGTTCTTATTATGGATTTACAAGTTCGCCGAAAAAACAAGAGCGGAACTGAGATGTGGTCACGTGACGATAATAAATCAGCTCGAGCTGCGTAGGTAGGTTCTCACGCACTGGTATAAACGGTGTCAGCTTTATCCGCGCTTCTCCATAGGATCAGCGTGGAAGAACCGATCGGGTTTCAAAACCATTCGACTCGGTAAGTGTATACAAAGCTAGATACTGACAGAAAGCTGCGTCTACTGCTGGGGAATTATTTGAAATAACTCGCTGATAAAAAAAGCTGGTGTTTGTGTGTCGTTCTAGTATTGTGTTAATTTGTTTCACTATACAATAGAATAATTATAAAACAGCCATCGTGGCCATAATCTAAAAAGAGAAAATGTTTACCACTAAAAAATTAAATATATTGATGGTCAGCTGTTTTAAGTTTGTGTTGCAAAGCATTATGGGCCAACATACATTTCTGCCAACTCGTGAAATGCCGCGCCAATCAAAAGGATCATTCTTTCAATATTCGGCGAGAGGGTGAATCATGATCTACATACAATGAGCAGTTTAATTTTCTTATCAAGGGCCTTTAAGAAAATAACTTTTTCGGTTAATATTGATAACATATTATTATTATTATTATTATTAGTGTTATTTCGTAGGTGTTGATAATGTCTATAAAAATTGACGGCTGCAAATAAGTTACTAGTCATATGACGATGATGATGATGATTATAGTAGTAATAATATTGCGCGTTTGTGCTACATCACTCGTAGCCTAATAGTGGAAAGATCAGCCAGTACTGATGTACTAATGTACTAATCGTACATCCTTTCCGTGGAGACTCTTTCCATGTCCCGATGAAATGAGGTGATGGTGATAGTGAGTATGAGGGTGATAGTGAGTCTAACCAACCAAACCCTGGTGACCGTTGGGGTAGTTCCCCTTTAGGGAAAAATACCCACAGTACCAGCCATAAATCGAACCCGGGATCCCTAGGCTCGTAGCTAGATGCACTGGCCACTACACCACCAGTCATATGAATACATGAAATTATATGTTGTAATTTTTCTGACAGTCGGATAATATTTTTCCCATGAAAATTGGACAGTAGGTAGAATAGACTCTAGGACCGATGTTTCGTAGAACACACACACTTCGTTTGATGTTCACTTAATGGTGTATCGTGTGAGAGTTGAAATGCTTTCGATGTTCTCCCAGAAAGGACGCAAACTGACTCTCCGTGAAAGATATAACATTCCGTACGGATAAAATAACACCAGCCTGAGCGAGTTCCTGAAGGTACACAGAAGAAGAAAAAAATCGTTAGTCTGCAGGTGAGGGGTAGGCTCGAATCCTAACATGATACACTGAGATGGTTTCCCTTAATAGTGTTTCATATACTCTCTCTCTCTCTCTACGCAAATACGGGTGGATCTCCAAATTATATGTATCTCATTGCTACCTCACCCGCTTCGGTGGCCACATAGCCTAACGCGCAGTAGACTAGACTGCCAATGACGGGGAGATAGAGGTTCGAATCTTGGTCAGGTGTACTGAGGGTGATTTTTTTCCAAACTGGCTTTCAACACTCTTCCTCCACGTAAATGCGGGTAAACTTCCTATGAATATAACCTTCCTTATCCCTAAAACCATTAGCGTAATCACTATATTCTGACTCACTCACTCACTGACACTAATGTTTACCCTCTTCCAGATGAGATAGAAACTGGAAATTTAGCAAACTTATACCTTCTAGCCTGTAACTGACGGGGAAAATCCAAAAAACTAAAAAAAAATTAAAAAAAAATAACCCGCGAAAAAATTTCAAAATGGTGGAGCAACTTTAAAGTCGGTGCAGACCTTTCTTTAGAGGCCTCTTGTGGTTAAACGGTAAGACCTATCAAAAGACGGATTGAGCCAGAGCTAGATTTTTTGATTTTAGGAAATTTTTGCACATTTTCCACATGTTTTTAAATTTTTCTGACATACTTACGGGACAGCTAGTCTCAATCAACGTTCAAAACAACGCTGGAATTACATTAGTTTACACTCACTGGGGGTTTAGAGGCAGAGCCCACAACGAGCAAAGCGATTTAATACATAAGCGTGTAAACCGAACGGGTAGTAAGGCGGGATAATTGTGCATTAAACACATAAGTTATTCTTCCGACTTAATCTTGAAGAAATGAGGATGGCAGCGTTGATGAGATACACCAGCATTAGTCTAAATGGTTTTGACTGTCGCGAGTAACGTCTCTAGCTGAGATTTGATGTAGACCCACCCTGAGGAACGACCACCACATGGTCACGGTATGTCTTCTTTCTTAAAGGGCGCGCTGCAACCTTCAAAAAGAGTTTGATGTACCCTTCGTTTACTCTCGTAAGACGGCCAGCTCCCAGAATAGCTTGTAAGATAGAGTCGTGGTGCTGCCTTTCAGGGTTAACAGAGTGTGCATACGCCAAGTAACATACTAATGTTAAACAAATTGACCTTTATCCCAGTTTGAAGACCTTAAAACACGTTAGTTTTTGTAAAGTTGGCCGTGTGCTTTCCAAACACAGGGTAAAACTAATAAGAAAATGACTTACAAGGCAGATTTTAAAATTTAAAACAGCACACCTATGGCGGGATTATGGTATGAACAGTGATATTATTTTACAGTTATCGATATTTATATTAGAAGCGACAGTGGAAAGTGGCTTATTTTTTAAAAATTAACAAATTAAATATCTGGGTAGAGGGAGGTAACTACATAATTCCTCCAAGCAGCCTCCCCGGAACCGAGCCAAATACATTTAAACACTCGTAAACGGAGACCAACTCCAGTTGTGATAGTATATGTATGCTACATTTACAGGATGTTTTAAGATCTGATAGTATTTATTCTCCCTCCACACGAAGTTTCTTCATATGAATACGACACATATAAGATTGTGAACGAAAACCCCCCCCGCTGCGATGAGCACTTCAAACGTATGTCCTCTTGTTAGTTGTTTGAGATCCGAGCCGCTTGTTGTCACAGCATCAGTAGACAGTGGTGTGATGTGAACACGCCCGTAGGCGGCCGAGCAACGGTATGGGCGACATTCCTCACGGGGTCACTGGGTTTTGACACCAGCAGGGCCTTTAGCACGCGCCTGCCTCACTGCGTCGAGTCTCCCAAAAAACTGACCCACCTATTGGATATGTATTGTAGGATGTATAATAGAAGAAAGAGGATCTTTTAGAATATACGGTTCAAACACATTTCTTTGTGATTAACATCAATAAAATTTTACTATTTTATTAATACAATTTCATAGGTAGGCCTGTTCAGGCGCGGATTCAGGGAGGGGGGAGGGTTAGTGTCAAAGGGTCAGTTGACCCCCCTGTGAAAGTTAGAAAAATAATTTTAAAAAAACTAAATGAAAGTTCAAATTTTAGAAAGAAAAATACAAAACAGATAAATCATACAATTTTTTATCTTTTTACGTGCAGACACCTCTTAAACCGGGGCCACACGTGCGTCATTCGTCCACTTTTATTCAATTATCGACATGACTCGGGCAAGTGTGGAAAAAATATTCGTTTTCATGTACGAGTATTTGTCGTGAATAGCGAGTAACGAACATTGTTCCTCATAGAGACGAAAGAAGACTAATAGTCGCCTGAGAGCAGTTCATCCACGAATAACTAGTATAAATTATGTGTGGACAGAAGAGCGGTGGAACTGTGGGGGACTATGCCCCCCTGGAAATGATTCCCTCCTAGATATATTTAAAATCCTCTGATATTATCAATATGAAGCTGAAAGATGGCCTTAAATCAAACTTCAAATGCCTTCTAGATGCAGTCTATTGTCAAAAATTTGCCAGAGAAGACCGCTTCAAATAGCTTCCATACTAGAGGCATATAACTGGCAGAAAGAGTCAGGGGAGGAAATCTCTGAATAGCTTCCAAGGTCATCCAAATTTCAAAAATGTCTAGGGGAGAACAACTCCAAATAGCTTCTAGATGCATGTCGTTTTGAGGAATTTTCAAGCGAGGTCCACCCCAAATAGCCTAGTTTCTTAAATAATTCAATTTTCAAAGATTTGTCGTTGGAAGACCACTTCAAAGATGGTCTTCTACAGGTATCTAATTATCGTAAAATATTAAGGTGAGCACACTCTAAATAGCTTCGAGCGGCATCCAAATTTCAAAAATGTATACGCGAGGAACAGTTTTAAATAGCTTATAAAAGAATCTAATTTAAAAAAATCAAGGCGAAGACTACTCATAGCTTGTTTAGAATGAACCATTTTTCAAAAAATTGTCGAAGGAGGACCACTCCAAATATTTTATAAAAACTTTCGATTTAAAAAAAAATGGGGGATGAGCACGGTTTAAAACATACATAAGATCAAATATTAATGAAATACTATTAAATGGCTTTAAACAAAATCTAACATCGAAAGTAACTATGTTATTTATAATTATGACCCCTCCTATTAAAATGATCTGGATCCGCCCCTGGACCTATTCATAGCTGGCCCCATGATGTAGTGGTAAGTATACCTGAATACGAGCCTAGGGGTCCCGGGATCGATTCCCCGACTAGTATCTTAGGTATTTTACCCGAAAGGGGAATTACCCCAACAATCATCGGGTTTGGTTTATTAGGCTTTATATGGGTTTAAGTAGGTTTCATACTGCTCCCATTCCACACCTCATACTCACCATATCAACTCCTATCACCTCATTTCATCGTCGGGACATGGAAAGAGCCTCCACGGAAAGGATGTACGATTAGTACATTCGGGGGTCTCCTGGGAAATGGTATATTAGTACTGGATAATCTTTCCACCACTGGGTTACGATTGATATAGGTAGCCCAAATGTACAATATTATTACTTATCTATAAAATGTTGAATAGTTTGTCCCCCATCTTCCGACAAAAAAAAATTTTGCTTTATTAGTAACGTGCCTAGAAGACGTTTTTTAAATTACCAATAAAAAACATGCTTGGCACCACCACACGGATATAAACTAATAACTTAGTAAGAGGAGGGGGTTGAAATGCAATATGAAGGAAATTGAAAATGTGTAGCCCGGTAAAAAAAAGGCGGCAGAGTATAAAATGAGGGTGCACATCATTTTCCACATATTGCACGATTTATTTCACCGGGTGATTGCCCTGAAGCAACTTTGTAACGGTTATCCTGTGATGGGGCGCAACCCTTGGGGAGTAGATGGAGCGCAACCCTTTTCCTAGCCCTTAGGAATCACACTCAAAATTCTACTCTTGTCGCCGAAATGGAGCTAGAGAGAAAGAGAGAACTACATGAACAATGCAACCCTTCTCTTTGGAAGGCGAGGACATGACGTCGGGCGCTTAGTTAAGTTTTTTTTAGCACTACGTTTTACAACCAGGTCGGGTTATACATTAATGTACTAATTACCCTAATGGTTTTAGAGTTTAGGAAGGTTATATTTATAAGAAGTTACCCTAATTTGCGTGGAGGGAAAGTGTAAAACCATTTTGGAAAACCCACTCTTAGTACACCCGACCGAGATTCGAACCTCGAGCCCCCCCCCCCCCCCCCGGCCCATCATCGGCAGTCTGGTCTACTCTTAGAGTAGCGCGTTATACCATGGAGCCACCTACCACCGGAAATAAATGTTCGGAAGCTTCCGAACTTTGTTTTCATGCTAACCTCTAAGCACTGTAGGGATGAGTGAAACAGTGATTTTACGATAACGTTGATCACAGTGACCGTGATTTTAAAAGAGCAGTGACTTATACCAGTGATTGACAAGTCACTGTGTCAGCACTTGTAAAACTAGACATTTCTTTCACAGCCGTGTCATGTGTGACGCTGTAGTCATTGTTTCCAACATTACGTAAAAGATAAACAATATTATATTCCTCATCACTGCTGGAGTTCGAACAAGTAAACTCCACTCACGGTAGGAATTACTCTCTGAAAGCTCTTTTTTCCTACCAATGTCCTGCTATATAATAGATTTCTAGCAGGGAAAAAAGGCCTTTCACTACTTTCGATGGCAGCAGCGCGCATCCATTCGGCTCTCTGGCTAGAAAGTGCGGTGCGGCTCGTGTAGCCATTTAGAGGGCGGGTGTCTCGCTTATATAGGAGGTTCAGGAGCGGCTCTTCTCACTTACAGTAGCCCCGTGGCTTCTTTGGTGCTGATTGACACTTCTGACAGTCATCATTTAGGTATATACCTAAATTTTGACCGTCGGAAGTAACAGCTACTAAACACATGTTTTTACAGATCATATGGTTCGGCGTAGGGATACATAATTTGGTCTGGCAACTTTTCAAAGCTTTTAACTGTCAGCTGTCAGTCAGCACCAAAGAAGCCACGGGGCTACTGTACGTAGATATAAGAGAACACGGGAAACAGGATGAGGTGTGCACGACGCGTCTTCCTCAGCGATCGACACTTATCAACTAATTCGTCTTTGTTTGTTTACTAATGCAGATCTGACCCCTTGCAGAGAGAGAAAAAAAACATGCGTATGTTTGTGTGACCTGTCAAAAGACGCACAATCACGTCGCATTTCCTGACGTACACTCTCGCTTATAAAAGTCCGGACGTGAAAAAACGACTCTCGCTTTAGAGTTTATCAGCGGTGAAAATGACGGCGCCTTGCGATTAGTCTCACTTGTAGAGTTTTCTCGCTTATCCAGGTTCGACTGTATTTTAGTGGATATGTGAAAATTCCATAAATCTGATCAAATTCCCTGAACAAAGCGAATACCTTGACTTTCCCCTATTTTCCAGGTCGCTGGAAACCCTGATAATGTTCTTACTATATAAATTAGTGAGGGATGGGACAACAATCGGATAACTCCGTGATGGTTCCGTATATTGTATAATATTTTTATTTTTCAGCTCTATTGAAGGCTGAAACCGGAGGTAGACTAGTGTTAATTTGCACGGCGAGATGACAAGGTAGTCCCGCTTCGTGACGCTCAAGGTAAGATCCTCTCTGCGGAACACCGGCCCTATATTACCATCGTACAGAGAGGATGTACGGATCGCGACTGAACGCGATACCAAGGACTGGCCTTTGAACGTCGTTTGCGTTAGCAAGGTCATATGCACTTTATGTCATGCGCGGATGACAAGACCCTTGAAGTTTACAACGGCGCAAAATATGAAAACTATGCCGATATTTAATGCTAAATTTGTGCCACTAAAACATAATATTCCTTTAATTTGTGCCAACATGGTTCTCACTCATCTTATTTCTAGGACAAAATAATGTCTCATACCCATCCTGTTTACATAAGTTTGATACATTTTTAGCACTACCTTTTACTACCAGTTAGGGTTGTATTTAGATAAAGTGTACCCGCATTTTCGCGGAGGGAGAACTACCCTTAGTACACCCGACCGAGATTCAAACCTCAATCTGTCCGTTATCGGCAGTCTAGTCTACTACGAGAATAGCGCGTTAGACCATGCGGATACTGAAGCGGGTAATTAGGTTATTAAAATCAACATCAGATTGTACAGTTACATAAAAGTGTGCTGGTTAATAAACATAGTTTACCAATGTGAATGAGTGGTTTGGGGTACCGACTATATATCGTGTCATCGATTCGATTGCAGGTGGTGCCTAAAATATTGGTTATGGTTGAGTCTCAGTGGCGGAGGGGAAGGAAACGCTAGTAGAGGGCTATATATTTATAGTTTTTATGTTAAAAAAACTTTATTTTTTGTCAAAATAAATAGCATACATAGTTTTTTTTTTAATTTAGCACCACGTCTTACTACCCATTCGAGTTATACGCTTACGTATTAGTTACGCTAATGGGTTAGGAATTAGGAAGGTTGAATTTATAAGTGAACCCGCATTTGAGTGGAGGGAGAGTGTAAAACTATTTAGGAAAAACTACCACCAGTTCACCCAAGCGAGATTCAAACCTCGATCTCCCCGTCCTCGGCAGTCTAGCTCAACACGAAAACAAGCGCGTTAACTAACTAAGCCACCGAAGCGGGTAGTAAAATATTGATTCAGCCGACACATTTAATCAACAGTCCTTGAATATTTATCTTTGGCATAGCGAAATTTTGAAAATAACATTTTTCTCCTATATTAAAAAGTTTCTAGTCAAATGCCATTATATTTATGACAAGAACCCAAGAACTTTTGAGATTAATAAGTGTATAAAATTAAACTAAACGTTTCTGCTGAGGATATTCACTTTGGACAAAACTTATTTTTTGTTATAAAAACTGCAATAATATTGACCTTATTACTCATATTTTTACCCACTTCGGTGGTCGCATGGTCTAACGCGCCACGCTCGCAGTAGACTAGACCGCCGATGACGGGGAGATCGAGTTTCGAATCTCGGTCGGGTGTACCGTGTTTTTTTAAACGGTTTTACACTCTCCCTACAAGCAAATGGGGTGACCTGGCGGTCTAGGGGTAAGGTGTCAGACTTCTGTGTTGGGGGTCCGGGGTTCAATCCTCGGTCCCTGCATGGATTTATTTGATTGCCAAACCCTTCCTTCCCCTCTGACAAGACATGTATTAATCACAACTTGTGAATGTGGGGAATGCCATGCCTCCACCGTGGTTCGGATCCCTCGTTAAACTGTAGGTCTTCCATTTTATCTCACAATCACCCTACCATTACACATTAGCGTAATTAGTACATATTCCTATAACCTTAACAGGTATAAGACGCAGCGATAAAAAAAAAGATCAAGAAGAAAATTAAACATGTATTTGTCAGTGTATGAGTGTATTTTAAATCGTTAAAGAATGTATGGCTTTTGTTTTGTGTTGTAAAACATACCGGGTATTACCCGTTCGGGTTATACGCTTATGTACTAATTAAGTTAATGGGTTAGGAATTGGAAAGGTTGAATTTACAGGAAGTATACCATCATTTGCTTGGAGTTGGAGTGGGTGACTATTTATAGAAAAAAAGACAATACATCTGGCCAGGATTTGAACTCTGAGCTCACAGTCACCTAAATACCGACTAGTATTTGTACGCATGCCCACTGGTGTGTTGGAGGAAGTGTGACCGTATTTGCGTGAAGGGCGAGCGGGAAACCATTTAGGGAAAACCACTCTCGGTACACCTGACTGGAATTCGAACCACGATCTCCCCGTCATTGGAAGTTATAGTCTATTGCGAAAGTTACGCCTTAGACCACATGGTCACCGAAGCGGGTTTATATATCTTAAAGTAATAAATTTTGCTTTCATGTAATTTACTTAAATACTGTCTCTATAGATCAGAATATTTTGGTTATTCGTTAAAATGGCCTGTAGAAATATTTCTGAAAGCATTTAAGATGGGTGTCCCTGATATGGCCATGCTAAGTTGTGAGAATTTTTCTTTTCTATCCACCATTTTGAAGGGGGAGACCGGAGTTCGTATCCTGATCGGGTGTTGTGATACCTGTTAGTAAGACGCGGTGCTAAAATGTGTCAAGTTCGTGTGATCTATAAATAATATGTGCACCAGATCATATTTGAGTTTCCATTTTAAAAACAGGCTATGGGAAGGGCGGGGTTTGATCTAACAGAAAATTATTTTTGGGGGTAAATTTTCATAAATCGTTTTCCACTTCCAGCTCTGGAAAATTGAGATACATTCCCTTAGTAAATCTAATTTATTCAGCCTTAATTCTTTCTTGTGTTAAATATTAGACATGTAGAACTATGGTAAGTTGTGTGTGTGTATTGTAAACGGACATTATAAGTTTTAATAAATATTCAGGGTAAGCTAAACAAATCCATGGCATAGTATTGTAGATTCCTTCATCAGCGTCGAGCGTATTTAGGGAAGTTTTTCTAATAGACTTTCCATTCTCCCTCCTTGCAAAATGTGGGTGAACTTCCTCTAATTTTGGCCTGCGGTTTAAGTGGCTGATTTGTTTGGTGTGAATGTTATTTATTATGTCAACAAAATATAGTTTCGAACATTAAATGATACTTAAAATTGTATTTAATAAAACTTTTGTTTCTAAAATAATTTACCTTTGTGGCGTAGTTGTCTGAAGCGCTTGTTTCGTGTAGAGCCAGACGGTCGAGGACGGGGGAGTTCAAGGTTCGAATCTCGGTCGGGTAAACTAGGGGTGTTTTCCGTTCTCCCTACCAGCGCAGATCGATATTAGTTTCCAGATTGGTTCGCTAGAGTTGAAATTTTAAATAAACACGTGTTAATAATGATACATATTATAGCGTACTGTCATTTTTGCTATTCAAAATTAAACTATTATATCATGTGTTCGTTAATTATTCAATATACAACCAAATCTATAAAGGAATAAGAGCATCACCTGGTACCACGTGTTAGCTAAATAAATGGTGACGGGAGGGATCAATAAGTTAAAAGTGCGTATTATGACTACCAGATAGCATTTATCTGCCAGATAAAATGTATTTATCCATTACTCGCACTCGTTTAGCCGCGATTATTTAACAAATATTGAGCGTTGTAGCTGCAAGCCAGGTTGTACGCATGCGTGCAACAGTAAAAGCAGTATCAACCTCGCGTTTATGCATAGAAATATATTTATCCTACAGATAAACTATCCAGCAGATAAATTCAGTTAATAATACCGGGAAAATATTAAAGTTGCTGGTTTCCTCACTCACCCTCCACAGGTTGTGTCCCAGACGGGTAGTAAGACGCGGTAGCCTTAATTCTTTCTTGTGTTAAATATTAGACATGTAGAACGATGTGAGGCCGTGTGTGTGTTGTAAATGGACAACTGATTAGGAACTTCATCTTAAGTCATCTTATTTAGATCTTCTTCTTCTTAAGTCACCTGGTTTAGAACTTCTCGTTCTTAAGTCATTTGGTTTTTTGTGTGTGGTAGTAATAAAGCACTTAAGTCGTTTGCGGCACTTTCACTGTTCTTTGAGCACTCACTTTCTCGGGTTGTGAACTGAGTTTAATTTTATTAAATCAGTTTATCAGGCACTCCACGTTGGGAAGCCATTATTGTATCGTTTAAAAGAGCTAGCCTAATATATTAATGTTTGTACGCCACCATCAGGGTGACATTCGATATAACGATTGAATTGGGTCCAAGTTTGCTGTTCTGTATTATAATAATTAAAAAGGGATAATGTCTTATTTTATAAATTAAAAGTTCTAGTGTTTTATAGTTTTTTTAATTTTAAGTAGATAAACAGTTTTTGCTGGATATTTCACACGTTTTAGATTTTAATAAAAGCCCGACTATTACTTTATATGTATGATAATTCCCGACACGTGAGATTTAGAACACAGATTAAGATGTCATAGACTCTACCTACACGGCTCCTCGTCAGGAAGGAAAGTGAAGAGATGCGTACCCTGAAGGGGTATATCAAGCGACATTTCCTTCTAGAAGCTTCCTAAAAGAAAAAAAGGTGTGGTCATCCAGGTGCGTTTCTGTCCATAACACTGCGTTGTCTTTTTAAACAGAGACGTAGAAAGATGATGCCATACCTTGCAACTTAACAACTTAACACAAATAAATCTTACTACCCGCTCTCATTTAAAATATCGTAATTGTGAATAATAAATTATTGAGATGTATAATTCCATATCATTACATAGAGAGCTACCAGCTGTCTTGAGGCCCCCACATGATGTACTAGCGGCGAGGGTCACTCTGAAGACCGTCACGAGCGCAGTCACTTAACCTGATTTAACCCTATTTGCTTTAAAAGTACCTCAGCTGTTCGACACCCACGACACAAAGGTTTTATATAATCCGCATGTTTTTTTTTAAAACCGTCGTATGCGTTCTTGTGTGGTTGGCCTTGAAAACTCCCGTGGTGCCGTGGGTAAAGCTCACCGCCAAATAAGGACGGACAGGGCGTGTGTTCGACTGCCACTGCCTACCAAGATTTACTAATATAGTGTATGCCTTACTCTATAATAGTATTTCCTGGTTTTATTAGCTTGTATCTTTAAACTCACGTTTGGCAGTATAACCTTACCATTTTGATGTGAAGAAACCTGACAGCTCGACATTTTACTAGATCTATTTTCACGTGTCCATAAGTGAAATTAGATATAGCTATTTTCATCAGTACATATTATCAATAACTATAGAATAAAACTAATAAACTCGTAAGAATACTACCAATTTTGAACACATAAATGTTAAAATATTTTATAGCAAAAATGGAATGCCAGGCCTCCAACGTGGTTCGGATCCCACGTTAAATTGTAGGTCCTCCGTTTCATCTCACAATCATCCTACCATTACACATTAGCGTAAGTGTGTACAAACCGAACGGGTAGTAAGACTCGGTGATGATGATGATGATAATAATAATGATAATAATAATAATAATAATATAACAAAAAATTGTACATTAGATTTGAAACGTAATAGCGCGGTAAAATACCTAAAATTGATACTAAATAAAGCATATTTTTCCTAGAATGTCATATTAGTTGTAGTTTTCTTATTCTATGTTGTGCAATGTAATGACGGATTTGAGGAGTATAATTACAGTAGCCCCGTGGCTTCTTTGGTGCTGACTGATAGCTCACAGCTGACTTCTGACATTAAACATTTAGGTATATACCTAAATTTTGACCGTCAGAAGTGACAGCTGCTAAACACATGTTTTTGCAGATCATATGGTTCGGCGTAGGGATACATAATTTGGTCTGGTAACGTTTCAAAGATTTTAGCTGTGAGCTGTCAGTCAGCACCAAAGAAGCCATGGGGTTACTGTATCTCACTGTCTGACCCTGTGTGAGCAATGACAAATCGTCTTTAGCGAAACTGAGGCGACTAAGGGCAGGTCTTAAAAAATTGGCCGATTAATATTTTTATCTGGTCAATAAGTTAAAAGTGCGTATTATGACTACCAGATAGCATTTATCTGCCAGATAAAATGTATTTATGCATTACTCGCCCTCGTTTAGCCGCCATTATTTAACAAATGTTGAGCGTTGTGGCTACTAGCCAGGTTGTACGCATGCGTGCAACAGTAAAATCAGTACCAACCTCACGTTTATGCATAGAAATATATTTATCCTACAGATAAACTATCCAGCAGATAAATTCAGTTCATAATACAGGGAAAATATTAAAGTGGCTGATAACCTTTATCTGTTAGCTAACTTTAGCCCCCGATAGCAATATTTATCGGTAGCCATAAGACCGATCCTTAGTGTGCTTAGGTTTAGAAACATCGGACAAATACTCAGATTATGAATTGAAAATAAATATACGCTGTGAAAGTGGCCTAATATAATCATACTCCTTGGCCGGCAGTGAATCCTGAAATCCTACGTGTATTATGGCGGCCCGGGAGCAAGGAAGGGGGAGGAAGGGAAGGATTGAGGTATTTTTTTAAAGTGTACCACGTTTTTCTATCCGTCCAGCATATTGGTATATCTACACTAATGTGGTATGTATGTATAACGTAGAAGAAATATACCCTCATTTGCGTAGAGTGAGAGGAACTATTTAGGAAATAAATTCAACACCCTGGGCCGGGATTACAACCCCGACTTCCAAGCTAACAGTAAACCAGACGAGACTGACCTTCTGTCAGCGTGCCTCTACCGGTGCAGATTTGATGTAACACAATGAGACGAGGTAGAGGAAGTCTCTTCTCTGGAAATTTAATGCGTAAATATTAGACAATATTTTATAGTAATAATAAAAATAATGGGGATCTTTTGTGTCAAGGTCAAGGCTTTAGTTAGCAAGGACACTTTGGAATCCAACCGAACGCAAGTCTGGATTCTAATCGACGCTCGTGGGAAAACTACTTTGAGTGCCAGCTTTATTATCTTTTCTATTGGGTCATACATCCATAATAGTCTAACTGCTACTGCTCCAACTAGAGGTGTTTCCAGACATTCATGACAAGGGCCAAATATGTATTGAGTAAGCCCATAAATTTGGTATATGCCTATCAACAACACTTATTAAGTAATTACTTTCAATAGACCTACTGGTATATAAATGGCATTTTTTGTTGGTAGAATCTTTCAAATTTTACTGTCAAAAAAAGTTTACTAATTGCTCAAAAATATATGATGATATATCACGCACAATTTCCCAAAACAACTTATACATTATAAATACAATATATATGTATACATATTTTAATCTTATATATATATATATATATATATATATTTCACATGCGGGGGCCCCCATTTGGGCCACACTGGCTACACAATTAAATAACTTTTTAAAGCCCCACACACAATTCAATTTCGATAGCAAAAGGAACTTTTCTGACATTTATAAACACGTTATTAGAACAGTTTTAATAAATGTGATCTGCAGATGTTATAATTTGTCGGTTTGAAACCGGTTGGGATCTAACTTTCTTAATATTCACATAGTTCTAAGGAAGTGAGATAAACTAAGTGATTAGGAACTCCTTGAATGTAAGATAATAAACTTTTTATTTTCTTATTTGCCTAAAAAAAAAATTAAACTATATGAATATTTAACAAGTCAAAGTAGATACTTCAAATTAAATTGTCTCGCTTAATGAAAACTAAGTTTTGTTATATTTGAGTTCTTCCTTTGATTTAGTGCATAAGGCAGGGTATTTATGACTGACCTTGGTGCGAGATTTGACTTAAGTATTAAGTATTGATTTGATTTAAGTAGGGACAGAATCACTTAGACCGATACAAGAACGTTGTGTCTAATTAGAATAATATGAAAGAACCGGAAAAGACGACATCTCAACAGGGTTTTTCTAAGTAAATTTGATGATTTTTGATGATTAATTTAAAAATAAAAGCGTATTTAGATAAAGAGATAGGACAGTTTTCACCGCTCCAATGAAAGATTTATGGTTATTGATTTAGAACCTACGTGCTCTATCTGAAGGTAGCTTGGTCGGGTAGGAAAGATCGTCGATAATTCATCAACTGTTTGTTGGTCGTTCAAGCGTGTACTTGCCGAAATTTACCAAAAATAGTTTTAGTAGATAAAATTAGGATAGATGGTGATTTATTACGTCATTACATTTTAATTAGCAATGACTAAAAGTCGATTAGACGGGGAAAAGAAAAGAAAATTAAAATGTAGGCCTCTGTTTTATTTTAAAATGTTGGAAAAACTTAACATATTTTCAGAACCGTTAAGGATGGAGAATAGGATTGGTCGCATGAATTTGACAAGAAGATGTAGCTCGGTATGTAACAATAGAATGATTATTAAATGTTGTATTGTCTCTTTAAAATTCACTTGACGTAGTTCCTTAAAAAAAACTTTTAATGTCCCCATATTACCGAGAATAATCAGACAGTTTCAGCTGTTTATGGCCAAAACAGGTCGAAATTAAAAACCAGCGTTATTTTATAAAAACACATTCGAATAATGTCCAAACAAATTAGTATGTGAGCCAAAGCTCGAGTTATTCATGAATTTTAAACAAATTTGGGTATCTTTCCTCTAAAATTCAACCTTTTCATTCCTACTACATTAGTGTAATTAATGTATACGTATAGCCCGAACTTTACGCAGTGAAAATAATTATTTAAAATAAATAGTCTAAAGGTGGGGACGTACGGGACGCGATAAAAGACCAATGTTTTTAAAGTTTTTATATCAAACAAAATTCTGACAAAATAAAATAAAATATTGCTCCAGTAGGAACCTAAGTTTAATTTTCTTTTCTTCACACGGCGATATCAACAGTTGTTGAATAACCGTCGAGGGTGTCCTGGAATTTTATGACAACTTTTTCTCCTCATTATGAACAAGTTTGTCATCTAGTGCCGATATGCTCTTGACAGATATTCAACAATTGTTGATATAACCATGAGAAAAAATTAAATTCTGTTTGTAATGGGGCAATATTAGATTTATCATTATCCCCCCCCCCCCCCCAAAGTTTTGTTTAAAAAAACCTGTCCTTTTCTCACGTTCCCTACATTCCCACCTTAATAACCTGCTCTCAAGAAGTGATGCAACTTCAATAGCCCTGCGGCGGCAAACAGGAAGAGGCTGGATGTTTCTTTGAGTACGGCAAGCCCTCGCTCGCCACTATAACGCCCCGTATACACGGGCAATGTTCCCCTACGTGGCTCAGTCGTGTGGTTAGGCTACTCGCAGAACACATCTCACGCTGATCGGGAAATTAGAGTCGCGACCTATCCGGCCCGGTTCTCGGCGTTAACAAGTGCGTTTTAAAATAAACAAACCGGTACAAAACATTCACTGAATACATTTGACGCTCTATTTTTACTTGTGTTCTTTATTTGTAGCCGATGTTCCAATTCCAAAATAAAGTATTCTAAAGTAAAGATTTTTTTTAAAATATCGTTTAATTCTTACTGTCATTCTACAATAATTACTGTCAGTGGCGGCTCGTGTATAGGCACTGCGGAACTGCAGCACCTCCTATTTCCACTTTATATTATCGATAACATTTAATATAATGAGTCCTTTTTTCTTTAATTCTTTCTTTATTTTTGTAGTACAATATATATTCCTTAAGCTTAATGTCAGTACTTCAGTAGCCATTCCCCAGTTTATGAAAAAGATACAAAAATCTTTGTATGGACCTGTGCGGTTCACAGTGCCAGTGACGTGGTGTTTGACTGTTGTGCGCATGCGCACATAGGAGAAGAGTGGGGAGGAAGGTGGACTTCCAGGTAGAGAGAGCGCTGCTAATCTCGCAGTGCCGGCTTTGGCGTGATGGTGGAAGGAAGTGTTTTTTTACTCAACGCGTGTTGTGCTTAAAAACCGTGTACCATATTCTTGAACGTGATAAAGTGTAGAAGAGTGTAGAGTTAGATTATTATTCTGCTTCCAGCTATTCTATTTGATTCATTTTTTTTACGGTTCTTTTATTTAACAGAATGACTAAATGCACTTGCAGTACTTTCAATGGAGACAAATTTCCTCAATTGTCATCCAGAGATCAAGGAGAATATTAGTGAACATTTTGCGCAAATTAAAACAAGAAGAATTGATTTCATTTTTAAATGAATAGATCAAGCTTGAACTGTAACAATTTAAGTTAAAGTAAGTAAAAAAGTTTGGTTTTGTTTGTTAAGATTTTATCAAGTTTCTGAATAAATTTTCCTTTTATACATTTTTTTTCCCTTCTACACAATTTTAAAACAAAGGCTAAAAATTTTCTGGAACAGCATCCCCACTAATTTTAGCTACGAGCCACCACTGATTACTGTATTCCTATTTTACATCGTAATCAGAAAATGGGCTGATTCTATTAAAAGAAAGTTAAATGTTCTGTGTAGATAAAAAAAAAGGCAGGTAAGCCCATACTGAAAATTATTTACACTCGGATTCCGTATTATCCGGCTTTTCCGTTTCCCGGCCCAAAATGGCGCCACTTTAAGCAGGATAATCACGACTTTGGTGTACAAGATTCCCCTCGAACCAGAAAACGTATCAAAGCGAGCGGTTTGCTGCATTCTTCTTTTGACAACCGCAAACTCGAGTTTAGTTTATTAGGGTTTTTCATTCTAAAATAATGATTTTTCACTATCATGTTTTTTTTTTTAAATGTGGTAGAACTGTTCATTAATCTTCGTTTCACTGTTTTATAAAGAAAAATACAGAAAATCGATGAGCATTTGTCTGGTTAGTACATTTTTTAAAGCACCGCGTCTTACTACTCGTTTGAGATATATAGGCTTATATACTACATAGCTTACACTAGTGGTTTTAAGGATTAGGAAGGCTATATTTAGAGCAAGTTTACCCACATTCGCGTGGAAGGAGAGTGGAAAACCACCCTCGGTACACCCAACCTCAATCTCTCCCATCATAAATTTTGCCTGGAAAGGTCCTCAGCTAGGTTTGAGCCCACGAACATCGAGTCCTGAGGTGAGCACTTTACCCCAAGACCACCAAGGTCAACCTCTCGTTAAAAAAGCTATTGTATCTCAATTTCTTCACAAGATTTTTTTTTTCAAGGACTAGAGGTACTCCATTTATACTTGAGTTGAGAAGAGACGGGCGGTGCGACAAAGAAGAGAATTCGCTAGAAACCGCCGAGCCGACGCAATGCGCCTGCTCTTGCCGCTAGTTCTCCAGGGACACGTCTTCGGCCCGACAGTTCCTCGACAGTGTCGCGTCTCCTAACAACACCGAGGAATTAACAAAGTTTGTTCCTTTAGCTGTAGGTTTGACGGTATAGATCGCCCGCCCGATGTGTCGATGATTCTTTAGATAAACTCTTTAGCGTGCCCATGGAAGTTTTAAGCAGCATTTAATCGTTAATATTCATTATAATTAGCAGGGCCCGGATTATGATGATTTAAAAATTATTTAAAAAAATTACCTATACAACGACCAAAACGTTCTTTAAAAAAATACCCAAAAATATGAACAAAATCTCGTAATAAATGCGCACGATTGATTCAAACACGCACTTTACAGTGTAAATACAATAAAAAGCCTTCAACAAATAAACTCTTGCGTTCTCAGGGCCAACAAATCTAATTTTGAAAGAATCAGAAGTTCCCTACATGATTACCTGTTGTCAAGTAGTTCAATTCCTGTTACTAGTTACAACACACTCCCCTTATTATGTGCTTAAGATTGATGTGTTGATTGATATAGTTATCATAAAAAACTACTATCAAATACCTATTTGAGTTAAATATTAAAAGCCATTTTCAAAAAATTTCAAATTTTCTAAAATCTTTTATCAGTATGCTACCCTTAAATTAGTGTATTTTATAAATACCAACATACAGTATGGTTAATTATCATTATAATAATCTGAAAATACTAATTTTAAATATAATCGTCTGCAAATACCAATTTTAAACAAAGTCATTAGAAGTATTTACATTTTTTTAATCAATCATCATCAAATGATTTTCTTAAGAAAAATAAATATTTAAAATTATTTGTAATGTAAAAAAACTTAACAGATACCCATTTTTAAGCAAATCGTTAGAGCAATTCTTAGACTATTTTAATTTTAAAAAAAATCAATCAACAGTAATATACCCTTAAAATAATTTTTAGCCGAAACAAAATGACCGTGTGGAGTCATATTTGTCAAGTCAAACATTACTCAGACATAAATTTTAAACAAAGCCCTTTTCGAAGTATTTAGAATTTTTGAAAATCACACAATCGGTAAACTGCCCTTTAACGAATTTTTACCCCAAAATCAAGTATACGGTGTTATTTGTCAACTCAAGCAATCTCCAGACATGAATTTAAACAAAATCGTTTGAGCGATTTTCAAAAAATTTGGAATTCTAAAAAAATCACTCATCAGTAAATTATCCTTGTGAGGCCTTAGGGTCAAAATAATAATTCCAAGGTTAGGCCCTATAAATTTTAAATATAAAGTTAGAACAATATAAATTTAATACTCATTTTGAATCCGTTGCCAAGGACAGACAAAATGGAAAAATCTACTTTTTTGTGTTCGGACACACAATTTAAAACGTAAAGATTCGTCACAATCCCGAGGTTTAAATTTTCCACGATTTTTACTTTCTCTTGATTATGAGAGAGTAAGAACTACAATTAAAGACATCACAATCAGGAGTTAAGATGATTAGTCCAGCGTGTGAGTTCCCTCATTATCTCCATCCTGTTTTCCAGTAGTTGGTTTCCACCCACTGCCAACTCCAGTGCAGTGACCGCCTCCAACAGATTAGTGCCGTAATACGAGCCACCGAGCTGACCACTCGGACACATTACGTCACCCTTGGTTGGATACGGGTTGAGCTGGTATCCATTACCTTACAGCTTCCATTATACCCAACCATTAGCAGGTCAACCAAACATTTTTACTGTTATCTACAACTAATATATTACTCGCTTCGGTGGCTGCGTGGTCTAACGCGCTACTCTCACCGGTAGACTAGTCTGCCAATGAAGCGGTTGGAGCAGGTTACCGAATGTCATAAGATTCCACTTTGGAAAATTTACTGAAAAATGTTTTCCTTAATTTTTTCCCGGAAAATTTTCCCATAATTGTTTTACAGATTTTTTTTATGACATAAGAAACTCCAACTACCAGTAGCCCCATGGCTTCTTTGGTGCTGAGTGACAGCTCACAGCTGACAGCTAAGAGCTTTGAAAAGTTACCAGACAAAATTATGTATCACTACGCCTAACCATATGATCTGCAAAAATATGTGTTTAATAGCTATCACTTCTAACGGTCAACATTTAGGTATATACCTAAATGTTGACTGTCATAAGTCAGCTGTGAGCTGTCAGTCAGCACCAAAGAAGCCATGGGGCTACTGTATTTAAATGAACTCCAATAAATGCAATAATAACTATTCCTGCTCTCCTCACACGCTCACGTACCGATTACAGCGCTTGGTGGTTGATGTTTCACTAACCTTGGGTCAATATTACTATCAAAGTCTTACCGAATATACTCCCTCCTCCATGAATTGAATAATCTGAATTTTACCGAAAATAATTACTATTTGTTTGGATGTTTATTTCCAGTAATCATACATCATCAATAAGATATTTAAACTAATTTTAAAGATTTACTTAAGTACTTTCTCACAACTTCCCCCTTCCCTTCCAAAACCCTATTTGATTACTTAAAGTGTGTGCGTGTGTGCGCCTCCACCAACCTATCTCCGTTACCTACCTAGTAGGCCGCAACGCAAGCCCCTAATACAGAAAATTTACCGGAAAAATGTTCATCTCTGCCGAGTGTTCTAAAGGCGTTAAACTGACCAGGTGCTTAAGTCGCCTTTGTTGGAGGCTCGGGGTTCATATTCCACCCGTGTATGTACAGGAGGCGATTTTCTAAAAGAGTGTATCATGTTTTATTTAAGTCCCGTTTATAGTAGGCCTGCGCATAGAGGCGACCAATATCATTCATGAATATCTAACTACGCGTGCGAACTCCCCATCTTTTATTCATAGACATTTAAACTAGGTGTGGGTGTCCCTATTGCACCTGTCTATGGATTGATTATAGAGTCTATCGAGCGTTGGAGTGATAGCTGACGGAATAAGCTTTTTATCACAAACATTGGCCGAAGGTCACTAACGCTAACCTATGTGGAAATAACTATTATCTTCTTTAATACTACTAGAGTATCAATCAAAAGTGCTATCACTATTTCTGTGGCCACGTGGTCTAAGCATGCGCTCAAGTATCAACTACGCTAGTGCTTTTATGGATGAGGAAGGTTATATTTAGAGGAAGTATACCCACATTTGCGTGGATGATTCGTTAAAAAACACCCTCAGTACACTCGACCAAGATACGAACCTCGATCTCCCCCTCATCGGCAGTCTAGTCTATTGCGAGAGTAGCACCTTAGACCATGCAGCCACCGAAGCGGGTGGTATCGTTAATGTTTTCCGAAATTAATGCCACGGGCATTCTTAAAAGACAATTGTGTCAGCGCTCTTCGCAAAGTGGTATGAATTGGAATTAAAACTAATGGGTTTACGCTGGGTTAAGATCTTGTATTTCATGTTTCGAAAATTAAATTGAATACATATCTTGAATTTCCAGCGATTTTTTGAGATTTTCGGAACTTCTCCCTGCGATACAAAATTCTCTGACTTCTCTAGACTTCCAGTATCCGTATCAAAAATGTCTGACCCAATCTCAGAGATAGGTACTTGAGATTCAATTATTATTATTATATTAGCGTACGTAAGGGTTTGTCCAAATAGGGAACTACCTAGATACTTACATCCCTGGTGCATGGGTAGGGTAGTTAACGTTAGGTGTAATCCAAGGTTAAGTTAGTTTGTAAGTCGTGCGCTGATAAAACCCCGTGTTTAGAAAGAACAAGGCGTATAACCCGAACGGGTAGTAAGACGCGGTGCTAAATATTAGAAAGAACAAAAATACGAACACCTAATATGATGTGCGCGAATACATGAACATAGTGGGGGGCCTAAAGTATGATTTTGGTAGGAAGAACAATAGAAGTTAGTCACTAAAGTTACTAAAACAATGCTTAATATATTCATACATAGTCATGTCATCTGCAGATGTCACTTTTGATAGATATTATCAATGCCTATCAAACAACACATATATAGAAATATTATCGTATAGCCGCAAAATAAATATGTTTTGATTCTCTCTACTGTTCGTCCAACCTAAATCAAGGTAAGATTACCTTTCAAATAAGTTGAAAAATATCTTCTTCATCGTGGAATGCGGTACTAGGCCTATAACCTGAAACATTCACTTTTTTTTTCAACCACAACCAGTCATAATAGTGGTCTTTATTTACACAGAGAATGCCTTCAATATCGCAAAGTATAACAAAAAGTAGGTGCTAGTAATTATTGACACCATTACTGGTAGTAGTAACCAGAGCGCGTCTTGTTTGTTACGCGCTACGTTACACCGCGGCTCGCCTCGCGCGTGTATTCAGGTGGGAGTGTAGGAGACGCGCGTTAAGGGCGGTCTCATCTAATGCCGCCGCTATGCTCATGACATATATTCAGAAAGTGTTGATATCACCATGTGAAGAAATTTAGATTATATGTTTCTATTGGAGCAATTTTTTTTCCTATTTTGTTCAAAAAAAAGTTTACTATAAAATTGCATAAACACTGCCTTTTTCTTGCGCCCTCTGATCTTTCACCCTAATATAGATATTGTGCATGTTATACGCGTATCAGATGAACTGTATTTTTTAATGTATTTATTTATTTAAGGTATTTAACGTGCACTTTCTGAACCGAGTTATTATATCAGGACATGAGAATTTCTATGAGTGAGAGCGAAAGGGCCTTCAAATTTTGCTGGGAAAGATATTTTCACATACCTTTAAGGGTTCTTTTACATGCCACAATCGAGATGGGACCGATCGATGCCTTCACTCCCCCTTCGAAGGAAGTTGTGCTACGGATTTTTATCGCTCGAGAAAAATCCATCGACCCCGACTGGGTTTGAACCCACGAACTCTACCCCAAGACCAACCGAAGTCGACAAGCTATAGAGCAGCGCAGACCTTCCATCAAGTCACCCCCCCCCCCCCCCCCAGATATTAGGAGTTTGAGAGTACAATAGGATGTCAAACAACTACAGCAATTACCTGTGGTTTCAGATCCGCGCTGAATATGATCTGGAAGGCCGGGGTTCGCGCCACAACCAGTAACAGGTTTTTATAATATGTCCCACCCCCGCTCCCCCTTAGGGCGTCTTACTATCCCCCCCCCCCGGGGCTATCCTCATTTATTCATAATTAGAGTAGATATAAAGTTATATTAAATAGTAAATGTACCCCATTTGCGGAGAGTGGGAAGCTAGGTTGAAAGTAACATTTCCTGATACACATTAACACACATTTAAAAAAAACTCCATAAGTAATGGAATACTTTTTTGTTTAGCTGTTTTCCAAGGTTTTTCAGGACACATAAACCTTAATTAATGTTTGTATTGCTCATTTATACTTTCAATTGTACATTTTATTTCAATACTTGACTCTGACCCGGGACACCGGAGTCCCGTTTAGACTTTAGACGGACTAGATTGGTGTTTTTTTATAGTGTGGATTTCCATCTTATTTTAAAGCAAATTTTAATGGGATCTAATTTTTTTTTCAACCCCACGACTCACAACCCGATCGGGTTAATGCATAGATCAATTAGAATAAAGTTAATGTGTCAAAGACGGTTAAGGTAGAATTATAGGAAAAGTTCTCACATTTGCGTGACGTGAGAGATGGAAACCATTTGAGGAAATACTGTAACCAGCCGGGATAAGAACCTCAAACTCTGGTAAATCAGATAAAATGAGCTTGAAATTAAGAGTGAGTTACTTACTAGAGGCGCGGCTACCTTTTAATTAACCTAATCTTTCCCATATTGTTTATCCAATGTAGAAAGTTTAGATATTTTAATGATGGCCAATCCAAAAGTCAAAATTTTATCAAATGTTTTATAGAGTTTCATTCGCATTCTCTGTGAATTTATTTTCATTGGTTTAGGAAGTCTACCGAGATATATAAGACACATTTCATGACTATTTTTATAACCTTTTCATAAATATTCATGATGAAAAAATGAAGAAATGAATAAAGAACGTCCATCCACATCTTTGGCACTGTACAGCTGTCCTCTTGATGCTTTCTTACCGGTAGTCATTTATTTTCTGTATTTTTATATTAATTTCTGAACTATGTCCTCATTGGGTAGTAGTCGTAAATTTAAGCCATAAATTTTGAGCAAAGTATAAAAAAATAGCCTACTATTCTTACCAGAACAGTAAAACTGGCTTACAAAAATTCATGACCTGAAAGCAAATTTCATGACCAAAATCTAATTTCATGAATTGTTCATTACATTCATGACTGGAAGACAGCCTGTGGTTTTAGTACCATGGTTTTGACTTTAAGATATTTAAACGATCTAATCTAAGTTAAAAACCAGGAAAGTGAATTTTAAATAAATTCATCAACTTATCATCAGGGATAAGGCCCCACATTGTGAAATAACCCCCAAACTAATGTGTCCAGGCCTTCCGAGTTAAAGAATCGAGCATGAATCGAAACAATTAACCCTAATATAAAACGGATATTAATTTATTAATATACTCGCGCCTGGGCTTGACCCAGGATCCCTCCCCCCTTCCCCACTGCGGTTGAACCACCACGGAGATTCTCGCCGCTGACAAAATACACGGCAACGCCCAAAATTGGCGCATAGTACCGCAACACCACAGACAAGTCAGGGCGAAAGAAAGAACCTTTTCGTTCGTTGGCTGACGATCCCCGTCAATCACCCCTGAATGTGATCTACAAAGAGAGCAGGATTATCCACAACGTCGTATGACAGCGATACAATGGGCACAGGGGAAATATGAAGTGTTTGGTAGGATTCTTCTTCTAGAACGGAAATTTCCGAAAATTAATAAAGATCTACTTTATTATTAGTAGGATATTGTCGACCTCGGTGGTCTTGGGGTAAGATGCTCGAGTCGTGGGTTCAAACTCAGCCGAGAGGGTGACCTGGTGGTCTAGGGGTAAGGTGTCAGACTTCTGTGCTGGCGGCCGGGTTCAATCCTCGTCCGGCACAGATTTATCTGATTTCCAAACCCTTCCTTCACCTCTGAAAAACATCTTGTTAATGTGGGGAATGCCAGGCCTCCACCGTGGTTCGGATTCCACGTTAAACTGTAGGTCCTTCATTTCATCTCACAATCACCCTACCATTACACATTAGCGTTAGTGCGTATAACCCGAACGGGTAGTAAGACGCGGTGCTAATTGATAATGATAATAAACTCAGCCGAGGCTGACGGAATTTTATCAAGCGATAAAAATATGAAGCACAAGTTCCTTCGTGGGGGAAGTAAAGCCGTCGCGTTGGCCCCATGTCGATATTGGTATGTAAAAGAACCCTAGAAGATATGTGACAATACATTTGCCAGCAAAATTGGTAGGACCTTTCATTATTATCTCATATAAATTCTCGTGTGCTGATTTAATCAGTCGGTTCATAAAGTGCACGTTAAATACCTCAAATAAATAAATAAAGTAGACTATTATTTCATTGGTATCGATATTATCTATTAAAAGTGATATTTGCAGATCACGACACTTTGCGTAGGTATAAATATATGGAAATGTTTTAGTAATTCAAGTATAAAAAATCCTTCCTTTTCATCTAAATCGACTCAGGACCTAGTCGTGTTATAATATTATTATTATTATTATTTAATTATAATTATTATTATTAGCACCACGTCTTGCTACCCGTTCGGGTTATACGCTTTAAGTACTAATTACGCTAATGGATTAGGAATTGGAAGGTTAAATTAGAAGAAGTGAACCCGCATTTACGTGGAGGGAGAGTGGAAAACCATTTAGGAAACCCTACCCCCCAGTTCACCCGACCGAGTTTGAACCTCAATCTCCCCGTCCTCAGCAGTCGAGCTCAACACGAATAGCGCGTTAGTCAACTACGCCACCGAGGCGGGTGATTTCAAAATTCCCAAAACTAAAATAATAATACACTTTTCCCTGTGTTAAGATTGAGATTTGTCTATGGGTTTAAGAACCACCCCGAACAGCCATTAAGGTATGATCCTTATATTTCAAAAACAAGAAGCAGTAAATGGGGATGGTGGGGGGGGGGGGGGGGTCCCCCTTAAGATTCCTAAAAATAATATAAAAATACTTTTTAGTGTGATGTAAAATGGAAGTTCGATATGTAAGTCCAAAGATCTACCCAAAAAGTCAAATGACGTTCTGAACAAATTTCGAAAGTAAACCCCGGAAAAAGAAAGAGCTCGAAATTGATACAACTAATATAAAACACTACTTCTTGATGTGGTTTAAAAAAATTAAATTTGGCCACCACTTAAATAAACCACTCAAGATAATCAACTAGATCTTAAAATTTCAAAATGGGAATGTGGGGAAATGAAAAAGGGTGGTTGAAAGGATGAAGGCTTAAAATATTTCAAAAATATTTATGAAATCTTCTTTTCGGCATGGGAGAAAATTTAAATTTAACAAGTTTGTAAAAAGACCACCCCACAGTAACCAAAAAAGTTTGAAATTTAAAAATAGGGAGTGGGAAATGGCTTATAAAATTAAAAAAACTCAGGTTGTTTCCATGTTTATAAAGTTCCAGTTAAATACCACGCCAATAGGTTAACTCCCTTACCGGTGGTCAAACGATATAAGGCATCTAGCTCTTGGTAGACTGAATTGCCGATGACGGGACGTTGTTTAACCTCGTCCAGGTGCAATTGGGGTGACATTCTATGTGCGATTTACCACCGTGGTTTTCCCATCTCTTCTACACACTAAAAGCGGATGAATTTCCTTTAAAGTTAACTATCTAATATCTACTTTTTTCAATTAAATCGTAGCCTTGGTATTGAATGTACAAATTAATATCGTCTGGTCTGGTTTGTCGGAGATGAAGCGAAATTTGAGTTTGGATCACAGCTGGGTATAATGAGAAAGGTTTTCCCTGATATGTTTTTTTCCCGCAACTTCTACACACTAATACGGGTACATTTCCTCTAATTTTTTAAACTTATTTTCCCACCCCATTAGCTCAACCAAGTGCGGATAGCGAATCCCTCCTGTTGAACCCGGTTAGATCAGTGCACGACGGACGTCAATACGCGAAGTCCTGCGACGGGACTTAAGGAATTTGACGCTACCACCACCGCGCCCTGGCAGATTTATCGTCCTATCAGCAGATGAACAGTAACAAGCTGTTCCCACCCACTAGGTCACGCTAGAAACATCTCAGGTGGGGGTAGGCCATTCATCAACTTGTCAAGGGAACAACATACAATGGCCCAATCAGTACAAAGCTGATGGAAGGCCACATTGTAACCCATACCCCTTAACCGAGACTAACTTTATATACACAAAAAATAGTTCACTGGCAGGGTGGACAAGTGTATAGCACGCTTGGCTTTGACCTGGCGATATTTTTCCTCAATGTGGTTTATTATTGGTTTGCTTACACTCTCTAGGTGATGGTTTTCCACTTTTCCTCCCTGCAAATACGGATACACTTTCTGTAAATATAACCTCCCTTGTCCCTAATTCATTTGGGTAATTAGTATATAAACGTTTAACCCGAACGGGTATTAAATCGCGGCGCTAAAAAAAAATACATTTACTTAAAATTATGTATTCAATCAAGTTTTATTTATTATTTTATTCAAGTATGCACATTTTTTAATAATAATATTTAGCACTGCGTCTTACTACCCGTTCGGGTTATACGCTTTAAGTACTAATTACGTTAATGGATTTAGGAATTGGGAAGGTTGAATTAGAGGAAGTGAACCCGCATTTGCGTGGAGGGAGAGTGGAAAACCATTTAGGAAAAAACCCCGCCAGTTCACCCGACCGAGATTCGAACTTCGATCCCCCCGTCCTCAGCAGTCGAGCTCAACACGACTAACGCGTTAGCTCACTACGCCACAGAGGCGGGTCAATTTTTAATACTCTCCTACATTGTCACGATTTAATCCTTTTATCATAGTGATTTTTTTTCTCTCTCTCGTTTGTTATAGACCGTCGTGAATGTTGCTCCCAAACTTAAAACCTCATAACCGTGTATGATTAAATTGGGTGCCTTATTTTTGGCATGTTTTGGAAACACCCCAATTATATTGAGTGAATATTACATATAATTTATTTGCAGTTTGATATATTTTCGAACGATACTTGACCATTGGAGGCTGTCACTAGACGCGAATGACTGATGAACATAACCCGCGCGTTAAGCTGACTATTGATTGCTCATAACAGTGAATTAGCTCTACACATTTAGTATGTTTGAGGTATTTAACGTGCACACGAGGATTTCTATGAGCCAGAGCAAAAGGGGCCTAAACATTTTGCCGGTAAAGATATTTTCACCTATAGCTTTCTTTTACATGCCACAATCGACATGGGACCGACGGTTTCAAAAATAGTTTTTCACGCAAATGCGGGTAAGCTTCCTCTAAATCCCCTTTCTCATCCCTTAACTCACTAGCCTAATTAGTACATATGAACAGTTATAATTTTTTCTCTCTTCAAACTACGAGTTTTTACTACTTTTGTATGCCGGTTCAAATCGGTTTTAAAATAACGATAATGAAATAATTATTATCATCAATAATTACTTTTTATATTATTAATATATTTTAAATTGTATACACTTTGCATAGCAGTCAACACAAACATTTTGATAAGTTTCAAATGTAAAAATAGTATACATCGTAAAGTGCGTGTTTATCAAGCAGTAAAAGACAGTAATGATTTATTGGGCCTCATTTTTATGGACATTTCCCATCTAACACTACTTGTGGTACGATGTATTGTTGACTTAGCGAACTTTACCAGTAAAACTTGGAACTATTTTATAGTTTAGCTATTTCACTTTATATTTATTTCTCTAAACCTGTGGTACCGTCTACGGACCACAGTTTGATAACCTTTTACTTGGTTTCATATTATGTCTCGAAGGGCTAAGAATTAATCTCAGTAAAGTTTACAAAACAACACAAGGACGTCCTAGCGCCACCCGGGCTCTTAAATAAGAACAGTAAAATATAGTCCCTCCAACCTAGCAGTGGCGATGTCAGTTGAGGTCTGTTACTCGCCATTGATCGGTCAGAGCTGTGTCACGTGACCTGATATCACTAGAAATAGTCGGCTCCTTGTACTTACATCTCGTTATCGACACGCAACCCGCTCGTTGTGCGGGCAGGGACGTCGGAACATTTAGGGGGGCAGCCAACGTACACTTTGTTTTAGTTCATTGACAACAAATGAAGAGAAATAGATTATTGTTGGTCAAGAAAAAAAAATGGGGGGGGGGGATACTGGGAAGTGGAGGAGGTTAAATACATAGTGATGAGTTACATACCCTGTACTCATCACAAGACAATGTTAGGATGATTAGGTCTCGTAGATTACGGTGGGCAGGACATGCAACTCGAATGAGAAGACCCCATTGGGAATACCAAGACGCAGACGGGAGGATAACATTAGACTGAACCTGAAAGAGACATAGTGTAATGAGGTGGACTGGATAGAACTAGCTCAAGATAGGGATAGGTGGCCCATGGCCTACACCAGGGGTCGGCAATCTTTGGAACACTGATCGACTTTAAAACCTATCAAAGATGCGCGATCATCAATCAATTCTCCAATTTAATTTGATTCTTTTTTTCGTTTATACAGATTATATTACCCAAAACAAACCTTACTCAAATATCTGTATCTTCACCCATCGAGGAAAAATCAGAATAATTAAGATGCTCTTTAATAATAATCTATTTAATTTTCTTATATAATTACCAATTATTACCGGTTGAGTTTTTTTTGTAACACTAAACTCTTATTCAAAGTACTTGTGTGTTTAAGAATTTAGGAAACTCATCGATTGACTGTTAATGACGATGTAGTTTTCTTACGCGATCGACTGAAAATTGCAGCGAGATTGACCAGTCGATCGTGATCGTTACGGTCTAAGACATCACTCTAATAATAGACTAGACCGCCGATGACAGCGAGATCAGGATTCGAATCCCAGTCGGGTGTAATGAATGAAGGTGGTTTCCCCTAAATGGTTTTACACTTTCCCTCCACGCAAATGCGGGTAAATTTTCTCTATCTTCCTAATCCCTTGCTTATTAGCACAATCAGTACATATGCGTATAACCTGAACAGGTAGAAGGGGCGGTGCTAGAAAAACAAATCGCTCCGTATAAATGCCTGTCTCGAGTACCAAATACATTATTATTTATTTTATATTTGTTTTATGAAACATAGAAAATGCGGCTTTCATTCGAATTTCACAAATTATATCTTAAGGCAAATGCAACGTCAGTTTTGAAACGGGTTTCATGTTTATGATTTATTACAATCCCTCCCTCCTCTTAGAATGTATCTAATAAAAACTTAATTTAAACCCTGATCTACCTAAAGGTTCACTAATTGCTTCATTTGACAAACAACAAAGGCATGGCCTTGTCTATTTAATGTAGTCTCATGAACATTTTGTACCCAAACAAACAACTAAACTATTCGTTGCTATAAATTGTTTATGGGCTGCACCCGGTGTGACGTAAGGTTGCACAGCTTCTCAATGTCGCTTAGTTCTAAGTTTTTCATTTCATTTTTCTCACTTGTTTGAGGTATTTAACGTGCACTTTCTGAACCAACTGATTATATCAGCTTATAAATCTACAACAGACACAACATCCACCCCCGACCGTTAATTCATCAGTGTGAAAGGGTAAACCCTTATTTTCACGATGATGATTTTTTTTCGGCCATGCCAAGAATCGAATCCGGGACCCTTGACTCAGTATACAGACATGTTATCGAAAAAAAAAGTCAAATTTAAAACAATAGCCATCCAATGTACTTACAAAACATTTAAACGTTGTTTTATCTTTTTTTTTGTAGGACTATTAAAAAATGTCATAAAATTTTATTTTCTTATTTTTTTCAGAGCAAAGTGACTGACCTTGATAAAAGATAGGGAACTGGTTTTCATTTTTCTTAAAAATAAAAAAAGATTGGGGGGATGGATAAAGATGAAGAATTGGTAGCCATCGGCAGTCAGATGACCTGTAAGTAGGGCTAGCCGACCCGGAAGGGCCGGGATTCGATTTAGACACGTTGCAATGAGAGTAGTTTTTAGTTTTTACATTTAGTTATTTTCTATCGTTCTGATTCTATCTGTTCAAAGTCACTGACAGTCAATGTAAGAATAAAACAAAACTTTAGTTAAAAAAAACTAAAAATAATAATTTAAATATGTATCGTGGTGCAAGCGCATATTTAAGGGGGGTACGTGCCCCCTTAGGTATAATATTTCATTATTTTTTTAGACTAATGGAAGTGGGGGCAGGAGTAGGGGAGGTGGTAGGGGTGGGCACTGGGCACTGGGCAAGGCAATTGGCAAGAAGGACGCTTGCCAAGGAAAAATATGTCTACCAACTCACCCAAATGTTTCTCCATTCAATATATCTGTGCCCCCCCCCCCCCCCCCTCTTTACCGTTTCTAAATTCGTGCTTGTCGTAGTGGGGTGTGAGAGAACACCAGTTAAGAAACATTATTATTTGCAGTTTTGTTTTTTTACAAAAAAAAAAGCTTTTTGTGGCCAAAATCAAATTTAGTAGGCCTTATATATACGTTTAGTTTAATGGGGTTTTTTCCCCATAGTAATCCTAACAGTTCTTGAATATTTATCATGGGGATTAGTGCCGTTTGAACAGAAACATTTTAAATACAATTAAAGAGTCCTGTTCAAATTTTGCGGTGTCATAATAGAATATTCAAAAACTGTAGTCAGGCTATACGCGTATTAGGCCTACTCTAATGGGCTAGAGATGAGGACGGAAGGATTATTGAGGTAATCTACCTACTTTACGTGGGAAACAATTTTGGAAAAAACCGTCCTCAATAATACCGAGAGGGATTCGAACCCCGATCTCCTTGTCATCGGCAAGCCAGCCTTACACAAGACCATTAAACCGTTTTAACGGGTCCATAGTCAATGAAACTAAACATATCTATTGAAGCCGTCTTCTGTTTATTTTGGCCTAAAACAGTTGGGGGGTTTTTTCTGTAAAAACTGCAGGGATACGCGTTCCATCCCACCTAACAAAGTTAACGGCGAACACCCTAACAAAACGGCGCCGATAGCGACGGAGTCCTCTCGTTACATGGTCGTCGAGACGGAGTGGACGCGTTTCAGAGGACGTATCCTCCCCCGCCAAATGTCTCCCATCAAGCGCCACCGGAATGGGGGGATGGGGGGGGAGGGGTTCTAATAGCACCACAAATACTCTCTCTCTCGGTTCACGCAACAGACAGCGGAGGAATTCCAACCTTCAAACCAACATACGATAATACACCCCTTTTTTCTTCTTCTTTTAGCGTCGCGTCTTACTACCCGTTCGGGTTATACGCTTAGGTACTAATTACGATCGTTTCAAGGATTAGGAAGTTTTTATGTTTAGAGGATGTGTACCCACATTTGCTTGGTGGGAGAGTGGGAAAACCACCCTCAATACAGCCGGTCGAGATTCTAACCGCGATTCTAACCACGCGAACTCTCTCGAAAGCATACAGGGACTGCTGACATTGTTATCTAACATTGTTTACCATCCACACATTCCTGCGACATCTCTCACAAACCAACGTCACCTTCTGGGGGCCGGTATTTGCTCGAAGAGGAAGAGCGCACTTTATCAAACATACCATTCCCGCGCTGTTCAAGTCACGTGATATCGGATCAAACAATCCATTATCTCGGAGTAAGCCAAACTTAGTCCGACAGAGGTTTCTCTTTAGGATTATGTTTTAGTAGAGAACAGTGGCGCTGCAATGTTTTTAAGTTATTGTTTGTTAGTAATTAACTCATTAAAGATGTTGCCCACCCTCCACGCAAATCTAGAATAACAGTGAAACAAAACATACGATTTTTAAAAATTCTTAATAGTCGTACGTCAATCTTTAAAGCTTTGTTTTGTATAGGTCTAAGTGGAATACCAGGCCTCCGCCGTGGTTCGGATCCCACGTTAAACTGTAGGTCCTCCATTTCATCTCACAATCACCCTACCAAATGTTACATTTTAGCGTAAGTGCGTATAACCCAAACGGTTTGTAAGACGCGGTGCTAATAATAATAATATTATTATTATTATTAACGATGGATTAAATAGCTAAGCTATTATATTTGTCAATTACGGTTTTAGCCGCAATTAAATATTATTTTCAATTTAAAGAAAGGTTATTGGCGTATAACCCGAACGGGTAGTAAGACGCGGTGTTAAAAAAATATATACATTTTTCTTAATAAGAGGTATTGTACAAGAAAATAAAAGTATAACTTACGCACAATCCAAAAACATGACAGGAAAAATATTATATTTACGAAAATTTGTATTTACTCTAAAATCTAAATCAATATCATCTTCGGCAAGAACTCGAGAGATTGATTTCTAAACTAAGGAACCATTAATTTTATTTTTAACTAAATTGTGCAAACAAAACAGCTCAAGAGAAATGAGCTCGTCCTGCCTTTTCAAACATTTCAATGCAAATTGAGTTGTTTTTTTTCTGCACCAAAACCGTCCTTCTTTAACTTGTTCACAAATGCCTTCTTGTCATTAAGCGGATAAACAGTTATTTATTTAGATAAGTAGTCTGGGAGACAATCTCATTCAAACAAACAAAACAAGGTCTACTGAATCTGTTCAGCTTCATTTGCTGTTAAAATCATCTATGTTTCTTTATCAAATGTAAATATTACGATCAATACGGAAAAGTAGATTTAGTAACTTTTCTATCTACCAGATAAGCTTATAATTGTAATAGGACATGGGTGTACAAGGGGGAGGGGGCGGTTAAGAGTCTAACTTTGTCCTTGAAGGCAACCTGGCAGGATGTGCAAGTTCTGCTTGGAGGAGCCTCGAACAAACTCTTGACTATAGGAGGAATACACAACTAGCCTGCTGGTCTGGGGTAATTTACTGACGGGAAGTTGGTAGTACCACCACCACCACACCTCTCCCAACCGACAAAACAATAGTGTCGTTACTAACATCAGACGGATTCCCGAGGTCACCACCATCATGCTTAGTCAAGATTCCGTGAAGTAATAAAAACGCGACCCACTATCGTCAGAAGTGATACTAACCGGCCCCGTGGTGTAGTGGTCAGTGCACCTGAGTACAAACCTAGGGGTCCGGGTTCTATTCCCGGCTGGTTTACCTTGGGTAGCTCTCCCGAAAAGGGGAACTACCCCAACGCTCTGACCAGGGTTTGGTTTGTTATGTTTAGTACGATCAGTACATTCGGGCGTCCCCTGGGTAACGGTACATCAGTACTGGCTAAATATTTCTACAAACCAATCTATTGCGAGACTGGCGCCTTAAACCACAAGATTATCGATGCGAGTTTGGTAAATTTTCGACTATTTTAGGCTTATTTATCAAAACACCCTGAATTGACTTTGTATCACTCTAAATAATACACAGGGGTTGGTTGTGTGGTAAGGGTGGTATTTCCCTAATATTATATAATCCTACGGTGTTGTGTTTCTCCCATTTATTTGAGATATTTAACGTGCATTTTCTGATTATCTAACAGCACACGAGAATTTCTATGATCGAGAACGAAAGGACCTAACTACAAATTTTGCCAGGAAAGATATTTTCACATACCTTCCAGGAATTATTTCCCATGCACTTCCCCTACAAAAGAAGTTGAGCGACCTATAATAATACAGTGGATTCCTATTTTAAATGGTATTCATCGGAACTAGATCATTTGGCCTAATTAAACGGCTGCTAATTATGATAAATTTTAAACAATGAGCTGATAAACACATTCTAACAAAGGGAGAAAAAAAATTCATAGAATAAAAGAAAATGTGTTATTTAATGAAAGCACAATGTAGACCTGTATTTAAGTTATATTAATACAAACATTTATTTTAAAATAACTAGATCTAAAGCAAACAAAATGTAGGCCTACAGATGTAAAATGAAGATTAATAGCCCTACGTAATAATGTACGTATCAAGCAGAGGCTACACATAGCTTAAGGATTATTTCTTTAAAAAAAATCAAATGTACCCTGCCTGATATGTTTTCTTTTGTGGACCGCAAATGAATAAAGTCGGCGTGGGTATCTAATTCTGATAGACGAATGCCTTCATTTTGTTTCGGAAAGTGACATCTTTAGCGTTGCATCTTGAGAGGGATTTTAAATCAGTTAGATATGAACAAATAAAAATAGAATAAAAATACCTATTAAGGTTCACGAAACGATGTTGGCAATGTTTAGCTTTTATCCTTCTATAATAGCAAAAGATCGATACAATTTATAATTAACATCAAAGTATCATATTGTGCAAGCTACAAAATTTGATAAAATATTTTAAATTTTCATTGGAGGCATACATAACCTTAACTACTCGACCAAAGAGGCGGACGCGTTAGAAAATTTTCTTTCCTCAGTCACGACTAACAAATCTTACAAAAACTACGACGAATTCAGTAAATATTTATTCTTATTTGTTTTATTTTGAGCTAATCGTCCACTAAAACGAAATAAACTTGAAAATCTACTCCACAATACGGGAACAACTGCTCTAGGAGAATGCTTGTGTATTTTCTTCAAAATCACCCTTATCATGTTTCTAGAATATTTTTAAGATTTTGATACTGGCGCTAGAGGTGATAGCGGAAACAAGTTAAATAATTATATGTAACCCGCTTCGGTGGCCGCATGGTCTAACGCGCTACTCTCGCAGTAGACTAGACTGCCGAAGACGGGGAGATCGAGTTTCGAATCTCGGTCGGGTGTAATGAGGGTGGTTTTTCCAAAATGGTTCCCCACTCTTCCTCCGCGCAAATGCGGATACACTTCCTATAAATATAACCTTCCTAATCCCCTAAAAAAAACCAGTAGCGTACAATTAGTACATAAGCGTATAGCCCGAACGGGTAGTAAGACGCGGTGCTAAATATAATAAGGTAAGAGAAAATATTTTCTCTTCTTCCTTTTGTATTTCCCAAAGCCCATTTTATACAAAATCAAGCCTCATTTCGCATTCATTTCCGACTCAACCCTTTGGCCTTAGATGCTGCTGGTCTAGGTATACATACATTGTAACTGACTGGTTGAAAGAGGCCTTTGTTCGCGGGTTGGGGGGTTGGGGCGGTGGAACTTCCCATAAAAATGGACAGGTGAGGCTTTATACAAACACATGGGAGCGCGAACAGACTATAGTTAGAATCGAATTTATTTAGTGTAATACAAGTCAAGATATAAACAAGTTGGATAACCAACTGGTAATACTGATTATTAAAACCATTTTAAATCTTGGTTTAAAAACTTTTAATAATTACAAAATAGCTGCACAGCCAATAAAAGAGTTAAAATAAGTGTACAAGGTCTCCAGGTAACTAGCGCTCTACTTTATGATGATCCTGAACTATACGCGATTTTGTTTCTTCTTGTTCAACACACGCGAAGAATATTTATTGCCTTCAGGCTATAGCAATTCATTATTTCTATTTTTGTTAAGCAGTAAAACACACGATTCTTTTCTCGATGTCTGCGAATACAATGATTCTTGGGCTTTTGTTTCCAAGAACATTTTAGTATATTTCAAAAATTTGTTATAGCTATTTTAATGTTTAAGAATTACATTTAACTATAATTATGCAATTGATTTTCATAACCAAAAAAATCCCATGCAGCCATAAATGTTTTAAAATTAAAAATATTAAACCAGAGGCAAGCCAAACTAATTTTAATCCCATAATTATACTCTATAGAATAATACTAAATTAAAATAATTCTGAATATAGGCCTAATTTTTTCATGGGCTATCGGGTTTTTAGCAAAATATGACCAAAAAGGTCGGTGGATATAAATTTAATAATCTGCATAGGATAGAAAACTAAACGTCTTAAAAATTATGCAACACGATTATAGTTAAAACTTAAAATAAAGTGCATGATGAAGGTCTAAAACAAATGATAACTTTACTATCACAAATTAAAATATATTTTAAATTTGAAGAAAGACTGAAATTACATCAAGGTGTGTAGCTTACCTTGAAGGCTTTAAAATAGTAATTTGAATAGAGGAACAGTAAAGAAAGACATTATTCAAAATATTAGTTGTAAAACAAAACTATTTACTTACAAGTTTGCGAATATTGCAGTAAAAATATAGTCCTCGTGTAGTTATGTAAACAAACACACAAAGTTTAAAAACACCACAAACGAGCTTATTGTAAAAGAAACACACACGCGCCGAAGCGACCGTCAACTGTCATATTACTGCGGTGGTAAACTTAACGGAACTTTGTAGTGACACACTTTACCGGCAGGTAGCAGCACGTGTAAAGGAAAGTTTTTCCGATCGCGTACTCTGAATATGTGAGTGATTGAATAAATTGTTAAATACTTTATACTCTTATTACTATTATTATTGTTGAACACATGAGTTTTTAACTTTTTAATCCAAGGCTATTGAAAGAAGGAGAGTAGTTAAATGAAAAGCATCAGCATTTGCCTAGAGAGTAAAATGTAAAATCACATTGTGGGTTACAAACCAATGTATCCATTTAATATGATAGTTTTGTAAGAAATAAAGCATAAATAATAGTAAAATGCCTAGTGTAGTTAGATAGTGGTATTCTTTGGAATACCTATTCAACTTTTAATCAATCTAAAATTAAAACTGTTCATAAGAATTTACAATTTTAAAAACGTCGAGTCTATAAAAAAATCTGATTGAATTTTCTAAACTGTTCTTCCAAACATATTTCTTTGCTGTCAACATTGATAACATTTTATTAAATGTTATTTTAGAGGTATTGATAATATTTATCAATAGTGACAACTGCAGATAGTATGCATTGATGTATTAATTTTGGTAAACTTTGATACCCTGAAAGGCATCAAACTTAATGGGCTGGCCCACGGTGTAGCTTATAAAATTGAATCATAGTTCAATTCAATCTAAGGTAAAAACAAAATATCCTTCAGAGTAAGTGGATCGTATAAGCACTATAAACTGTTAGAGAGTCTCAAACTTTTAAAATACACAACGTTGTGTAAGGGACTTTAGTGTCTCCCCGGCTGTCTTCTTGAACAAGCGGCGGAAAAACATTCAAATATTTTACCTTTTGACCTGGGTCTAAGCACAGCCACGGACCATGGTCTAGGACGCTAGGTTTAGAACATATCAATATATTTCCCGCGGACACTGCTGCCACCTGTGGGGACTTTTCACGAAGCGAAATCGGGGCTCTTAAGAGTTCAAAAGACGGTCCCTAGATGACTTGATACCTTTTTTTTTAGTAACTCATTAGGAGTACTGCAGTATGCCATTGGGGGGGGGGGGGGGGTGACGTCAGGCTACATGTTTTCTTAGGAAACTAAATTCTAATTTATTAGCATGTATTTGAACTAATAATTTATAGTATATTACTAAGTATGTGCATGTAATCACAAAAGCTTAAAATATACAATTTTTAAAGTTAAAATCAATCAAAATTGCACAACTTTAAGTAATTACCAACTAAGTGTGGCAAGTTTTGGTAGCAATTCAAAATCTAAGAGGCCTTCCAAAATAATGTTAAGGCAATATTATTCGTCATTTAAGCTAAATACGTCTGTATTTAAAACGAACTTTTATGTAATAGTTGCATAACAATAACTGTCACAATATTACACGTTTCATGCACCATGAGGCAGCCATTACCTTTTTGTCCAATGGCAGCAATATAAAGTGTAAATTGTGTTCTTCGTTTAGTTGTAATATCCATACTGTGTTACCTTTTATTTGTTTCTATCCATCTTTATTGTACCTTCTTCCAAGTATAACAAAATATGGTAGTTAGATAAATATTACGTAAATATTGCAAATATGCCTTATGAGAGATATTATTTAATATAGATAAATAAATATTATAAATAATTTTATCAAACTATTATTTCCTACCTATCAACGTGGCATGTGTAATTTTTTAAATATACTATCAAAAATAATAAAACATTGTAGTACTGTGATTAGTTTCAGCAACATAATACTCGTGTTATCGGCAAATAAGGTATGAATGGCAGGCGGTTTTCACACAAATCACCCTTTCCAATCTCTGTATTTGAACCTTCCGAATCTTTATAAGTTTTAATCAATAATGTTCAGCTTACACTTTGTAGTAATGTTTTGGCAACTTGAGTAGATACACAACATAATATTAGTGTCTCATAGCAAACCAGATAGTTTAGACTATATCTTAACCAATCTACAAATTAATTTAGCCCTTTTTTTTTAATATATATATCTCAGGCCTAGCTAGCATTTAACAAGATTTTTGTTATTAGTATACCAACATTTAAAACCGGGTTGAAAAGACCTGGGTTAGGCCAATTTAAAAAAATGCCCAACTGAGTGTGGTAGTATTGGAATTTTTTGACCTTATTTGAGTTTAATTTTATTTACCATGTTTGCCAAGTGAGTTAACAAATCAAGCAAAATAATTTAATAATCATATGAGATTAATTGAAATATATATTTTAATGTATTAATGAATTAAGAAATAGGAGACCGAGTAATAACCAACTTTTATGTTGTCTATATAAAACATTTTTTTTTAAATAGGTAAACTAATTATGATAAATTGCGTTTACTGAAAAATTGTAATTTATTTGGCCGCCCATTCTTATTCTAAATTCACCCTTCATAGCTCCTAACACATAAGTGTAATTAGAATACGAGTATAAATAATCTTAACGAGAAGTGAGACAATGATAAAAAAATGGCTCCATTAGAGAGACTAGTAATTAGCACCCCTTCATTTTCAGCCATGTTTTTAGAAGCGATACTAATACAAGTAAAAATGCGTGTCAACCCAACTAGCATGTTAGTACGCTAATACTAGTAAACTTGCATTAGTCCACTAAAACCGTGTCAAGGGAGAACGGCCACCACTTTTTTTTTTAGTTTATTCCTTTAGGAAATTATAACGCATGTTTCACACTCCCTCCTGATGAGTTCCGATAGAATGAAACCTAGGTCGGGGGATTGGGCGGTAACAATATATTTACGTCCAATGGCAGCAATATAATTTGTGTTCGTTTAATTGTAATATCCATATTGTGTTTGTTCCTTTTTGTTTCTATCCATATTTTTGTACCTTCTTCCAAGTATAACAAAATATGGTAGATAAATTTAGAGTAAACAAACTGACAAAATCATCCCAGGAAGGTCTATGTAAATGCCTCTCTGATTTCACCACTCTTGACAACACGTCAACTATAATAGGATTCTGGTAGGAAACAAAACCTTTTATAAAATACAAACTTTCTTTCCAGCACCACCTCTTACAAAATGTCCAAGTTTTACACATATGTACTAATCACACTAACAAGTTAAGGATGAGGAAGGTTGAGTTTAGAGGAAGAATAGCAGCAATTGCGTGTAGAAAGAGTGGAAAACCGTTTTGGAAAAACCACCCTTAGTAATAATAATATTTAGCACCGCGTCTTACTACCCGTTCGGGTTATACGCCTTAAGTACTAATTACGCTAATGGATTAGGAATTGGGAAGGTTGAATTAGAGGAAATGAACCCACATTTGCGTGGAAGGAGAGTGGAAAACCATTTAGGAAAAACCACCCCCAGTTCATCCGACTGAGATTCGAACCCCGATCTCCCCGTCCTCAGCAGTCGAGCTCAACACGACAAGCGCGTTAGCCAACTACGCCACCGAGGCGGGTCACCCTCAGTAGACCCTACCGAGATTCTAACCCTGATCTCTCTGTCATTGGCAGTCTGGTCTAATATGAGAGTGATGTCGGCTTAGACCATGCGACCACCGAAGCAGGTATCATTGAAATTATTTTACTTTATTATTAGTATTATTTAATATTGATAGGAGTTATCAATAGTCCAGACAAGACTTGACGTATGAATATAAAATGGTTTTAGTAAATGTTGTAGCTGTATCATCCTTTATGAATCTGACCATACACGTGCATGCTAACTCACATTTGACCAACCCTACAATAGTTTGGCAGGTGTGTTAATGCTAAACATATCAAGTAATATGATTCTTCTGGAAATGTTTTTGAATTTCTGAGAGAAGGCCAAATTCAAACATAATTACCAGTTTTGGTTTTCCAGATCAATGGCCAGTTATTTACAATCATAAAATTTGAAAACTAATAAAAATTCATTTTTATTTTGTACAAGACAACAAAATAAAATAAAACACAATTCAGTATATAAAGAGTAGTAGCTAAACGAAAAGAGCACAATCAAAAATTATATATCACTTATGATTATCTGTTCTTATTTCCTTTCATCTTATTTTTCTGCCCCATTTGATTGTTTCCACCTTTTTTTCTTCCGCCAACTATTTTGTTTCCACCCTTTTTGCCACCAAACATTTTATTTGGCTTTTTTGTTTGTTTTTTCTTCTGTCCAAATGCTTTCTGACCTGAACCAGGCTTATTACTGCTCATTTTGTCCATTTTCTGCTTGAAGTTTGCGCTGTGGACAAAAATAGAATTAATATAATTATTGTATTGTAATGATATTGAATGTCCCATCATTTATAAAATATAAGATCAAATCTTAATAAAAACTGAAAAAAAGGGGGGCAAAAGCCAAATTTTAAGAACTAAACACTTACTCAAATCTCATTCGTTTGGCTACTTTCTTACTGACATCTGTCAAATCTTGGGTGAAGGAAGACTTATTTCTCTTAAGCAAACCTATAAAAAAACAAAAACTAGTAAATTGAAAAAATTACACATAAAAATCTAGGTAGAGGGAGTGAGCAGTAACACCTTATTAGCTTCAAGGGGCAGCCATTACCTCTTTGTCCAGTGGCAGCATTGTAAAGTGTGAACTGTGTTCTTATTTTCGTGGTAAAAGCCATATTGTGTTTAGTCCCTGTTATTTATTTCTATTCCTCTTTCTTGTACCTTCTTCCATATATAACATAATGTATCTCAAAAAGTGTAAAAATATGAAGATTTACTTAAAGAGACTTACAAAAATGAGAATAGTTTATTAGTGAGAATCTAGCAGAATACAATATTTACACTGGAGAACTCTCTGCACATACTTTTAAACTTCAGAGTTTTAAATAAATATCCAAGCTCAAGCTTGAAAGATTTATGGACTCGACATCTTTAGCACCTTGAAAAATGTTATTTCATTGCCTTATAGTGTGTTTAATGATGAATGACTCTTTGTTTAAAGTCCTCTCTCTCTGATTGGTGGTTGTTGGAGTGTGGGGAAGGAGGAGGGGGAGGAATAACTCAACAAAGAGGGTGGTACTGTGTACAGTTTGCCATCATAATGTCAAAGTCAGCAACTTAGTAAGCTGGTGTTCTCTCTTTTTTTTTTTTTTTTTAGCACCCCACCTTATTACTTGTTCGGCTTATACACTTATGTACTAACTACACTAATGGTTTTAAGGGTTTAGGTATTAAGAAGGTTATATTTAGAGGAAGTGTACTCACATTTTGCATAGAGGGAGGGTGGAAAAACATTTGACAATCCCCCCCTCTCCCCCTCAGTTCACCCGACCGAGATTCGAATCTCAATCTCCCCGTTATTGACAATCTAGTTTACTGCGAGAGTAGCGTGTCAGACCACGAGACCACCAAAGTGGGTTAAACTGATGATGAATGGAGGAGAGTATGAGGTATAGATAAAGGATTTTATATAGAAAGGCATCTCTCTGTAAGGCTGTTAGAACACAACCAGGTTAATGCCAAAATATATCAGGTACACCTTAGTGCAAATGTATATCAGGTACACCTTAGTGCAAATGTATATCAGGTACACCTTAGTGCAAATGTATATCAGGTACACCTTAGTGCAAATGTATATCATGTACATCCTAAAAATTAATGTTTAACTTTTCTCTCTCTGGGAGATCAGAACCAGGTGAATAGCTACGCTGGACAGGGATTTAATGAGGAGTTTTACAGGTTTTTTTTAAATGCTAAATCTGCACATCCAAACCTATATTCATGAATGTTTTTAAAAACTGTTCTTAATAGGATTGAGACTACTTCATCAACATTAATTACTCAATTCCTACCACAGTATAGTTAAAAATTAATCCTATAGTTTATTAACTATAATTATTACTATGGCTTGGTTTTTTTTTAAATAATTTAGTTTGAATTTTAAAATACAAGGCTTAAGTTTTATTTAAAATATCCGAGTCATATTTAATTGCACAGTTAAATTTTAAACTAATATAAGTTATATTCCATTCTGAAAAATTGAAAAATGACACCTGGACACAGGAATCAAACCAAGGACCTTTAACTTACTATGCCAATGCTCTGACCACTGAGCTATCCAGGAATCGTCCCATGCCCAGGGTCATTCTTCACTCACATTTTTAGGCAGATTCTATGATGGCCATACAGAAATTGTTGGCTACAAATGTGTGATTTTATTAAGATCACGAGCTATCAGATAAAGCAGCTACCTTCCGACTCGGTAGTTGGCTTATTGCTGCCATCTATACAATTATTATAACTTTTATTGCTGCCATCTATACAATTATTATAACTTTTATTGCTGCCATCTGTACAATTATTATAACTTTAAGGGAGTGCATATTTAAGAATCAAATATCCAAAACTATTATGTATGCTTTTAGTGAGGATTTACTCCATCTAATCATATACTGAAAATACCGAGTAAAATTTCCAGAAGGGGTAAACAATTGAATTTCAATACAAGTAATACTGTACCATTAAAAGCTTAATTCCAAAAGTGATTAACAAGTCGTTAGCATGGAAACTGAGAAGAACAAAGATAACAATCAAGAAGCAATTATGGCAAAAAATTCTGGAAGCAGGTAATAAAAGAACTTACAAAGGAGAAAGGAAATATACCTGACTTCACATTTTAAATCCTCTTAATGTAACGAAAGAGAGAAAACACAATTCTGTTGAATGTATAGGACAACTAAATTTTTTTTCTAAATGATGTACTCTGAAACATTGATATTTTTCGTGCAAAGGCTTATTTTGATTGCCATTTAATCTAGGGTAATTTAACATGTTTTTCAACCCTAAAGTCACAGACTGGAAAATATTTGATTGCAAGACAAATAGACTTGGTGAATAAAAGTAGTCAGTTCAAAAACTTCTCATTTGGTATGGAGAACATAATTTTCTTTGAAAAATTATTTTGTATTGGCACAGTTGGTACTATTTATTTTTCAGGCTATTTTAGGATAAAGGTGAACAACAACGGCGTTTTTAGTGTTAATTCACATTTAGATTAACAAACTTTACCATAATTTGCCATTAAAAGGGAAAAAGATAAATTTTGCGAATGTATTATTACTTTGAAAATGATAGTGATCTTTAAATATGTTTTGATAGTATATTTAACGTACCTGAGTAAAAGTTTGTAAAAACATGTCTTGTGAATTTTCATTGTCTCTAATAATTATGTATACAAATGAGCCATATCTCAATCATAATTGAATAAATTGAAAAATGACACCTGGACATGCACAAATGCTCTTTGCCTTTCATATATACTTAATTGCATAGTGTTGAATTCTTCCATCTTGATTTGCTTGGAATGTACAAAGTATTTGTTATCAGAAACATGAAGCCACAACCGAGTCGCCATTGGCTGTGACATCAATGATAGCTCTTAGTAGCCGAATTCCGCCCATCCATCATAGACTTTGCCTTAAGAAGAGTGACCCTAAGCATAGAACGATCCCTGGATAGCTCAATGGTAAATCAATGACGCATTAAGCCAAAAGTCCCGGGTTCGATTCTTGCGTCTAGGTATCAATTTTCAACTTATTCTATTCCTTGCATTAGTGTTTTAAGAGTTAATTCCTAGCCTATAATTATTTCTATAACTAACGTTTTTTGTTGTCCACAGGGTCCACGATGACCCTCAGTTTCTTGGGTTTTTTATTTTTCTTTGCTAGCCTTGCCTGCAGGAGTGCTATTTTGCACATTTCTGCCTGTACTCTGTCTTCCGCTGTATCCGTCTTGGGACCGTTTTTATTTTGACATTTTTCCTGTCCTTATTGCCTTGCCCCCTTTGTCCTCGAGTGGTCTTGTTACTTTTGGCACCATCCATATCGTTAGCTAGACGGAACTTGGCTAAAACAAAAACACAGCACAAGTTCAGAGAGTTAGGAACAGTGCCTGCAACAATTCAAATACAGTTGTCTCATACAATTTAGGGGTATGTGAATGGTGATTTTCTTACTATGAATATTTTCAATAAAATAGTGAACATTTTGAATGTAAATAATTAATAAAATCTAGGTTAACCAGGTGTTACTTACTGATATTCTCACTTGAATTTCAAAATTTTCATTCTGAAGGGGGGGGGGGGGACTTAACCTGTTACTGTGATGTACACAATGAACAAAATTATGAATAAAAAATAGACTTTCTTGGCTATTGTGTATTAAAAATCAATATGAACTAAGGTTTATAGATTTGTTAAGTTTAACATAAAAGGTCTCGAATATACCACAAGGTGAAAACTTAACAAATTTATCACAGTTTTATTAGGTCCTCTGAATGCTTGTCTTAATGTGCAAGTACTCCTAACATTTTTTAATGTCAAAAACATAGCACAGATTCTTCCAGCAACTAACAATGACCTACTGAATTACCAATACAGTAACACTTATTATCGTCAGATGTTTCAAGCCTGTGGCCTGCTCAATTTAGTAAAATGCCTTTTATATTCCTACTATATCCTTCTGCCATTCTTCTTTCTTTAATCACTTCCATTCTTCTCCTCTCACTTGAACACTTTTTGTTATCTGCTCCTGTCATCTTTCTTGGCCTCCCTTGCAGTCTTTTTTCCTGAGTACTTCATTTACATAATTTTTCTTTTGACATCATCTCTTTTCCTATCTTGTCATACATGCTCTACTAGAGTTTATTGACGAAATGTATCGCAATTTTATAAGAATAAATATATTAAATAAGCGACATTTTTATCAATAAGATATAGATAAGGGTTTAAATATAAAAACCCACCCAACTCTATAAAATTTTTCTTACTATCCCACTTATCAAATCCATTTTTAAATTAGAATTGTTTATTTTATATAAGAATCTTGACTACCTGACAACCCGGAAGGCCCACAGAGGACAGAAACATCCAATGGTGATAGTGATGGGGATGATGATGATGATGATAAATCTTGAATCCAAATCTTACATAACAAGGGTTGACTCTTGTATTAACAATTTCTTTAGCGACGTATTTACTATATATATAGGAAGTGCACCCATTTTTTGGTGGAGGTAGAGTAGAAAAACCATCCTCAGTGCACCTGACAGGTATTTTAACCCCAATCTCCTCCCTGTCATCGGCAGTCTAGCCCAACACAAGAGTGACTGACATCTTAGCAGGTATGAACATACTTATTGGCATGGTTTTATTTATTAAGTTGGCACATAAAATAGTAGCTAGCTAGCTATTCACACTTATTGTGATAAAATAATGGTCTGGGATCTGGTTTTAGGTTTGTACTAAAATTAAGTATAGATAACACATATAAGCCTAAGCAACAATTTGTTTTTTCAATCAGTTTTGGAATCTGAAACATTTGAACCTTAAAATTTCGACTGAAAGCTTCTTCAATATTCAAGGAATCCAGGGACAACAATAATAACAATAACGATGAAATAATAATTTAAACATTGCCTATGATGGGGAGATCAAGATTCAATTCTCAGACGGTTGTAATAAGGTAGTTTTTTTACTAAAGGATTTTTTCCACTTTTCCTCAAAGCAAATGTATGTATATTTCTTATAAAAGTCTACCTTCCTCTTCCCAATTTCATCAGCATATTTAATGTAAAGGTACAACCCAAATGGGTACTAAAATGCAGCAAAAAAAAAACCAATGTATTATAACAGACAAAGCAAAATAAAGAACAATATATTATTATTAGCACCGCGTCTTACTACCCATTCGGGTTATACGCACTTAACGCTAATGTGTAATGGTAGGGTGATTGTGAGATGAAATGAAGGACCTACAGTTTAACGTGGATCCGAACTACGGTGGAGGCCTGGCATTCCCCACATTCACAAGATGTCTTGTTAGAACGGGAAGAACAATAATTGAATAGAAATTTCATCCTATTAAACTTCAATCATTAGTTAATGAACAAACTTTCCAAAAATAGTTTAAATTATGTTTCATTGTGTTTCTAAAGGATAAAAGTCATATGATGGTTTCAATAAATTCCTTTCCAAACGCTTGCGCCCACCTTTTTCTACCATCCTGTCTTTTGATGTCTGGAACCATGAGCGAAGTGGTTGTTCTCCTTCCCCCTTAAGCATCTTCTCGGCCTTGTTGGTCTGGATCTCCATTTTCTGTATCTCCCGCTCCTCCCACTCTTCCTGTAGGATCCTCTTTATGTCACCTTCTATTGCTGACAAGCGTTTGTGATATTTGTCAACTATGTCTGTGTTGAGAGAGAGAGAGAAAGAGAAAGACAAGATTAGCAGTGATCGCTTGGGCCATTTAACTTTACATCCAGGAACTTAATCTCTTACGCCCCTAACTATGTGTAAACTGAGTCAATGACTCTTTTGGGTGCAGTAACATTAGTAGGTGCCAAACACCAGTAACACTATTGTGTAAAGTGTTTTTAAACATACACAAAAAACTAGCACCTGAAAGCTAGAAATTGTAAATAGTGTTGCTACTCCCCGACCCATGGGTCGAAGGTAAGGATGGCTTAGTGGGATGGGTGGGTAGCGGCAAATAATTGTGGGGTTCGTTTTGATTTTGTTTATTGAAATAAATTAATTACTCTACGAGCGTATAAATGTGATGCAGATTTAGAAGTGTGAAAGAGTTTAGAAAATGGTCCTCATTCTATCAATCTCCATACTCAGCAGTTCTGCGCCCTGAACTATTTTCGGTGTTATAACTGTAACTGGCATCGAACACATGGCCGGCCGACTGCACGGTTGTTGTCTATCTTCGACTCTCTCTTGCTCCGTACTGAACAGGGACTCAAGCTGTGGGATATTCTCCCAAGTTGTAACCTGGAAGCTGAGTATGAAAAACCCTTTGAAGTAGCCCCTAAACAACTGGAGTCCTTTCTGCCTACACCCACCCTTGCTCCCAAATACTCTATGTAATGCTAATCTGTGAAACAGTCTGTTTTTGAAAACATGACCTAGTTAGTGCAGTATGCAACTGTTGATTCAGAACAATTGACAGTATGAGTACTCAGGTTTACGCCATCCTTGCATGCTATAGATTACCTAAGGCTGCCAGCTACGACAATAGACTAAACAAAAGGTAGTAGTAAAATAACGAGTGATACTGATAGTACACATAAAACTGACCTGGCGGAATTACACGGCTCTTGACTGGGTGCCTAGCATTCTTGACGACTTCTTTAACAATCTTCCTCTCCTGCTCACCAGCCAGCGATACAGAAACACCGGACCGACCCGCGCGAGCTGTGCGACCAACTCTGTGAATGTAATGCTCGAGCGTGGCGGGCAACATAAAGTTGATTACTGTCTTGACACCGCGGATGTCCAGGCCCCGAGCGGCCACATCTGTCGCAACCAAAACATCCAATTCCTCGCTTTTGAATCTGCGCAAGGCTTCGAGACGCTGTGGCTGTGTTAGGTTTCCATGGAGTTCGCCCACCTGTCGGGGAAATATGACACATTTCAAAGAAGACAGCGGGTTTTAATAATTAGCATGAATAAACCGAATATAAAACCTTCCTCAGAAAGAAAAGATAGAAAACAGGAAATTTGTTCATACTCAACAGTGGTGGCATTTTAACAAATAAAGGTAACAGGTAGGGAAGTGTGAAGTATCCAAAAGGCTTCCTGTTGAAAATTGATAACATCTAATGTAATTGGATTAAATGGCATGATAATAAATTGATTTATCAGATTAAAACAAAATATTACAAAAATTTGTTTAGTAAAATATTTTATAAGTGATTTCATTGTATACAGTTAAGTATTATATATTTATTTTCAAGCATCAAACAACTAACAAAGAAATATTCGAACATCGATTCAGCTTTGAGAATATGTCGTGTTTTTATTATAGTTTGTTACGAATTGAAAAGTTGGAATTTACACACACCTCTAATGTTTAAATATATTAAAATATAGTTTTTCAGGAGATGCAAAGGCTTTCACATGAACCGAAAGCTTTCACTCGAAGCTGGGGCAACTAGTCGTTAAAGGTAATCACCCAAAGACAAGTATTATAGACTTATCTGAAGTACAGTCCTTATTGCCGAGTTTCAAGGATTTCCTGTGATGTTAGGTTTTAAAACATTAGAGGACCAGCCCCTCCATGTATGGAGCCAAGTATATGACGGTGGTGTTCTCCAATATTTGTTTTTATCAACTCATCTTACTACCTGTTCAAGTTATATGCATTTATGATAATACTTTAATGGGGTATGGATGAGGAAGGGAGCATTTTAGAGGTGGTATACCTGCATTTGCAAAGAAAGAGTAAGAAGTCATTTAAGAAAAACCACCCCCAGTAGGTCCAAATCGAATTCGAAACTCAATCTCCCTGTCTTCAGCAGGTCATCCGACACGAGAGTTACTCCTTAGACTGTTCAGCTATAAAGCGAGAACCATTGTTATTCTATGATGGATCGGTCATGTTTCAGTTATACCTGTGTTTCTTGTGAATATGTTCACATGGAGTTAAAGGAACCCTTAGGACAAGCTGATTGAGCACCAGATGTTTTGATAGCTATGATAATGGGCGGTAAATCGCTTTTTAAGTTTCTGAATTCTTAAAAGGGCATTAAATTAGACAAACTACCCTGATAAGAAGAGAAGTAAGGTAGTTAGTGTTGAATAATCTGGCCTGAATAAAGTTTGCTGGGAAGGAGTATATTATTATTATTATTATTATTATTTAAAAATAAATATTAACAACAAATTAATTCACAAACAATGTAACACACTCACTTTGATACCAAGTAGTCCAAGCAGAATATGCAATCTGTGAGCCTGTTTTTTGGTCTGGACAAACACCATGACGTGGTCGTGGAAAGTTCGACACACTAGGGCTGCCAAAAGAGCTTCCCTGTCCCCTTCACGGCCGGACCGTATCCTTTAAACATTATTTAAATTCTTTACTAGCTGTCATAACACGGTAGTCATACTATAAGAAAAAACACACCTAGAGTTGGTCGTGGAAGGTTCAAGAGACAAAGACTGCTAACATTAAAGTATGTATCTAATACACATATTATTTGTTTTTTACTATATGTGCAGGTTAAACTCATATGACCGATTACGCCGGTGATTTAGGGATGAGAAAGGTTGAATTTAGAGGAAGTGTACATAAATTTGGGTTGAGGGAGCATGGTAAACAATTTAAGGAAAGCCACCCTCCATACGCCTGACAGGGATCCAAAACCCGATACACCTGTCAATGGCAGTCTAGTCTACTGCGAGAGAAACACCTTAGACTACGTTGCTACAGTAGCTGGTTCACAAGCTGTTGCATTTATAGCTTGAAAGTAGGGATGGGTTAAACAGTGATTTTACGATATCAGTGACTACAGTGACTGTGATTTTAAAATATCGGTGATTTATACCAGTGATTTTTCACTGTGACTGGCATTCACAGTGTCTCAATGGACTGATAATTTTTCACTTTTACAGTTTGTTGCTAGATACTAGGTACCTGTGAATGTGAACTGATATTTTGTCAACCACTGCCAAAGTTAGTATTTATCTGCTGTCTGAGTAGGAGAGTCCAATTGAGTATCAGTATTTCTGAGTATTTGGTATTTACTCGAATAGTCACATGACAATCGGTTGGAAGGAAAAGTAATCACGCGGGAGTTTGGCGGCTTGCAATGGAATTCAATACAAAGGCCTAACTAACATAAGTTCTTCCTGTCGGCACTGACATTGACATAAAGCTACCTAATCTTCAGGTTTCATGTTGCCTGACTAATGTACAGCCAATACAAGAGTATGCGTTTTTAAGATGTTTCATACACTTGAAAAAAAGAGAAAACAAAAATGTTATTTAATATTTCATAGTGAAATGTTATGTAATTTGTGCAAAATTAGTGGTCCAAAAAACATTATGTTAAACTTGCATACCGATATTAAGACTTATTTGACGTACGATGTAAAACTCTTGTGTTTGTGTAATTTATTTATTGATCTGTTTTACTAATATTAAAATTTATGTGACGTTAAAAATGAACTTAACATAATGGTGATTAGTTTAGAAAATGTTTGGAATGCAGGTCATATATTATATTATTGTAGTGTTATTTTATTTTAAAATACCGTACATATAATAGTAGATGAACTATACATCTATTAGAAGCAAATAAACTAATTTAAATATAAAGAAATAAAACTGATAGCCACAGCAGTGAGACTTAGCATTAAATTAAGATATGCCAGAAAAGATTTACTCAATTATTATACATAAATACTTTAGATTATACTATAGGATGATTAGGATCATCAACGCGTAGTAAATATTAATGTTTATTTATATTTTTTATATTTTGTTACATATTTTAATTTATTATTTGCAATTTTGGGGATAGAATCACCGAAAAAAAGAATAAATAATGTTTTTCGTAGCCTACTTTTAATAAAAATCCTACCTAAATGTGATTCGCTTAATAAGCTCACTTTTCAATTGTTCTAAACAACAAATATTTTGTATTGAAAACACATGTGAATGAAACATTTAAACAATTAAAGTCATTTATACATATCAATCTGATCCTGTTTTTGAAAAATGAGTTCTAAGAGATCAAATGTTTTAAATAGAAATAACACGTAAAACATGCCAGTCAATATGATCGATTCTCAATTAGCTGGTAGGAAATAAAAAATAAAAGAATAACAAGGACCATGAAGTGAGTATTTACTCGAGTGTCTAGAAGAAACAATACTAGCTTCGTAGCTCGAGTAACTGTTGCCATCTGATGCGAGTATCTCCGGTCACTGATATCTCAATCACCGACAATTTTGAGATCGAGTCACTGGGAGCAACGGTGATCAAATAGTATCAGTGAAAAAATCAGTCGGTGATCTCTAGTTCATAGATTCTTCAAAGGATTTGGAAATATATCATATTAAAAAAAAAAAAAAATTTTAATTTTTACTTTGAAATTTTGTTTTAGGTTATTATACTGCTTATTGGGGTCTAACCTATTAGCCCTATTAGATTAGAATGAAATATTACAAATAATAGTGCAATATCACATTTACCAAGTGATTTTAGTGCATAAGGTTATTTAAATAAGCACAAAATCATATTTATCCGAGCATAAAGATATTTAAAAAAATATTCAATTTGGGTTCAATTTGAATCGAAAATGTGTACTTCACATACTCCTGGAATGTATTAATGTTATAATTATAATAAAAATAAATGGGATGACAAATTTGTTCTCTCCTATTTAAGTTTGGAATAAGATTTTCAAAAATTAACTAGCGGTAAAACATACCTTAATTCTAGAGTTAGAAAAAAGAAGAGAAAAATTGTCTTGAGGCCTGATTTTATAACATATAAATACCAAGTTTTAACAAAATATATCAAATCATTTTGGCTGTAGCTCTAGCAACACACAAAGAAAGACAAAAAATAAAACCAAATTGTATAACACTTTTTTTTAAATAATGGAACACATCAAAATAAAAATTCATCATATCGAGGTTGAAAATTTTATGATTCCAATCTTGTCTTTATCTGATTTACATTGAAAGGAGGAAAGAAGACCTATAACACTAGAAAAATGTAGGCCTCAAAGTTAACAACTAAAATACTCTGTTTATATAAGAAGGTAAAATGTGAAAACTTTGTTAATATTTATATTTCCTATAACAATTTAATAATTAATGTGAATGGCATCAGGATAAAAAAAACATAAGCACTGGGAAAGTTTACCCCATGTTTACTGTGTTTTCTAAGATTCAAAACTCAGAATTTGAATTTGAAAATTGTGAATTTGACCCAAATCTCCTTTTATAATTAAAACAATCCTATAGAAGAGAAATAACATTTTCCGTTTTCCCCGTGACATGCCTCAACCCACCTAACAAACTCTTGCCGAAGGTTGAAAGCGACCATTTGGTTGTTGTCAACAAACACCTTAACAGGCTTGCTAAGACTGACAGCTGCCAAGTCTTTGACCTCCTCTGTCATGGTGGCAGAGAAAAGCATAGTCTGACGTGTCCGTGAGCACTGACGCACTATCTCCTTCATTTGTTCTGCAAAGTGTTCGTCGAGCATTCTGGAACACAGAGCATTTATCATAAGTATTCCAAGATTTGGAATCGTGATTCAAAAATAAATTGGAGATTTAGATTCGTAGTATAGTCGATTCCACCCAATTCTAAAAAAATTTATAATAGTTTTATTTATAATATTACTACTTTAATGTAGCTCTATATGGATGCACTTTAAGAGGTTGTATGTCCAAATATACTGCCACTTTAATGTAATTCGACAAATACTCCACCAAGAATGAAAGTAACACGCTACCTGTCAGCTTCATCTAGCACAAGGACTTCAATATCATCCAGGCTGAATGAAGGAGTGTTCTTTAAGTGATCGATAAGTCGACCAGGTGTTGCAATTACTATATCAGGGTTTTTACGTAGAACAGATTCCTGAAAAAACAGACACACACATTTACAATGGGATTCTACAGAACCTTTTAAAACAAGTTTTTAAAGATAACACTCTGGGCTCTTAATAAAATGACACACAAGACTCTTGTGCTTAGAAAATTGAGTTTTATTCACCCAGTGAATTGCCATCGAGTTATCCAGGATTCTGATATGTTCTATCCTTAAATTCAATATTGTGTTATTTATTTTTCATTCGATAAATAACAAAATCTATTCATCAGTTGAATGCCAGAAAAACACCTTTTGTTTTCCGGCAATTAGTATGAATTTAATATCTGTTTCAGAGGTATTCTGGGAGGTTTATGCTTATGATAGTTGTTACACATTAACAATGACATTGCGATTACCTGAACTTTCACATCCAACCCTCCAACAGACAAGCCGACTTCAATGGAGGAAAATTGTGACAACTGTTTTGTTACTTGATAAACCTGAAATAGAAATATAGGCTTACATAATATATTGAAGAGGTTGGGCAAAAATAACTACTTTTATAGGAAATAGTCAGAAAATGCATGCTATTACTCGATCAGTATGCTGTTGACATCTTGCCTGCTTTCAAGGAATGTAATCTAAGGGTGTGAAACGAGGTTTCTTACCTCACATGACAAAAACAAGTTTAGGTTGTTTGAAATCAGCGTGCTTAGTATTTTAGTGCTCACTTACTAAAACGTGATATTCAACTAAAGTGAAAGAAATGTTTGATGTGAATTCCATTCACCTGCACCCCCAGCTCCCTGGTGGGAACTAGAACGAGGACTCTGGTAACTGTCGACATTCCGTGAGGCCTGTATAACAACCGCTCCAGTGTTGGCAGCATGTAGGCAGCCGTCTTGCCAGTCCCTGTCGCTGCACAACCACATATGTCCCGTCCTAGCAGGGCCACAGGGATGGTTGCCGCTTGGATGGGTGTGGGGTGCACAAAGTTTATTGCAGCAATTGCCTGGAACAAATATAATATCTCATGCATGCATTCGTACAGCAACAACAGCTAGCAAAAAGGATGTATCTGACTTATTTACATTGTTCAAAAGTCGTCAAGAAAAATATACTATCTCATAAAGTGATCAAGAAAAGGAACTTTAAAACACTTAATTTATAACCTAAATCACAAAGATTTTTTTGTCTCACTAAGCTATTTCAGATACTTTCTATAGAGGTCCATTCAAAAATAAGTACATGTCAGAATATGGGTTCATTAAACTTGCTTAGTTGTTAAGTTTGTGATTTCTAAATTAGAGAAGCCATACCAAGGTCTAAGCATTAGGCCTGTGAATTTTAAAATGGATGCATTTAAAGTATATTTTGTAATTAAAATGTACAGCATTTTATCGTTTAATTCACAGGTAAAAACACACTTTAAAACAGTGCACAATATAGCCAAATGCAAACTTATAACATTATTTTGTCTAATTAGTTGTAAGAAAGCTGGATGAAATTCAGTTTTAAACTAGAGGCACTTGCAAAGTTTTATTGATTATGACACTGTAGTCGAGTTCAGTAAGCTTATTACCAGTCATGATTCCCGGCTGATAAGTTCTGTTTTAAATTATTCTTATTTATGGTACATTTCAATTTACATTTTAAAATGTTTGGTGATTTCCACTCTTCCTCTGGGTAAAACTAAAATGAAGATACATTTGAATTTGTGGAGGCAGAAAATTGTCAGAAGATTACATGAAAGGATATGTCCAAACCATCCATTTGGGTCATTCTCAAATTGAGGGACAATTTTCTCTTGCCAATATAAATATTTTGTTATTTTAAAAACAAGAAATACTTTTTTTTAGAAGCATAAAGTGTTTGTACAATTTTATAGAAACATTTAAATATGGTGATATTAAAAACAAATGAGACCAAATGATTATTAAAAGTCCCTTTCATCACCTCGCTAATTGTCCCCACCTCTGAATTTTGAAGTTCTATACAAAAATAAAAAAAAGTAAAAAATATATAACTACGGTAAAATATTCCAATAATCCTGTTATTTTTGTTTGAAGAATTCATTTCAATAAATTATTCATGAATTTCGACATTTTAATCAATATTTGTTTGTCCCCAAGTAACACACTGAATAAACACAGTATTTTGAATTTAGCGCTAAAACCTTCTAGGATGCTTCACTGTGCCCATTATCCGTAGTGTGTTGTTGTCCTGTACTTACTAGTTATTGTTATTTCATTATCCGTAGTGTGTTGTTGTCCTGTACTTACTAGGTCTTGTTATTTCATTAGCCGTAGTGTGTTGTTGTCCTGTACTTACTAGGTCTTGTTTTTCATTAGTTAAAAAGTTTATTTTATTTTATTCGGTTAATGTACGAAAAGTCAGATAAATTGTATAGAGTATGTTAATTGCAAATAACTTCGATAACATTAATATCATTTGGAATTTTTGAAATAACTGAGCCAATACCAGTTCAGGTGAACATAAATGGAGGCAGGAACTAACCTCAATGTTTGTTTGCCACTTCATACTTATACTATAGTTATGAAACACTCAAAGTTCATCAAAAACATCACTTCACTAACGTTGCTTGGTGACAAATATGGTATCATCACCTCACTAACATCAGTTAGAGGTGACCTGGTGGTCTAGGGGTAAGGTGTCAGACTTCTGTGCTGGCGGCCAGGGTTCAATCCTCGGTCCCGGCACAGATTTACCTGATTACCAAACCCTTCCTTCACCTCTGACAAGAGGTGTATTAATCACATCTTGTGAATGTGGGGAATGACAGGCCTCTACCGTGGTTCGGATCCCACGTTTAACTGTAGGTCCTCCATTTCATCTCACAATCACCCTACCATTACATATTAGCGTAAGTGTGTATAACCCGAACGGGTAGTAAGACGCGGTGCTAATAATAGTAATAGTAATAATAATAATAATAATAATAATATCAGTTAGGTGACGGAACTAATGATAGTCATGTAGCTCACGTTAGTAAAGTGAAATTTTCAATGTAAATACTGTTTTCCCAAACATCACTTCGCTAACACCCGCATCACTTCACTAAAAGACAATAAAATCACTTATTTCTCATTAAGAGTCTTAGTAAGAAAAGAAATAATATTATATATTATTAAAATTTGAGTTATTAAAAACATAAATAAAAAATGAGAAATGTAAAACTTAATTTTCTTTGGATTTTGAAAATTTAACATCACTAAGACATGAATTTTGTACGAGTCTTCACGTGATGTATACATAAACCTTTTTTTAATTATTATTTACACTTGACTATACTAAATGCAAAATATAGGTCAACATGATTTGTTTTTATCTGTTTGCTAACCTTTAAAAGTGGTCTGGAAAGATTCATTTGGTAGAAAGATGCACTCTCATCAAACGGGGGTGCATCCTCAAAAAACTCCGGGTCGACTTCCTCGTTACCATCTTCCGAATACTTGCGCTTCCTTGGCTTGATACTAGTTTTTTTCAACTTTATACTGTCTGGAGATTAAGGACAAATAATATAAAATTAATACTTGCGATAAGTGCCTTTTGATGCTATTATTTCATGCATAGGAGCTCATACCCTGTAATCACCAGAAATTATTAAGGTAATTAAATCTCACAGATTACGGTGGATAGGACATGCAACACTAATGGAGGAAACTAGAACAGTGTTCAAGGTATTAATAGGAATATAACAGTAGGAAGACCTAGATGTGGATGAGAGGATAACATTAGAATGGACCTGAAAGAGATAAGGTGTAATGAGTTGGACTGGATAGAATTAGCTCAAGATAGGTAAAGTGGCGTGCCTTCATGCGCGTGTTAATAATGCCAAGGAGTGAGTAAGCAATAAGAGATCATAAGAAAAATTAAGTTATGTTAGTATTTTATTTTATAAAGTACCATTTTTAAGATCATCCTCTGAAAGCGATATATCACCATCAGACTTTCATCTTCGTTCTCCACTTCACTGGAATCAGGCTCAATCGTTTCGCCATTTGCATTGGGATTACTTTCATCCTTATTTTTAGCTTCTTTTAACTGAAAAATTGTTAATGTTTTTAATCCATTACTGTTCTACTTTAATTTTGTTTATATATAATTGATAATATAATTACAGCCTATATTTGTGACACAAAGTATCTTAGGCACTTTTTACTTTACATCCATTACTGTTTCCAGCATGTGGCCCGGGTCAGTTTTTTATTCAAGACATGTATTCTCCACTACCGGATTGTTAGGCCTGTCGTAGCTTAACATGCCTTATACTCTAACTTAAACTAGGACAGACACAACATCCAGTCCCCGACTGTTAATTCATCAATGTGAAAGGTTAAACCCACATTTCACCAGAGATCAATTTTTCAACCGTGTTGGGAATCAAACCAGAGACCCTTAGATCAGTAGACAGGCATAGGTTACCGACTGAGGTAAGATATATACTAGACATTATGATTATTAAAGTAGGCCCCTTCCCTAGCAATCTTCCAATTAGAAAATAATCTTATTTGGTGGTTGAAAGGTCTAAGGCTCTATCTTGCAATAGACTGGAATAATTATAGTGACAGAGAGATCAAGGTTCGAATCCCAGCCGGGTGTATTGAGGGTGGTTCTCCCCTACATAAATGTAGGTACACTTCCTCTAAATTTAACCTTTTTTATGCCTTGCATATTAGTGTGATTAGTATAAGTAAAACACAGTGCTAAAAAAAAAGTACCTAACTAGAAATAAATGACAGTTTTAATTTACCCCTTTACTGTTGCTCTTTCTTAATTTTTGGATCTTGTCATCCACTTTGGACTTTGCCTTACGCTTGACGTATTTGGATAAATCGTCCCAAGCATCATGATTGTACTCGGCAACACTGCTCACAAAGTTAAAGCCTGTGTCGAAGTCTAAATTGACTTTGTCTTTCTTCTTGCTCGGTTGAAACTGAGGGAAAGAGGTACAAGTGTAAATGAATTGGTTTTATAAGGGCGGAGGGATTGTAAAGGATACAAAAAGTACACATATTGAATATATTTATGGTCAGAAAAGACCTTCTCATGCCCCATTCATAAACACCCCGATTTATATTTAAATACAATGATTGGATTTTGGAATTAACAGACGGCAAATAAAATCAATTTTTTGTTGTTTAAAAATGGTAAATTTTATATATAAGTTACCTTAATCAATCTTAAGTAGTATAGTGATATGTATAGAAAAATTAGGGCTAAATTTCAAATTTTTAAATATTAAATATTTGACTTTGGTAAATAATTTGACTTTTTTTAAGAGCCATATCAAACACATATTTTAATTCTTCTTTACCAATGATCTTTGAGGGGAAGGAAGTATCTTTCTAGACCGGAAACTTTGAATTGTTTTGATAAAATTAGGAATAAAACTATAATAGTGCAAGTTGTAGATAGCCTAGCCTATTTTAGAATCCTAAACATGCATAACAATCAAAACTTTTATATAATTGTGATATAAGGTATTACTCACTACTCTTAAAGTAGTTAATACACATTTTAGTTTATGATATTAATGTTCTAATTTTTAAATTATTCCATTGGTGCATAACGTTATGTTTTGGGGGCAGTACTTTATAAGTACCAGTATTTGACTTAGGTGTATGAATGAGGTAAAAAATAAGATGTGTCAAGGAAATAAAAACAAATAATAGGCAGTTAATATAATTAATAAGTTTAAATATTCTATGTTATTACTCTTCTCAAATTTCTTCAAAATTATTTACTCAACAGATAAATAATAATGTTATAGCCTTATTCTATTGAACTGTAAGTTTGGGGATACCTCTACTTCTTCATCTGAGTTTTCGGAAAAATCAGGCACATCTTCATCATCTTCAATAGTTCTTATTAAATCTTGCTTTTTGGTAATCATTGCTGTCAAAAGACCACATGGAAATAATTTAAATCGTAGATAAAAATTGATTTATAAATAACAGATTAGCAGGCATACTAGAACACCAACACAACAGAAATAAATGTTACTATATAAATTTCGTAGTTAGCTGACAAAATAATTAAAAATCTCTGCTAGATGTTGACTGTATTAGTCACAGCGCTAGATCATATTGTGGCAATCTAAGTAAATAAAAAGATTCAAAGTTTGATTTCTGATGAGTCAAGAGTAACATCGAGGGGATCGGCAAAACAGCTCAATGATGAGAACATTTTAAAATTAATTCAGTTCACTGAAATGGGTAATTCATAAATTTGATTCTCTTATTTATAATCTACATTTTGTAGTTTAATCATTCAAGAAATACATCCTGTAGTTGAAAATCGTTCTCGAAATATAACTTTTAGGTCATTCGAATAATCGCAAACCACACCTTGTAGTTGGTTAGATTATAAACTACAGCTTTTAATACAAACGTTCGTGAACTACAGCTATTAGTTCAGTCATTACCGACAAACCAGTGGCTTACAGTTCCTTAATTTAAAACTCTTATATTATAAACTTTATTTCTTTAAGAACATTCCCCCCCACCCCCTGATTGCCTGTATATTTAATCAATATTTTAGCGAATGAAGAATTTTCCAGTCACTTCATTGCTAACATATTTATTTTTAAAAGCTAACAGCTACCAACCATAAGAATTTTTATAAGTTTTTATATTCGTGTAAAATGTTTTAGGTACCGTATTAACTAACTACTGTAAAAAGGTGTGTTAATGTTTTCTCAGACAATTAGAACTTGCTTTTCAGTGGGTAATCAGTTACAGACTACCCTCAAACATTTATATTTTACTTCTTTGGTTGAAGGAAATACATTTTCTAGATTGAGAACTGGTTGCAGAAATGAATATTAGGAGAAACATTTGCAATAGTGTAGTTGGAACTATTTTTTCTGGTAATTTCACAAAAAAAAATATGCAAGATAGATTAAGTCTGCTATTAAAACATATTTATATTGTTTAAATCATTAATTCTCATCAAACTCGACCTAATTGAAAATTATTCGCATATAAAAGGTAAGTAGTCAATTTTGTGATAAGATCTAATTTTGTTTAGTTTCACGTGTGTAAAACTTATTTTAAAATGTTAGAATGAACTTTAAAAATTATCTCGAAGCTTAGTAGAACAACGAATTTTAAATTTTGAAGCCAGGTACCCCTTAACCCAAGAGGATGCAGTAATGTTTGCTGACGGAAAATTCCCAAGAGGACCATCAAAATTGGTGGTTTCCTAGAAAAAGAAAGTTGAATACACTCGAAGCTGTAAAAGTAATTTGAAAATATAAAATGTAAATAATAATAATAACAATGAAGTTATGATATTAGTCTTTTACTGGCATACACCATCGGAGAGGGACTGGTATTGGTAAGTGACATTGACTTGCCTTTCTCCTATACCAAAATATATGTTACACAACCAAGCACTCACCTCCAGGTCCAATCCTACCTCCCGGAGCTGCCTATTGCCAGTGTTCTCCCTGCTGTCCCAGTGAGCTAGGATCGACAAGGTGTTGTACACAGTTAACAATTCTAACAATAGGTGGGTTGACTAAAATATACAATGAAAACAATCACTTGCAAATGAGATGACGTTTATTTATAGTATTGTTCCAATAAAAGAAAATTCCTCTACTTGGCAGAAGTCATTCTAAATAACACCTTTAATCCTTGAGAGTTCACAGCATTTTGATAAAATGTAGAAACTTACAATATTAAAAAACCAATAGATAAAACCTTAACTGGCCAAATATAATATATTCGAGATAAAGATACAAATATTTAAATAACCACAAAGAAAATTTAGGACAAACGCACTTTCCTTTTAGGTATACTAAATAGTGAAAGTAATGGAAAATTATGTGTTGGACTTTGATGTATTAAATTTGAATTGAAGCCTAAAAATAAAGTTAATTTGAAAATTTATAATTTAATATTTAATATACTGTTTGAAAAAAAATTGCTCCATTGAGATATGAACACACACCTGGTCAAAAAGGTAGTATCAAGGTCATGGTGACCTCTATATTTAAACACGTGAGAAAAAAATTACCAAGAAGAAGTAAAAAAGAAAAACTTGCAGTTGTAAGTTTAGTAACAGAGTCTTGTTCAATGTAAAATGGTGATTGATTTGATTGTACCATAGCTACAAACTATAACCGCATACCTCCGCCACGAAGAGTACATCCAGTACTTACCCCAGTTAACGGCTATACGAAGCAAAAAGTCGTGCCTGCCGACGACTGTGTCCACCACTAAGAGTGAACAATATCTGGGGCCGGTCGGGAACGTGCAGTGTTTCCTCTCGAATAAACCCACGTAGTGGTCTGTGCGCAAGCGTGGCCTTATGGAGTTCACTGGAGTTATAGTGCTAAGTGTGTCCACCCTTCTACTACCTCACAGCGTTGTGCGCAGGCGCTGATGAGGTAATCCAAGCGCTTATTTGCGGTAAATGACATCACCTTACGTCAAGTAATCCATCCTCACTTCCTCCGCTGTTACAAGCTGAATACAAGCGAGTGCTCAGCAATTCTGTGGACTCTTTGATGCCTATAAGTTCTTAAGAACACCTTAGGATGTAAGTAGACGTAATGGTGGGAATTTAAAGATTTTTTTTGTAACTATTGCATTAGTTGGAAGGGTTTTGGCGTACTGATAATTAATGATGTAGGCACCTTTTGTGCACTGGAAGAAGTTGAGTTAAATTTATATTAGGTTTTTAGGCGATTTTCTATATTATATAGAAGTCGCGGAAATTGTCTTATGAAATGTACTTGTGGTTAATTTAGTTAAGTTGAGGTTAGCGTGTTAGTTGACCTTTTGTCTTCCTGCGTTGAAATTGTTTGTTAAAGTTTTGCCTGAGAAATAGCCTTTATACACTGGCGTATATGTTACGTACTTAATTTACCAGCCAGTTTTCTAAGATTCGAATTCAATGTAGTTCTTATATATTTCTTGCAGAACCCCTATTGAAAGATTGTTTAATACGGGCATTATTAGAGTAATATTTTTATGTTGTAAACCGACTTTACTGCCCGCCTTATTAATTATTCATAAACTCTAATTATTATTTGATTGTTTGAGGAGAGTTTATTTTATGTTATATATTAAACGACAAATGTTTAGCGTAGAACTCACACCCTTGTGTTATCTTACATAGTCATACACCTGGATATTTACTAGTTTTCAATTAGCTTCGATTATATTTTCGGTCAACTGGAGACAATTTATGTAATGATTAATGTCTTCTGTGTTGCGTAGAAGTCGCAACTTAATGTCATCTTATATGTTATATATTCAAATATCAATCTGTTATAAATAAAATTGCCTAAAGGCCTTAAGTGTGTGATCCTCATTTTGTTTAAACTTTAACTCTAACACCCTGGTATAAATAAACATTGACACCTGGGTTTGACTGGATTGAGTAAAGGTCATTAAAGGTCTCTGAAGATTTATTTGTATATTTCTCTTTGTACAACACTCTTGCTGTGGTGATAATTTGGTCTAAAAGGAATAGGAATCTGCCACCACAGGGGAGGGTTCATAATAAATGAAGTAGCGTTTGATATGACATATCTAAATTATCATATAGGTCGATGAAGAAAATGTGCAGTAGTAACACAAAAGAATTAAGGAAAAAATATTGAATACTAATATAGAAACTAGAACGAAAATAAATAGAGTTCACTGTAAACTGTCCGGATAAATATGTGAAACGTTGTTCAAATTATCTTCTTTAATTTGTCCAATGTTTCAAAACTCAGACAACTTTTCATTGCCATGAAACATGTAATTTTAGATTCCCTGTTTAAAATTTTTAAAAACGCCTTTAACATCAGTTGTACTCCGATGTGCACCTCATAAACAAGCTTACAGTTTCCAATAATCCCAATAGAGGGTGAGTGCTCGTCGTCTTTCTCAATGCTCAATATCTTTGCTGATTGGCCGAACTAATTGCTGTCTTCCACCCATTGATCTCTATAATATAACCGGATGGACACCAGTGGCCAAATTTTAAAGCTGTCGTCTGCACACCATTGTGTAAGAGAGAAGGAAACTTCCGGGTATCTCTTTTTCTCTTATACACATACATGGCAATACAGCATTTATACAAAGTTACTTAGTTTTTTTTAATGAATTTATGAGATATATCAATGTATTATTAGTTCAATGAAATTAACGTGTTAATAAAAATTTTGAAGATCATAACTAAGTTCAACACTTGTGACGTGTTTATTTAAATAAGTCGATGTTGGCTAATATAGTAAGACATCACAAAACTCTCCTAAAAATGATTTCTACACAAATTTAGTCATTTGAACAATTGTTATCAGGTTTTTAGTGACCTTATTTCTTTAGTTTTCGAACATAAATTATAATATGGTTTCTGAGTGCACTATACAAGCTGATAGCCAACTTAAATATATTGAAATATTGTAATAACTCCAAGCCTATAACCTAAATGTTAGTTCGAATGTAAAACTACTACACAAAGTTTGTCAATCAAACAAATTTAATCAAGTCTTATTCTACTTTTTCATTTTAGCCATCAACTTTAAGTATATTCTAGTTTTGGTAAAATTAAAACATGGGAAATAATTACATATTTTAATATACTAAACATTTTATTCTTATTTGTACAATATTACCTTTAAAACTGAACTGTCTATCCTTTAATGCAAATGTGTCTTCAGCCAAGGGAGTATAATACTTCACTATTTTCAAATAATAATACTTTGTTACTATAAACACGTTTTGGCACAAAAATATTGAAAAAAACTGTTAAATCCGTCCCATAGCTAGAAAGTAGACGACAAACTTTAGTATCACGATTTGGTGCTTTGTAAGGGGTGTGTTATGTCCATCCAGTATAATATGTCGATCACTGCTTCCACCACAATAGCCGACTTATTTTTTCTATCAAATTATCAATACCAGTGATTTATAATTTAGCCTTGGTGCTTAAATGTTATAAAATACCGGTACATTCAAGAATGGTTGAATTTTAATGCAACCTAAAAATATTATAAATATAAATTTTAACATAAAATTGGAGAAATATAAAGTTTAGTTTAAGTTATTATGAAAATAAATATGTTTTTCCTTTCAAAGTGGTCATAATTTTACAATATGGTAAATGAGGTCTACTCTAATACTACACATGTATTTGATATTTGAATTATAAACAATATAATTGGTTATGTATTTGTATACATACTAATATCTAATTTATTTTTGATGTAGACCATGCCTTATTTTCCAGGCCTACCAAAAAGCATACTTTTAAAGGATTTCTCAGTCTTAACATGTTTTTACTCAAACTATTTTTAAAGTGTAAGTTTAATATATTATACAAAAAATTTAATTACTGGAATTTTTCCAGACTTAAAAATGATTTTAGGACATCTTTTAAAAAAAATTTAATTCATGTTTTTAATTTTTTTTTATGACAAAATTTGAAATATTTATTTACAAGTGTCTCTACTTATAAAAGATTCAAATATATGAATAAATCAATGCTAAACCTAACATTGGAAAACAACAATTTTTTAAAATAATCAAGATATTTTAGGGAGCCCCCCTCCCCATAAAACTCGCATCTCAAATAAAAAATAATTTCAAGGAAGAGAGAGACATGTACATATGTACTAAATGATATATTTTTTTACAGGATTTTCTTTTTATTCTCTTTTCATGTTTATGATATCCTCCTGTCTTGACACAATCTTTTCCCCCTTTGTTTATAAAAAACTAAGTTTGGCATGAAATTTATTCTATTAGATGACACCAGTCTTAATCCAACAGCCAAACTCAAAAGCAATACAAAGTTATGTGGTAAAACTAAAACGCTTTACTGAGTTTCCTCTTCTTTTTATAGTTGTCAGTATTTGCGATTTTATAATTCACTTATCTTGTATCCCTGAATAAAAGAAGAATGAAGATGAAAGAAGAATTAGAATGTTGGTTATTCAACATATGATTATTAATCAATAGTCTTCGTGTCAAGGTGAATTGCCAAGTATCGGTCCTGCTTGATAAGTACATATTATCAAATTATTTTAAGAATGTGATGAGATTGAAAAATTAGATTTAACTATTTCAACCTGCAAATGAAATTGGAAAAAGTAGTGATTATTTTGTACACAATGTAATGGTATTTCCTAGCAAAAATATTAAATATCTCAGGTGGTTAATATGTTATATTTTAGATTGTTGAAAAAATAAATATTTACTTAATTTTTAATCTCCTCATTGCTAAAGGAATATTATCGCAAACTTTTTTTGAATGGTTCAGCACAAGTACTGCTTGGCCATGGCTCGAAGGAAACGAGATTTGCGGATATTTGCAGCCTCCCTCTGGATCTCCTCGTTGTTATTACAGTTGAGTTCCAACAGACCCATAACTCTAATCTGAGAACAAAATTGTTTGTGTGAATTATACAATTTTATTAAATGATATGTCCATAAATTAAAGAAAAATAGGGCTTATTGATGTAAATAAACTAAAATAGGGTATAAAAATGATAGCTCTTCAAGTAATGTACTAATTAAATCCTTCATAATTCTTTACTCTACAACCACAGGAGATATTCGGATGGGCCTTTAAAATAATTTTGAATCACCATAAACTTTTTCCAGCTTGTGGTCGGGTCAGTTTAGTCCGATGCCTTCATCTTCCTCTATCTTTCCACCGTTCTTCTCTCAATCACACACTTACCATTATATGCTCCTCCCATCTCTTACTTGGTCTCGTTGTGTTATTTCCCGTTCAAACTTCAACTACATCATTCTCATTTATTTTTAGAGTTGTCCAAAGCTTCAATTTCGCTTCAACTTTGATTTGAGAGTAAAATTATAAATTTGACGATCACAAAGCGTTGTCAAAAAACATCATTTAAAGTTAAAACTAACATCTTTTTTTCTTTCTGCTGTTAGTTCTATCACAAATTAGTGTTAGTCTAAACCACATATGAAATAATTATATTACATTTGTGAATAACTTATTCTATCAATTTAAGATGAAATAGATACATTTTGTTTGAAATTTAAGCATTTAGTTAGTTATATTTACAACCTAAATTTACATAGTTATGCTAAGTATAATATTTTTATCCAACATTAGACATATTTTTAAATATTCAAACTTCGATTCTGCTTTAGGAATATCTCGTATTATTTGATTCAACTTCAAATTGAAAAGCGGACTTCATACATTATTACTTGTCCATTCCATCTGACTGTTGCTTCTACACGACAACCTTCATTAAGACTATGCTAGTCAATTAGCTTGATTACTGGTATATAACTCACAGCCTGCTGTTTGCGATGGTGCTCCCCTCTTTTGGTATGCAGGTGGACCAAATACTCTAGTATTGTCGTATCCCAGATGCACGAGTAGTAGGCATCCATTGCGTCGCTGCAAGAGCTGCTCTTCATGTCTCCCAGACTCTTGAACGCCGTCGCATAGTCAACTTCTTCCAGGAACTGACAGAGCACTGCTGCCTGCAACCGATTTGGCAATCTTTGAAAATCTCAACAACAGAAAAACTTATTTTCTTAAAAGTATGTTGTTGGAGAGAAAACAAAACAAAAAAATTCTAGTCGTTTATTTTTTAGTATATTTATTTAATTGAAACACTACCTCTGTGGTCTCGTGGTTATAGTTCCTGGCTACAGATCCAGAGGTCTTGGTTTCGATCCCTGTGCACCCAGAATCTTTATGTAAAGTAGTGAGTCTGGAATGGAGTCAAACTCAGATTTGGGAGGACAATTAAGGAGAAAAAAGTAGCAGCTCTGGTTTATAAACTGAGATGAACGGCCTGAGAGCTTAATGTGCTGACCATATGACACCCTCTATCTGCAAATGTTGGCACTATCACTGCTAAAAGCGGCGGCCGTTCGGTCGGTATAGTTCGCTTGCGGGCTCACGAGATGGAGTTTTTTTATTTAGTTGAAAAATTACTCAAGGAGACGAGACTTGATTCTGGGAATATGCCCAATAGTGTATCACTAAGCTATTCAGGTTTATACAGTATTTAAGATAATTTATAAATTATTACAAATACTTTATTCAAAATAAAATATTGTATGGATTAATTATATACAATGTACTATTTGCCATACAATTGCCAGTATTATGTTTACAAATGCATCATTATGGCTGTGTTATCAAAAGAGATAACATGTTCAAATTAATCTTCATGAATCAATAACTAATGACTATGATCACAAAATAAACCTGAATAATTTATTAAGCACTAGATAGCTGTTGCCCGCGGCTTTGCTCACGTGGAAGTTGATTATATACAAATACGAGAATATACATATGTATTTACAGATTAATTAAAAATATTACGTTACGTTGATGACCATAACTTGACCTCAGATCAAAAATAATGCAAGTCCGATACAAACTTTCACCCCTTTTTCATCCCTTATTAAATAAAATTTCCAAAATTCCTGAAACACATATTTATTTGTTTTACGTCTATAACCGAAATACAAAATTTTGTTTATGTAACTTTCAAAATGATGGACTTTCATACATATTATCATCCCCTATTTTGACCCCTTTGGGGTGGAATTTTCTAAAATCCTTTCTTAGTGGGTGCTTACATAACAAAATGAATATACATCCGAATTTCATGCTTGTAGCCTTGATAGTTTGCGCTCGGTGATGATGAATCAGTTCAGTCAAGTCAGGACATGTTATTTTATAAGTATAGATAAGCGAGTATTGAACCAAGGTTTAAATTACAATTTTAAGGTATGAATAATATTTAAAAAAATGTGTTTTAGTGGACAGGTTCTATACTGTGTCCAATAATGAACTATTAAGGGTCTGTAAAACTTTGATAATATTGATAATAATACGAATTTAATATTATTCTATTCCTCGAATCAAACCAAAATTGAAAAAAACGATAAGGCTCTATTTTAAGCTGCTGCAAATCCCACAATGTGACTAATATAAGTTAATATATTTTTAATAACAGTTCTTGTGAGTTAAAGTAAATGCTTATTAATTATTACTATATTGACCAAAGAACAAGCCACACCTTTTTTTACCAAAGCGACATTTATAAAACCTTTGCATAGCCTATAATCACACCCTTGGATAATACATCGGTAAAAAATGTGTTAGCTTTGAGGACTAAAGATTTTTTTACATGCATTACTGTTTCCAGCCTGTGGCCTGGGAAGTTTTTTATTCAAGCCATATATTTTCCACTACCAGTTTCAAAATAAAGATAAATTAAAACTATTTGAATCTCTTGTATCCATCTAGTAAAATACTAAACTTCTCTTTATGTGATGTGTATAGTGGTTCCTTTGGACGTTACACAGTTTATTCTGTAAAAATAAACTACTAAGCGTAAATTTAATGATGAAAGCCCACCAAGGGAGGGAGAAAAAATGTGGGAGGAATCCAATGCAAAAAGGTTACATCATTATCCTTTCTTCTATCTTCTAAAGTAGAAATAGTCAAACACACATTTAGATAGAAATTTTAACACAAATTGATTTTATAATAATCAAAATTGATAAAAATATAGAAAAAGGTAAAATAAACTAATAAGTATAAAGGCAACAATGCTGAAATACTACTCTATTTGTGTTAAAACGTGTGTGAGACTATTTCTACTATAGAAGACGGAAGAAAGGAAGATGTAACCTTTGTGCATTTTATTCTTCCCACATTTTTCCTCTTTCCCTAGGTGTGCTTTCATCGTTAAATTCACTCTTATTAGTTTATTTTCCTTTTTCTTTATTTTTACCAATTTACATTATTATAAAATTATGTGTAAAACACACTCATGGTCTCATACCCATTGCTTTGAATGTGGTTAAATATAAAACATCTGGTTTCATGACTAGAAGACATTAATCAACCTCACTTTATGAAAGTCAAACATTATGTAAGAGACAAATAAAGGCAACATTTACCGATATTTCATTAAATTCTTAGCTTTGAGCTGTTGTACGCAATTCCGGACAAAATTATCTAATAAAGAAAAGTGTGTTTGTGAAATATTGTAAAATAAGGTGAGTACCTGAGTATGGCACTGAAGGTGGGTGCAACACTTTATCATCCTGCGGAAGACGTTATCATCCATGACTGACCTCGGCATGGATTGGCTAAAGTAGTCGCTCACAACAATCCCCGCTTCTAGGTAGTAGCGCAAGGCTTTGGCGTGGTGGCCCAGAACTAGGGGACAAACATTTGATTTTAAATTTGAAAACATTTCAATAGTGGGAAGGAAAAAGAGAAATTTATTTTGTCCTCGTTCTGTATTTTATCTGCATGATACAAATGAGAGAAAAACAAGTGGCTAAGTACTAAAGTTAATGTTCTTAGAGAGTGGCCAATACATATCCTGTACCTCATGAATACTGTATATTAGAGGTGTAAGATAACACTTTCTCAATTTACATCCGAGCCAAATAGAATATATTAAATCCACTCGAAGCCAAATCAAAGTTTGAATATTTTTTGTTAGTTTATTTATGCTATATACCAATACTGTATTGGCCTTAATATAGTAAGGCAGTAGAAATTTAAAGATGTTTTACAAGAAAAATAAAAGGTCTCGAATATACCTCGACAAATTTGGCAGAGTTTTATTTGCGCTTTATGTAGCTTCATTTTATTCTCTTGTTTACTTGAGATGCCGCGGAAGCCTTCTTTTCAACATGAACAGTCGCTTACAGATCTGCGGTGGGTGATTTTTCAATATCAGCAACACAGTGCAGATTATGCCACTAACACCGACTTACTGAGTTACCATTTCAGTGACCCTGAAGGGTGGAAATCTTCTCTCTCTCACACACACACTTCATTTTGGCCTTGACTTTATGGTTAGACACACAATGATTCTGACTCATACAGTTCCAGCATGCTACAAAATAGACCTCTGTAGGAATGCACTTTTTTTTCAGTAAAAAATTCAAACTGTACAAATAATAGGAGTTGGTCTACATTTTTGAGAAGGCCATTTTAAGGAGAAAAACATCACACTAGATTAGGGCCAATACGGTATAGTGTGCTTATTTATTTAGTTTTATACAGTAAATTGATTTGGAAAAGATTTAGTGGATAATTGTTTGTAATATTTAATTCTATTATCATAACAAACAAATCAATTACCTCAGATTTTTTCATATGAATATTGATTTGTAAAACACTAATCAGCTCAAACTGGCGATAATTAAACACAAATGACTATTTAAGAACCAATACCTTTATTGACAAAGCTAGAATTTTTTTCTAAGTGAATTCAAAATCAATGTTGATACTTTATCTAAGCCAAGTTAAGGTTTTTTAATCTTTGCACACCCTTACTGAATATGTAGAGACAAATCCATTAAGACACTTTTATATTCCCTCATTATGAATTTATAATGAAATTGTGACTATAATAACTATAAAAATAAAATAGGAGTGCACCAACCAAAGTTGATATCGCCGAGCAGTTTGAGCCAAGACACATTGGTTGGATGGTACTTGAGGGCTTGTAACAGAAGTTGAGACAAAACTTCCAATACAGCACGATTGTTATAAGAGTTGGCACTGAAATACAAATACATGTAATGTTTATGATATTTACCACAAACCAGGACTGTATTCAAACTAGAGTCGAGGTCTGAATCTCAACCCATTCCCTAGACATATTACTGTGAGTGCATTTCTTCTAAGTCTTGGGTTCAAACCTAGGCAGGGTCGACAGATTTTTCTAGTGCAGAATAAAAAAACTGTAGCACAACTTTATTCGAAGAGAAAGTTAAGTCGTTGATCCTATGTTGATTGTGGTGTGCAAAAGAACTCTGGAAGGTATGTAAAAAAAAAACTTTCCCGGTGGTAGGCCTTTTCACTCTCGCTTAAAGAAATTCTCATGTGCTGATATAATCATTTGGTTCAGAAAGAACACATTAAATACCTCAAATAAATGAAAAATTACATGGGAATCAAACCCAGGACCTTTGACTTAGCGCATAAATGCTCCACCACAGAGATATTCAGGAATTGTTTAGTGTTCAAAGTCATTTTTCGCTCAAAGTTTAAAGCAGAGTCTGTGATGGATGTGTGAATTCATCAGCTGCTAGAGCTACCATTGAATCACAGCCACCAATGACTCGGGGGCTGGTTTTTACTTCTGTCTTTTGCAAGAGCTTAAATTTTACAGTTTGGTGACTAAACATATAAGAAGCAATAAAGCCAACCTGAAAGATATCAGGTTTAACAGGATGGACTAGATCAAGATAAGGATAGGTGGTGTAGTCTTGTAGGTGCGGCAATTAAATTTTAAGTTACTTTTGCAATAGAGTAAGGTAATTAATTACTAATTAATATTAAATACAGCATGTAAGTAGTAAATAAGTATTCAAGTAAGGTTGTACCCATTTATTTAGTTAACTTTCACTTCCAAGAATTAATTTGGTTTTTATTCTTAGTTGGCAGTAGTTGTTCAAGTCCAACACCTTAGCTTAGTAGGTAGCGTGTCTGCCTACTAAGCTGAGGGTCCAAAGTTCGATTCCCGGCATGGCCAAAAATTTATCAATGATGAGAATGTGGGTTTACCCTTTCACATTGATAAGTTTATAGCTGGGGACTAGATGTTGTGCCCGTCCTAGTCTTAAGATAGATTATGAAGTTACAACAGGCTATGGCAGTTGGTAGTGGGGAAATATATGACTTGAATAAAAAAAAAAAAAATCTGACGCAGACCATAGGCTGGAAACAGTAATTGATGTAATTTAAAATAGTTGTTCAAAAAAAAAAAATGAGATTATGTATATTTTGCCGAGCTCTTTGTTTTATGAGTGATTCTACCATGTGTTCATTGGAAATGAAAATAAAACATGTTTTACTGTATTTCGAATATTTCCCCTGATTTCTAGACATGTTAGTAAAGGCACATACTTGCTGACAACAGCGGGCCAGAGACCGGTATATTCCACAACAAGCTCCAGAGACGGCTCATCCCTAAGAACATTGTGCAGCCGGGCTAGCAGCGATGCGGCAACCGCTATGGCTGTCTCATCTCTTAGCCGTCCCAAGAATTGGGATAAGGCTGAACGACTGTGAAGAGCCCCAGAGGGGGAGTCGCGGTGGATAACTGTGGTGCCGCCAGAGCCACTGCGCTTCTGCTGGGGGTTCGATCCAAACATTGGCAAAACTGTGGATTATGAAAACATCGTGTCAGTAATTTTTTTAAGATGTTTTAGGAACTAGAGTTAATCCAGTGTCTCCTATCAACACTAGCCAAGAGTTTATTTATATTGAAACAGTTTATCTTTACTTTTGAAGTTTCTACTCAACTTTAAAATCACAGGTATTAGCTTTTAGAAATAAGAGAATGGCAACAAAAGTGAAAAAAAAAAAATATATCTCAACTAAAATTAGTGATGATTTAAATAAATAAAATATTTTAGTGAAAATATTCCCTTCCTTTTTAAAGCCATCACATTTTTCTGGATGTGGCTGATAAAGGGGTTGTTTATAAAGAAGAAACATGGCGATAATGTCACTCGTTTGTTATCTGCAACTTTATTAATCGTGTTTGAAAAATTGTGCATACTTTACAAGATTGGGTGCCTAGAACTTCTTAGTTATAATTAACCCTATTTAACCCTCTCCTTCTCTTAAAGTTTCTAAAATAATTTTCGTTTCCTACTTTAGGAAGTTGCGTCACACGCTTCAAACAACCAATTGATGAGTTCGAAAATAATGAAAGGTAGGTCAAAGAATTGTGTGGTAATGAATGATTTTGTTTAGGAGGCAGCCATTACCTTTTTGTCCCATGTCATCTATGTAAAGTGTGAATTACGAGGTGTGGCTATTAAATAACCGGACTCAATTTTTTGCCACTTACCTGAGGTCTCAGCCACAACCAGCAGGGTCAGATATTGATCTATGTTCTTTTCTCCCTCTACCTTCCAAATTTCAAGGTCGTGTGACGACAGTTCAGCAGTAGCCTTTGTTCGAAGTGGACCGTGGACCTGAGCCCAATCGGAATTATATTGGGTGTAAAAAGTGAGCAGTGTGTCAACTTGAAGTTTCTTGTAAAACTTAGGAAATCCGCTACAGAAACATACAATTTGTTAAAGGAAGTTTATGGTGATCAGCGTTTATCTCGTACTCAAGTGTTCGATCGGTTTAAAAAAATTGAGGGGGGAAACAGATTGAAACGATCCGCGCCCCGGCCATACTTGCACATCATAAACTGATGTTAATATTGAAAAAGTGAGTGAAATATTTCAAAAAAATCAACGCTTGAACATTCAAGCAATCGCTGACTTAGTTAATATCGATAAAGAAACTGTTCCATAAATTTTACAAGAAAATTTACACATGAAAAAAGTTTGTTCTAAATTGGTGCCAAAACTGCTTACTACTGAGCAAAAGGAAACTCGAGTGAACATTTGTGCCGACATCCTTCATAACATCAAAAATGATCAAAACTTTTTAGAAAATGTGATAACTTGTGATGAATCGTGGTTTTTTCAGTTCGACCCAAAACTAAGAACCAATCCATGCATTGCAAGAATCACAATTCACCGAGCCAAAATAAAGCATGGATGAGCAAGTCAAAATTCAAACCAATGAGATAGTTCTTTTTGATATCCGAGGGATTGTTCACATTGATTGGGTACCTGAAGGTCAGACTGTTAACCAGGTTTACTATAAGGAGGTTTTGACAGCCCTTCGAGAACACATAATAAAAAGACCTGAAATGTGGAAGAACGGCTCGTGGATTCTTCATCAAGACAACACACCAGCACATAAAGTACTGTATATCCAGAGGGTTTTTGGTGAAGCACAAGATTCCGGTGTTGTAACATCTACCTTACTCTCCTGATCTAGCCCCGTGTGACTTTACTCTGTTCCCGAAGATCAAGTTTGCACTAAAAGGAACCAGTTTCGAGTCTACTGATGCTGTGAAGCGACGAAGCTCATGAACAGCCTGTCAGAAAAGGACCTGAAACATTGCTTTCAACCGTGGAAGATTCGTATGGTGAGGGTTAGGGATTGGGAGGGGGACTACATTGAAGTTGATAACATGTCCATTGAGTAATTTTGTAAACACATTTTTTAGAGAATCAGTCCGGTTATTTAATAGCCAAACCTCGTATATTCTTCTTTTTATCGTAAAAGCCATGTTATGTTAATTCCCTTTTATGTGTTTCCATCCCTCTTCTCTATATCTTCTTTCTTATGTAACAAGACTATTTAGTAATTGTAATAAAAGCTGCAGGCCTTATAAACATTTGTGAGGATCTTGACAATGTGTAGACTATAAATGTTGTATTTCATTACATTTTATTGGACACGATTATAAAGTGACATTTTCAGCCAGGATTTACTCACTGAATTCCCAGGCGTCCTTAGCTACCTTCTTGTTGCCCTTGTGCTTGACGACATCAATGCAGACGTAGGCAATCTCGGCAGCCAGCTCAAAGTAGTTCCACCGCTTCTCAATATTGACAAGGAACTCCCACTCGCCCAGGTTGAGTAGGCAAAGAGCGCAGTGCTCCAGTATTTCAAGACGTGGGATGACAGAGTCACCAGCCTTCAAGGCAGACAGACATGTCTTGCAGTCCGTGGTCAAAGACTGGCTGTCTAGAGGAGGATATTTGTATTAAGTGCCTCAAAAAGATACATAATTAGGTTTATACAAGGAATGTATTAATTATATTTCACTAACTTAAATGATAGCCATTCCGGCACATGATTGTATTACTAAAATATATATAATTTATATCTCTATGGAAGATCTCTTTTCACTTTTTGAGTTTTTTTCATAGCATCACATATCTGTTCAGGTTGTATATGTATATACTAGGGTTGTCAAACTCGATTTATCGATACCTCAAGACCATCGATTAATACTGGTATCGAAAGAATCAATAATCCATCTTAATATTACGATTCTCACTACTCGATTCTTAGTTCTCAATAAAACTGGCAACTAAACAAAATGGCAACATTCAAAATAGATTATAATCGATTATCTCTCATATTAATTCAGTTGCTGTGTCACTTAAATACAGGAATATTGTAAATATACCATAATGGCGCGAATATATTAATATACCAAATATAATATGACCCTAACATTTTGAGGCGTTCTACATGAAAAATAAATAGTCTAGAATATAATTCGACCTGACATTAGGACAGTATCAAGAGGTAACAACTTAACAACTATGACAAACTTTTTTAAAGTAATAGTTAAGCGAGACTGTCAGAATATATTAATCAATTCTAAACAAACAATTGACATATAATACATAGACTAGAATGGATATTTTCCATAATATATCGATAGATCTATCATTAATTGATATGTGTGTCAAAAGTTACAATATTCCGAACAAATTAAAATGGCCGTTCTCCTGTAATTATATTCTTTGTCGCTTTTCATTTCTTAATGTTTTATTTAGCTCTTTGAATAAGATAAGTTTAATATAAATAGAACAAAAATCGATGTAGTTAATAAAAATCGAGTAAAAAAGTTATATTTATTTTAATTCAAAAGATTATTGATATACCGTTGCCAAAACTTCATCACTAATTTCTGGCAAGCTAACGTGATCAGTTATGGTGGACGACTTGACATTTTTTGTAACGCGTGAAATGTGTCCTTCTTTCCGTAAAAAAAAATCCTTAATTTATTGAATTAATTTTGGGTTTATTTGAGTTTTTTTGTTTTGAAGACTTTTAGTGTGTTTAATAAATATCTATAAGATTGTGAGATTATATTTCAAGCGATCATGTGTTGTAATGGTCGAGTCCAAGTTTCGCATTGAGGGGGGAGTAGGGTATCAGGCACATTAGATTTCCTATGCAACAATACTTTGAAAAATAACGAAAAAGGAAATGTTCAAGAATTGGAATCAAAGAATCGAGGTTGAACTTAAGAATCGGAATCGAGAAAAACAGGTATCGTAACATCTCTAGTATATACTAATTATGCTAATGGGTTAGGGATAAGGAAGGTTGAATTTATAGGAAGTGTACCTGCATTTGTGAGGAGCAAGAGTGGAAAACTATTTTGGAAATAAAACACCCTTAGTACACCTGACTGGGATTCAAATCTTGATCTCCCTGTTATCGGAAATCTTATGTAATATGAGTGTGATGCCTTAGACCATGTGGCCACTGAAACAGGATGGTATTTTGTTATAATTGGAAGAAGGAACAGGAATATCTTAGCTCAATCAGTAGCATGTCTGCCTACTGAGCTAGTGGTCCCGGGTTCGATTCCCGGCATGGCCGGAAATTTATCATTGATGAAATGTGGGTTTATCCTTTCACAGTGATAAATTAACGGCGGGAGACTGTATGTTGTGCCTGTCCTAGTCTTATAAATTATATTATTGTTCATATAACGCTACGACAAGCCAAACCAGCCGGTAGTGGAAAATATGACTTGAATAAAAAACTGACCCAGGTCACGGTGTGGAAAACAGTAATAGAGGTAAAGTAAAAATGGTTGGGTAGTAAACTATACTAATGTTACCAATAGATTGGAGATGATCCGCAGTGTGTATTAACTGGGAGAAAAATGTTATTTTGACTATTGTAAATAAAAGGTGTGTACTTTTTTTAGTGAATATGTGAAAATCCCAGAAATTTAATTAAATTCTCTGCCTTAGCCATAACTTTTTCCAGTATTCCTGATCATTGGACCAATTATTATTTGTAAAAATTGAATGACTCTCACTGATGCTGGGACAGGGCCAGTCCAAAAGGAACTGTATGATTTTGATGAGAAGACCCTCCCAACTCAGCAACTTGCCCATCTTGTAGAGCATGTTGCTGTTGACAGAACCGCAGTTCTTGGTCTCATGGCTCACGACCGACAACATCCACTGTGCTGCTTCAAAGTCCTCAAACATAGAAACAAATTTACTATAAGGATTCACTTTAGTCAATCAAAACACAAATCTACACAGCAGAGCTATTATAAACATTTTAAAGATTTAAATGTTGAGAAATCCTAAAAGTTATTTACACACACTTTTACTATTTTGTAATGTCCCAACTTGTAAACCCTATGTTGTTTAGAAAAGGAAGGATGAGACTGCAATTTTTATATTTTATTTGCATTTTATATTTAAATTCGCGAATTATCTTTATTTTATAATATTATTTTTAATCATTCACTTGTATTTTAGAATATTTAAGCTCTTCAGGCAGTTTGAAAACCTGTATATTTTTTTATCTTAAATGTGCTTACTGGGTGCGTTGGATGATGAAACCAAAACCGAAAGAGCTGATCTTGCACTGAGTTTTCGTTCTAAGAAAAGTACACCTTTTCCTTAGTACGGGGCAATTACATTGTCCAGCCAACCAGAAAGCCAGAATTCAAACTACTCTCATGTGATAGGTCAAGATTGTCAGTCCACTCTGGTGCAATCGTCGATGTAATCAGAATTTGAAAAATATACGATCTCGAGAGAAACAAACTCTCGCAGTGACCGGTGTGGCGCTTGTCGTCACATATTTAATTATGATTTAGTGTAGAGTGACTAGAGTAGGGACGGGTCAATTGTACAAGCTTCAGTTGTAAATTGTTATAGTAATAATGTATAAAGGAATACATTCTAATAATGAATTAAAATAAAGAGATCAAAGTACATTTATTGAATAAGTGGGAATTTCCTTATATGATAATCGCATCGATAGGAGAAGCTGAGATAGCCAGGGATAGATGTTAAGATTATATGTCGTCTTTTAGTAGTGTTTTATTATTGGTGCCTCACTTGTGTTTTTATAATTGGCGAGCCAATGTGAGGTTTTTGTAGGATATTATAATTTATTGTAGAACCGATAACAAACAACGTAATAAAAGTCATGTTTACAGGATGGGAAACTAAACATTGTCGCCTTTCATTTTAATATATATTTTTATATATATTTATTTATATATATATATATATATATATATATATATATATATATATATTGATGGCTCGGAAGCTAGAATATATCAATCTCTTCCAAACATTCCGAGATTAATACCGATAAATGGTTCAACAGATCGGATCTTAATTGGTTGATGATCAGTGGCAATGGCCCAACATTAATTATTATTACTATTTGAATATATTCACGATTATTAATATTATTACTATCTGTTTAGCAATAGGGATTGGGATAGAGGCAAAGGGTGTGTAAGGCTTAGGCTGTGTGTTGGTGGGAAAATTTCCACCACTAAACGTGTGTTATATTGTTGCTTTTAGCACCATGTCTTACTACCCGTTCAGATTATATGCTTGCATACTAATTAAACTGATTGCTTTATGGATTAGGATGGTTATTTTTAGAGGAAGTGTACCTGCATCTGCATGAGGAAGAGGGGGAAAATCATTTTGTAAAAACTACCCTTGGTACACTTGAATGAGATTCGAACCTTGATCTCCTTGACATCTAATACACTGCGAGAGTAGCGCGTTAGACCATGCTGCTACCAAAGTGGGCCAGTGCAACTGTTGATAAACACAGTGGATACATAATTTATAATAGGGCCTATAGTTTTGAAGTTGGTTTATTTCTCTTCTAATGTTTCTAACATTATACTAGTACTCTCATTCAACAACATGTTATCAAAATTTGTATTGACTCGATCCTATTCCTACACGAACTAGATATTATATATTGGGTCCCTCTCCCGCATCCAACTGACCTCCAGCTCCTCATCATCCCTCGCTTTTATACTCTTTTGGAGTACGCGAGCGCGGGGTGGTTTGGAAGGCTGGAGAGAGAGAGGGGGTGCCTGGCAGCCTTTATTTTCAAAGAGTGTTACAATTTTATTACAGTTACATAGCAAATACATGTTGATTCCTTAAAATATGCACAATAAGAAACCTATTTTGTCTGATGAGTCTGATTATGTTCTCCGTCCTCTACCATGACGTTGGAACGTACCACCGGAGGCGCCGCCACCTCCTTTCAAGGGCTGTCTGTAGATAGGCCTCGGTGTGTGTGTATGTATGTGTGTGTGTATATATATATACACACACACACACACAAACACACACCACAGTTTGGGCAGACCTTAAAAGGGATGTAACCAACCTTCATGATTGCGAGTTCTCGAGATTTGGCGAGCAGGATGTAGATGTAGTCCTGTATGTAGCCTCGAGGTAGACTCATCACCACACTCTGAAGTGGTATTGGTAGCTCCCACTATAACAGTATAGTTTGCCCACTCTCTTGAATTAGTTCAGTCTTAACACGCCAATAAACAATATTATGAGTTTTGGCTATTTTTCTACCTTTTTTGACACATGACTTTTGTCACACAAAATGTTAAAAAAAAAACCAAATCAACTATTTTGAATTCAGGCCTTTATATGTCCATTAACTTGAAGAGATTTTATTTAACTCATTTATAAATGATTCTGAAAAATTGATAAATTTTTATTTTTTTTAAAGAATTTTAGTTTCAAATACAAAATTTTCTTGAATATCCTTGGATTCTAGGGATTTGAGATTTCGAGGGCCTCCTATTTAAAATTATATTTAAATCATCATCAATTTGAGTGCATTTTTTCTAAGTTTAAGTGGGCTTTATTTGTCCAACACCTTATCTCAGTTTGTGGTATTGATGCCTACTGAACTAAGAATCCTGGGGCCAATTACAGCAATGGTTTGAAGAAATTTAAGCTTTACCTTTCACAATGATGAATAAACAGTCAAAGACAGTTAGTTTGTAAGTTGTGTGCCGATATAATCAGTCAGTTAAACAATATGTATATTTTTTGTGTGTTCATGGCATTTTACCAACTATATGGGCGTGCCACATATTTAAACTAATGGGTTAGAGGGGGAGAAGTTAGAATTTAGAGAATATGTAACAACATTTGCATGGGGGAAGAGTGCAAAACAATTGGGTTAGTTTAGAGACACTCTCAGTATACTCGATTGAGATTTAAATCCTAATCTAATCACTGGCAGTTCATTCTATCACGAGTGTGAGACAAACCATTAAACCACTGAAGCGAGAAAATGGACAATAAATAACCCACATTAAAATACAGCACTCTCTCGATTCTAAGGGTCCCGAGTTCGATTCTCGGCATGACCGAAAATCTACCATTGATGAAATATAGGCCTACCCTTTCATAATGATAAATTGACAACTAGGGACTGGAAGTTGTGCCTTTCTTAGTCTTAGGTTCAATTATAAGGCGTATGACGCTACAACAGGCCTAGCCAGCTGGTAGTGGAAAATCTAGGGCTTTCATAAAAAGAACTGACCCAGGTCACAAGCTGGGAACAATAATGGATGTAAACTTGTGTAGAAACAAACATGCTTTCTTGGAGAGACCACAAACTGAAATAATATTCTGGTGTCAAAAGTTTGTACTTTTAATGAAAATTGAGGAGTATTGCACTAGGACAGTATCGAACGCAGAAAACTTAAATAAAATGTTTTCTCTGATTGGACCTTGTTGTTGATCCTCCATTGCGGCTTCATGGGGTTGGCGGGGATTGTTCTCTTGAGAAGTTTACTGATTTCCTCTGTGTCATAGCTCAGTACCAATTGTTGTTCTAAGCTACCCATCTCTAGCCGAGGGTTGTCTGCAACATGGAAAGGAGGAATTTGAGGTTAATTTAGAGAAGTAATTTATTCACCTTTAATATTTGAATAGTAAGGGTCGTATATTTTCCCTACCGGCTTGTTAGGCCTGTCGTTGCTTCATTTGCCTTATAATATAACTTAAGACTAGGACAGGCACGACATCTGGTAGTGACATCAAGGCCAGCAGTGGAAAATATATGTCTTGAATAAAAAAAAACTGTTCCAGACCACAGAATGGAAACAGTAACGGATGTGAAAAAAAGTATTGATACTAATAGATAAAAAGTGAGAGCTTAAGAGCATATTATTTTACATAATATATATATATATAAAATTTTATATAATTGTTTTAGTCATTTTATTATTATTATTATTATTATTAGCACCGCGTCTTACTACCCGTTCGGGTTATCCGCACTTACGCTAATGTGTAATGGTAGGGTGATTGTGAGATGAAATGAAGGACCTACAGTTTAACGTGGAATCCGAACCACGGTGGAGGCCGGCATTCCCCACATTCACAAGAGGTCTTGTCAGAGGTGAAGGAAGGGTTTGGTAATCAGATAAATCTGTGCCGGGACCGAGGATTGAACCCCGGCCGCCAGCATAGAAGTCTGACACCTTAACCCTAGACCACCAGGTCACCCTAGTACATTTTATAACTTTCAAAAATGTTCCTTCGTATCCAAATAAAACTGTAGCTTTGTTTTGCAGAAAGGAACTGACCAGTGAGTGTCGAGGGCATAACATCCCAATCAGAACTGAGCAAGAGCGCAGGTATCTGGACTTCTCCCTCCTTCTTGCTCGACAATTCTTCTAACTGAGCCTTTGAGAACAGTTGCTTTAATTCTGGAGAAGCCATGACTTTCTCCAGAAGTGAAGTAATATCCTCAAACATAATCAGGTCCTGGAGAAACACACGGAGCCTCTCCTTCTCCGCAGGTTCAGCCACAGGAACCAGCGGTTTTAGCGCCTGAAACATTGCGACTAGGAGATGAAACAATGCTGTTAAAGTTACAGTAAAAAGAGGCACGAGGATTTTTTTTAACACCGCGTCTTACTTCCCCTTTGGGTTGTACTCACATGTACTGAGCACTTTCACAGTTACACATGATTTTAAATTTTCAGAAATATTACTTTTTCATTTTAAGTAGGAATTTGCAAAGTCCCATTTTTCAATTCAAAACGAAGTCGAATCGAACAATATGATATATTCCCAAAGCTAAATTGAAGTTCAAACATAAAAAATATATATATATATAAATGTAAATGTAGGAGGGCAAAATGTTAATGTTGGGTAGCAATATAATTAATATTTCATCCAAAACGATAAATTAAGTTAATATCACAACATATAGTTTTAAATATGTTATTTAAAAAAAAATATTAACATTATTTTGCGACGTACAAAAACCACACACAAAAAATGAACATTAACATAATGCACATTTAACTTTAGATATTTTTATTGGCAAAACTTCGTAATTGTCAAATCTGGAATTTTACTTTCAAATCAAAGTCAAAGCTGATGAATAATCGAAGCAAAGTTGAAGTTTTCAAAGCTTTACACACCCCTAATAATAAGAAAAATCAACACACACAGACAAAACTCAAAAATCCAACTGGCAGCTACATAATTGAAAAGTTGGATGGTCAATCTCTAATCATGCGAAGCTGTAAAAGTGGTTAGAAGCTAGAAGTGGGTAGAGTGTATGAATAGATCAAGAAAAAAGTTTATTTTTCTTCTATAAAGGCCTAACTTAACTATCTACTGACTACTTTGTAAGAGAATATCCCTGCACTCACATTGACCAGCATATCAAGGGCTCTGTTGCCTCCGTAGCTGAGCTTTTGTACATAGTCCCCCCAGTTGGCTGCCCCTGTGGCGATTCGTCTCACTGTGTTCAAGGTCATCACTTGCATGGGCAGGTCCCGAGCGACAGTGAACTTGCCACTGGACAGCGCCCCCTGGATATCTAGCTCCAGGTTGTCTCTGTGGACCAAGGGGATCTCTCGTTTTAAGTTGTCCTGCTGAAGCACCTGGATGATCCCCTGGACAAAAAAAAAAGTAGTGTGGTAGCTAGAATTAAAAAAAAGAGAACAGCATTTATGTTGTTTCTTGAAATGAGTAATTAATGGTGATAAGCTTAAACTAGTCCAATCAAGGAGTTTTTTTCTTTAACACCATGACGTACTACCCATTTGAGTTATACGCCTATGTACTAATTACTCCCATGTGTTATGGATTAGGAAAAAATAATTTAGAGGAAATGTAACCACATTTGCGTGGCGGGATAACCATTTAGGAAAAACAACCCTCAGTCAGTACACCCAACCAGGATTGAACCTCGATCTCCTCATCTTTGGCAGTCCAGTTTATTTTGAGAGTAGCACCTTAACTCATAAAGCAACCGAAGCGGGTCAATCAATTTGAAGGGTTAATAAACACGTCAATTGGTTTAAAACCATATTTAAATGCTATTAGTATTCTCAGATTAAAGCATTCGTATTTCATGATCATAATTAAGCTAGTAAAAAATGTATCTGCAAGTTATATTATGTTCTTAGATGAGACTAGAGCAGCTCGGATGTGAAAAGCTTGTTAAATAAAGGGTGGAGCGGCACGATATATTGATAGATAAACCCAAAACCATAGTTTTAAAACACATATAACCACATTCCTCACAGTGTACTGGTCACGGATGCAGCGCAGAAGCTGATACAAAAGGCTTTCACGACAGAAGCAGGCACAAGATTGCATGCCTCACTGTATCCCTGTAGTTCTGTCTCTCGTACAGTGCAGTATAGGTAAGGGGGTGTGGCAGAGCTCCCCAGCTGCTGAAACAGGTCTGCTGTGCAGCACAAGTGCTCCGAGGCCTGGGGTAATTCTCACGGAAGAAGTGGTAGCGGCCCAGGTCGTAGTGAATCTGAAGACAACATCCTGTTTAGTCTAATTACTACTACTTCCTGAGGCAGATGCTATAATAGCATCGAACTATCTAATGTGTGTAAATATGTGTTAGTATTTTTACTTTTAATTATGCTCTACCATTTTCATAATATTCTATCATTTTATTTATTACAAATTGATTTTGCTCAATGCACTTTATTTCAGATATATAATTAATGGTGATGGAAATAGTTGCAGAAAATTAAAAAATATACATAGATACACGTGTGATTTAACTTTAAATAATTACTTTTGGCAAAGCTTTGCAATTTTCAAATCCGGAATTTTGCTCTTGAATCAAAGTCGAAACTAACAAATATTTGAAGCTAAGTACAAATCAAAATTTCTGCTTACTATGTTTATTTATTTTGAAGCTACCTACACCGGTAGAATGTAAATGTTAAATACTACTTGTGAGCACATTTTTAAGTGTCCTTAATTGCATAAAAACTTATATTTGGTTTTTCACTTTATATATTTTCAGTTTTTTATTTACACTATTGCCACTGTTAAGGCATAAAACTTGTAGTATATGTAAGAGTAGAAAAAAAATAATCAAAGTAACCTGAGGTGTACAACCTAAGGTTTCCTAAAAGTAGTTACTAAAATTACTGAAATATGTATGAAAAGTTCATCTATATAAGTTTCTTGGTTTTGGAGATACAGCGTCCAATCTTTTTTTTTTAATGCATCATATAACTTTAATAAATTCGACATAAATTTAATTTTTAGTTAAATTTCTGATCAGAACTGTGAATTCGGAAGCAATTTTGGATGGAGTCGGTAAAAACTTATTGGCTCCCGACACTGGCTTCAGAATTAAAACTAATATTATTATAACAATAATTTAGAACTAATATTTGTAATTTGGATTGACAAATTTATTCAAATATAAATTCACAACTCCAAAAAAACTTCCGATGAAGTAATTTATATTGAAGAATTTTACTGTCATAATTTTTTTTATTACTAATTAATATACTTTATACATTTCTAAAGAAGAGTCGGACAGTAGAAAAATAAAGGAGTTTGAGGTTTGTCGTACTGACTCCACAGCCCTGTTTATGATGCATCTCTCCATACCTGACAGTGGAACTCCAGCAAAGTTATGTCGACACTGCTGTCCCAATCTTGCTTGACCTCGGCACTGTCTTCCCGCAGCATCACAAACGTTTCAAAGGCAGGAACTCGAGGTGCTCTACGAGAGGCTAGTACTTTTCCCAGTACCTCCACACTGTTGCCTGCCTGCGTTTCCAGGCTGCGAAGTATCTCCTCCCCTACGTTGGGTGGGACGTATGTCGGGTCCTGCAGTCCTGGACTTGACAACCATGAATTAAACAATCTACAATCAGCGAGAAAAATTTCCCACCACCAAAGGTAAGAGAGACAACATGCGTCCAACACCGCATCTTCATTTACAACCGTCCACAACCGGTCAAAGGTTCCAAGATATTGGAAATACGACATGCGTTAGTCACTGAATTATCACACTCCCAAACTTTCATTTAGTGGAGGTTAGTGAGAGTGTGAATTATTATTTTAACAAATTAGGTCTACTAGCAAATTACTCATACTAAAAATACACGCAATAACTAGGGACATGCAAAATTCACATTTGTGATAAAGAGAATTTTTACACAAATTCTGTTTTCACGCAAATAACACCAATTTAAGTTTTTTTTCTCTAAATAAACACAATTTCGTTGTAATTTGGGTAAATACCACGACATCCCATATCATTTTTATACCTGGTAACACTGGCGATAGAGCTATGCCAGGGCTTTTGGCTGAATGGACAGTATCAGTTTTTTAAAGGTATAAAAGGGCTCACAGGATATACAAGTATTTTCACAGTTTTGGTGTTGTTTTTTTTTTAGGTTAACATTAAAAGTCACGATTTTTAGTTTTACACATTTAAATATTTAAATTTCTATTTCTATAGAAATATCTCTATAAGGAAAACCTCTTATTGCTTTACGAGGCTGCATTATATTTGGAAGAAGGTACAGGAAAGATGGATAGAAACATATAAAAGGGACAAACACAATATGGCTTTTTACAATGAAAAGAAGAACACAGTTCACACTTTACATTGCTACCACTGGACAAATAGGTGATGATTGAGTCTTAAAGAAAATCAATCGTCACCACCCAATCCCCTGACCTAGGTTTCATTCTATTGGAACTCATCAGGGAGGAGTCTGAAATGCGCAACATAACTTCCTAAAAGAGGGAGGGGGAGGGGGGGAAGGGGGGAGATAATGGAAAATCATAAAGAATGATAGGACACACAGATAGGAACATGTAAAAGGTATAACATAAAGGTCAAACACAGGAAAAAGACATTGTATGCGAATATATAACATATCTCTATAAGGAAAACCTCTGATCACTTTACTTCTGTGTTTTTCTTTTTATTATAACAGCCATATTGTGTTCGTCCCTTTTATATGTTTCTATCCACCTTTCCTGTTCCTCCTTCCAAATATAATTAAATATTTCTATAAAAATATTCTTTGATTTCAGTCTTTAAAACATTTCACGCTACATCCAAGCAAGGACATTAATATAATATATCACCCTTGCTACAGGCGATCATATTTGGCAAAATTATATCTTTTTTACTTTTATTCACTTCTCCCTATTTGATAGTTGTTTAGTCTTCTATGACAAAATGTTTCGATATTATTGTTTTGTATGAACATAAATTGATAATCCATTATTCCAATATTGCTATTTTTAAAACTGGAAGGTAATGATTTTGAGATATTAAGTTTGACATTACTAAGCATGAAATGTTTTGTGCGTATTTAGCCTATATTTGATTTTTCTCCAAACATGCTAGTAAATAGGCCTAGTTAAATACACAACATGAACAAAAAATATACAGAGTTATATACTAGTTTTTTTAATGAATACTAATTTAACTTGTATTTACGTAAATAATAACATCCTTTTCAACATATGTTATTGTCACTTTTCCCTTAACAATAACCTCACCTTATGCATATCTATAGCAATAACACGTAGCACACTATATACATCAGTATACATCAATTTTTACATCCATTATTGTTTCCAGCCTGTGGCCTGGGTCAGTTTTTATTCAAGTCATATATTTTTCACTAATGGCTTGCTAGGCCTGTCATAGCTTCATATGCCTTATAATCTAACTTAAGACCACGGTAGGTACAACATCCAGTCCCCAGCAATTAATTCATCAATGTGAAAGGGTGAACCCACATTCCACCAATGAAAACTTTTTCGGCTATGACAGGAATCGAAACCGGGACCCTTAGCTCAGTAGACAGCTACCAACTAAGCTAAGGCGTCGAATCACATACAATAATATATATATATTTCTATATTAGGAATTCAAACATTATATATGTGTTTACTTTCAAGCTCACAATCCTAGGATTCACCCCTCAATTCTTCTTCCTACCTTCCCCTAAGTCGGAGGTTCCCAAACTGTTAAGACCAAAGGAGCCCTTGTACCAGTTAAAATACATGTTGGAGCCCTCATAGCATTTTTTACACTAACATTATAAACTTTAAATAACGACAGTTACTTTTTATAAATATAAAAGTATACAACCAACATAAAATCTCCCATGTTTTGGCTGAATCTTTGGCAAATGTCCTTGATTAAAACTTGTAACGTTGTAAATCCTAATAACCGATTCTATTTTATAGTGTGAAAAATAAATAACATTATAAAATTGCTTAACGGAGCCCCGAGATAAATGGTGATTTGAAAAAACGCTGCACTAAGCTAACATTGCAGTCATGTGCAACACTATTGAATCTTCAACCATGACTTTCATAAAAACTCGACACCGTTGTTGACTTGAAGTGGAAAGTGATTAGCGGTGTGCTGTCACAAACATCAAACCCGATATTCAAGACTTAATATGAATGGCACAGTACCAACAATTACAATAATCATCATCTTTTTTTCCTATCACTATGCTTCCAGTGTTAGCTTACATTGATTTTGTATAAAATAAAGAAGTGACTGGAATGCATTAATTTTGTTTTTATAAGTATCCTAAAAATAGAGGGTGAAAGAGGGGATGTGGAGGATTTTATTATTTACCAAGGGGGGGAATCAGTTGTAACAGTTTAGGAACTACTGCCCTAGACTGAACAATGCGGACATTCACGAAACTATGCAGGTGCGGAAACTTAAAGCACTACATCCAGTGTTCACTGATCATCAGAGAACAATATCATTAATATACCCTTAGGAGTGTAGCAATATTGTATTAGTAAAAATAAAAATGTTACATTTTGAAACTCTCATTGTATCTACACCTATTCTTGGATACTTCCCACTGAGATATAGTCTACTCACATGGCAATGAATGGCAGCCGCATTTGCTTGATGGAAAAGCGGCTGTACATGAGGGCATGCAGCACCCATGTGTGAAACATTGTCACAGCAAACAAGACGTGATCCGGGATGGAAGAGAAATCCATGTCTCGGTGAGAGCCCACGTCAACATCCTTATCAAGAGCCAGGTATAAAAGCTCCTGTAACAGGTCACCTGCATCGGCAGAGGCAGCCTGCAAACATACACCCAGAATTTTATTATTAATATATTTCTGAATACAAGAGAAATCTTCAAACCAAGGATGGGGGCCACGAATACTCAAGGATATTCGAAATTCGAGAACATTTCAAATTCAAGACTCATATCCTTAAAAAGATTTTTTTATTTTTCAAGTGAAATGTGTTTTAGAGCTATAAAACTGCTTATTGGTGGTTCAAAATCAATTATAATTATAGGATGAACTTAACAATCAGAACCCAGACCAGTAATTTAACACTTGACTGATTGTATGAATCCTATAATGAATGGATTATAAGAAAGGATATTAACATTTAGTTACTATTTGTATTTTATATTATTCTATTCTATTTATATTTCCTCTTATGTTCATTATTTTTTCCAAGTTTAAATTTGAGATCAAAAGATATATTTAAGATTCAGATTATTGTGATACAGGTTTATTAAGATCTTTTCCCGCGATTGTGCATCAATTATGGTGATATGGGGTTTATTTGTGATTTGAATTAGGACGATGTTGAGTTTTATGATGACGATATGTGTATGCCTTAGTATGCACTTGCACGCAGTTATGTGATCTGATTTTATGTAATTGATTGAAATCAAATAAAACTTGATGTTGTACACAATTTATTGATTTGATTACACTTTCACTATTGACATTGATACAGTTTTTATGTGATATTACTATTTTTCTGTGTTAATTTAAGTATTTTCTGTATTTTGAGTACGATGTTCTGTTTTTATATGTACTGTGTCACTGTGTGGATCCATACGCACAAGCTGCTTACATATATGACTTACCCCTTGCTTCTTGGACCCCTTGTCACCAGTGTTAAAACTAACTAATAGAAAAGTTCCTGACAACCTGATGTTGTGAAGGCTAGTTTCCTATTGGGTAAAAGGAGCCAGCATGTCACATGATTTTCAAAACACAACGGAGTTGGTCTTAAAAGAAAGAAAGTTTTAAGATGTGGTGCATTGAAATTACTTCTGAAAACGTGTGATTTTCTATGGAAATTTTACATACAGTTCTTTAAAGAAAAATACACTTCATCCATGACCTTTTTAATATATGAAAGGGGTCCAAAACAGTATCATTACAGGATTTGTAAAATACTGGATTCGACTCATCTTTGCTTCAAAAACTAAAAATATCGTTGGTACGGTACCTGCTCTCTATTATCGAAAGATCCCATTTCAAATATGCTGCTACTTTGAGAGCAAGGATTTTCAATGCCAGGCTTTTCCTATTCCTTTTGATTGTTGTATCTTCTGTTTTAATTCCTTCAATAATCTCTCCTTCGATGTTAGGCTTCACAGTCACCTCTTTCTGCTCAGGCACGATCAACAGGAACTTAACAATCAAATCAGTTGGTGATGGATCTATATTAAAAAGCAAATATCAAATTTTAAGACACACAATGTTTAGTGTAGACTATGTTTTTTTTTCAATTATTTGAGGTATTTAATGTCCACTTTCTGAGCCATCTGACTATATCAGCACACAACTCATGATCAAATTTATATCTAGACAGACAAAACACTCAGCTGCACGGCCATTAATTTATCATCGTGAAAGTGGAAATCCACATTTTAACAATGATACATTTTTTGGCCATGCTTGAAATTAAACCCGGGTACCTTGATTCAGAGGGCATACACGCTACCAACCGAGCTAAGGTGTCGGACAACTGTGGTCTTCTTTTCATTGTAAAAGCCACGTATGCTACCTTTTGTGTGTTTTTATCCATCTTTAACATACCTTCTTTCACATATAACAAAATATACCTCAAAAAGTGAAAATAAATTTTCCTTGAATAGTTAATTATCAAAGCCTTAAGTTACTAAAAGTGATTGGCAATGTTAAATAAAACTAATTAAATATATACTAAAACAATCATGTCAAACTCGTTTAATCACAGAGAACATATTGAAAATTGAAAATACTTACTGGGATCGCATCTAAAAAAAATGCATTATCGTCACCATCTTTAGTAAAAAAGAATTACTACTTAATACCTTAGTATTATGAAAGAATAGATACCTATTATGAATAAAAATCCACAGTCTATTTTTTTTACTAAAAAAATTGAAACATTTTATGTGCAGCAATAGTGAGATTGTGAGGCTTTAAATCTTGTGCCAATATCATTTTTATAAATGTTGACAAATGTATGTTCTGCAGCCCAGAACTCTTTTATGTTTTGTTCCATTTCATATGAGAAAAACAACAGTTAACATATATAATATGTGCTGTCGAACATTACACATATTTGGTGTGTGAAATCAACTACTTTTGGAAATAGATCCCTGCTAGTGTGCCTAAACGTGAGCCGGGATACTATTGAGACCTGGCCATACTCTGGATACTTTTTTTGATAGTTATCGCTCAGTATCCTGCCAAGAAAATAGGTAAATCAAATGCCTCTCCGAAAAAGCACACTTTTATATAAATATTAGGAATGGACCCGTGAATCCTTCGGGATATTTGAGATTCGAGAGTCAAATCTTTAAAATATTTTTTTTCCAGTTTTTCAAGTAAAATTTGTCTTAGAGCCAATTATAATATTATAAGATGAACTTAAACAACCTGGCCCCAGACAAGTAATTTAGCACTTAACTGAATGTATGAACGTTATAATGAGTGGATTATAAGAAATAAGGTTAAAATTTAGCTATGATCTCTATTTTCTATTATTCCACTATATTTCTATTCCCTCTTTTGTTCGTAAATTTTTCTTAGATTTGGATTAGAGATTTGAATGTAAATTGGGATTTGGATTCGTTAAATAGTGGAATCGACCCAACTATAATATATATTTTCATAAGTATTAATCTGAATATTTACTTTCTTTTTAATAAGATTATTGAGTTCAACTCTTCAGAAATGGGAGGAAAAAAAAAAGTTGCTTGATGTAGGAATTGTAATGTAAAGATAAAATTACTTTAGAAAAATTAAGCCTCAATATATTTTGAAGAAAACATGAAAAATGGTATTTTGAAAAGGAACATAAACTGCCAAGTTGAGACTGTCTCACATGAATAAGGACAGTGGTAAAACCTATTGTTAGGTCATAGTAATTTTAATTTTGATAAGAAGAGCTCAGTGATTTATATTTTTCTTTAACCATCAAACATTATAAATAATTATTTTTCATGGTTTTAAACTACATGACTTAGGAAATATGGATCTCAGCAATTAAATTTTTATTTATTATTATTTATTATTATTATTTAGCACCGCGTCTTACTACCCGTTCGGGTTATACGCTTTAAGTACTAATTACACTAATGGATTAGGAATTGGAAAGGTTGAATTAAAGGTAGTGAACCCGCATTTGCGTGGAAGGAGAGAGGAAAACCATTAAGGAAAAACCACCCCCAATTCACCCAACCGAGATTCGAACCTCGATCTCCCCGTCCTCGGCAGTCGAGCTCAACACGACTAGCGCGTTAGCCAACTACGCCACCGAGACAGGTAGCCATTAAATGAATGAATTTTTCCAATTTTTTTTTGTATTGGCCTAACTTAATTTAAAAGATTTATTTTTATTGATGTAGCATAGTTAATAATTGTCTGTCAAGAATCATGCCACAATAAACCCTACAATTTTGAAGTCATGGCACAGGTAAATTGAGTTACAGGAATAAAATAATATTATATTAATTTTAATTGTTGGACCAAACAATGCTTACCAGGATTGGGCTTTCTAAGATGGTTCTCCAGAAGGTTTGGGTCGAGTAGGAACTCAAACCACAAAATGGTGTCAGGAGAAATGGGGACAGTGCCTGGCCTCAGAAGGTCAACATCCATCGTGGAAAACTGCGAGACAAAACTACAGTATACAGTTTTCATAGAAATAAACAGCTAGAAAATTTATTATATCCACTTTCATGTATTCATACAGCAAGTCATGTTATCTGAATCTATCACCTTGGATAAATATTTTCACCACTTATAAAATATTACTAATAATATAGTAAATATTAACAATGTTTAGCACAAAAAAAGTTTTTTTCTACCAAAATCCTATGATAGCATATATGGCCGCTCGAACAAATGTTCCTGTTCTTAAGAGTTATTTTTCACACTTCATGTAGCTACACATATTTTTACAAAAAAAAAAAAAAGGATATAATGTGACATGCGAAATAAGGATAACTTAGTTTTTTCGATAAAGTGGTCCTGAGATTTCCGAAAGAAAACCACTGTGATTTCTTGCATACTGCTGCGTTATGATCTCACAAACAGTTGTTAACAGAATATCATCTTTTTCATAAATAAGACCTGAGGAATCTGTAGCATCAATAATAACACCGAAACATGTTGTCATCGAAGACTAAGCTACTATCAAATAAGAAGGGAATAAAAATAAAGAAGATATGATTTTGCTATTAAATATATTATAAAACAAGGAATCAATAAACATAATACTAAACTAACTTGTGATGTTGGGCCTACCTATATACGAGTCTTGTGATGAAAAATGATCTGTGGAGATGTTTTTGTCACCATAAGCACTTTTCCAAAGGTGGGTTATCCCTAGAAATATGTGTAGCCTACACCTAATATAGTTGAAAAATGACACCTGGAAATCGAACCAGCTTTGTGTCTAACTACCGTATACAACATATGCAACTTCTTTGGTGCTCACAGACAGCTCACAGCTGATGGCCTTAAAAAGCTACCAGACCAAATTATGTATCCCTACGCCGAACCATATGATCTGCAAAAACATGTGTTTAGCAGCTGTCAGTCAGCACCAAAGAAACCATGGGGCTACTGTATGTACCTATGGACATTTCCTTGACATCAAGCATTGATTTTCAGCTTGTGTTTTTAGACCATATGCCCCAATAATTTAGTTATAGGCTTAGTGGTGAAAGTGTTTATAGATTTAAAACGATTAGTATCTACTTACCTATTTTAGTTGGGCTTCAATCCCTAGTTTAAATGAGTTTTACACTCCTGCATACAATGAGGTTGCCATCACCTCAAAAGAAATTTAATTTTTTGATGAAGGGAAGAACTCAATTTCATAGAAATAACCCTTTGGAGAAGCCTTTCCAATTGATTGTTTATCAGCGAATTATACCTATAAGTTAATATCAGAACGAGGAAGGTGTGCTGGTGAGTATCTAAAACCAAAGTCAGTTGCAAAGATTTTTTTTCTGGAAACACTATGTATATAATAATTTATACATTTACTATATTAAATAAATGAGTGGCAAATATTGCCAATCTTGTTGTCAAAATAAATGAATGGTTGCCAAATGAGTTCTGAAAATTATAGTCTTGTTTAGTGTTTATGTGTTCAGAATAGAGAGGTAGAGATCACATCCCTCTAGCTCAACTCAAAGTAGTCAAATAGTAAATAATTTATCTATGAGTCAAGTGCAGACTGCAGACCATAGATTAAGTCTAGTTTAGATCGGTATCTCCCATAGAGAGAATATGGACAGTTTAAAGCGCTAGTGGTAATGGTGGTTGAAAGAAGTACTAAACATTAAAACGTATAATCTAAATATAGTGCAGGAATGATTTTAGTTCTTGGGGAAAACAATCAATCTCAAGTGCAGCCCGCCAGTGTATAAAACCTAGCTTATCCATCAATAGGACAACTCAGTGCAAAACAAATTAGACCATTCAATCTCCGATGAAGCTTTACTGTGTGGAAACCAAATTATTTTCTTTTGTACATCTATTGTAACTTCGACGAAAGTAATAGTTGTCTTTTGTTTGGTACCTTTAAGAGAACTAGCTTTACACCATGCACTAATGCCACTCATTTTATAAGCAAGGTAATAAGATAAATAACCAACATTATATCGCTTTTAATCAACAAAATTAAACACAAGATTGCAAAATGAGGACAAGGAAGTCGAAATAAAAATTAGGCTTTTAGTATTTAATTTTTTCCTAATTGTAATGACATAAATACACAATGTAAGCAAAAGGTTTTATACGGTCTTGTCTTCGACATATTTCAGTCAGTTTTCAGTGGCATCACTATTCACTGACATGCCGTACGCTTATCTCAAGTTTCTACCACTCCCATCGTTATGTTTCAACTCACATTGCCTATTATGAACACGAGTCTTAATTACGAATATGTCTGCATTAGTTAAACTTATAGAAATATTTTTCATTTTTCTGATACACAGTGAAATGTAATGTATTTGAAAATTAAGTCAGCATAACATATTTTTTCGGTGAAATACATCAGAATATACTTCACAGCATTTTGAATATCATACTTGTGTTTTTCTCATTAAAAATACACGAAAATGTTATTTTTTAAATTGTGGAACTGAAGCACGTTACCACAGGAACAACTCACGAGATCCAATCAAAACCACTACTATTTAAAAGAACTGTACGACAAAGATGTGTCTTTGACCCAGTTCTTTTATTTATGTCAAACAGTCATGTATGCTGATGAAACGGCCCCTCATACTGGCCAACAAATACAATGTGCAGGTAGACACTAATATCTACCTGGCGTTCAACATTTCAAAACAGCACTGTGATTTCAATTGATTGGTCCTAAATGAGACCAAAATGACTCAACTAATATACAGTATGAGGAAAACAGTGACGGAAAGCGATCTTTTTTTTCTTGGGGCTGGGTCAAAGCTTTACCGGTACTGATTTTCTCACCATGTATTAAGATATTAAATTAAATTCTTTTAAGTTTTCCTAGTTTTTAAAAATCCCTAGAATTATAAAATCAATAATTAAATCTACAAACAGAAAGAAAACAGGTTTTGAATTAAGCTCACCAAGGGATGACATTACTTGTTCCAAAGTTGAGCGCGTTTGTCTCTTAATGACAGTTAATTAATACCACAGTATTATAATTATTCTATTAATATACTTCATATTTGTCTATTTTTTATTTTACAGCTGCTCATTGTCTTTTGGGACTGAAATTTTAGCCACGGAACCTATCTGTGATGTAATATTTTCCAATTAAATTCCATGTTCCTCATGTCTTTTAATTCTTTTACATAAATGTTTAAGATTCTTACAGACTACCGCTGTCCACAACCCCTCACCACCAAATCATTAACAATGAAAACAAAATAAACTTTTTTTCCTTACTCACAGTTAACCATAGTTGTTAACTAAACAAAGCATTAGAAAAAGTTATTTTTCTTCGCTAGCATAATATTGTAAAGTCATTGGGCTGATGTGCTCCTAACCGTTTAGTTTCCAGTTTTTCTTGCAATTTTAATTACTAAAACGTAGTTTTTAGAAAAATACTTTATAATTTATTTTAATTAATCATTTTCACGCTTCATCTTAATTCTTTGGTCTTATTACATACTAAAACACACAAACACACACCCAAACGCAAAAACAAACTAAATACCACTTTTATATTATAGTGGGCCCATTCAGGCTGGCTCCATTCACAAGTCTAAAGCTGGCACCAGAATGGTAGGGGACCAACCTTGAAGAAGATTGCTAACACTATGTGTGGCTTCTCTGTAAGGGCCTGGCACTGTCTAGCTTCTATATTCAGTCAACGATACACTGGTAGATTCCTCACGTTACGTTTGTAATGTGGAAAAAATAATTTTGATTTTAATACCTTATACTAATTAATAATTCACTGCATGTAGATAATTATGTTCTACTTTCTTAAAAAATTTTTTTTTTATATAATAAAGAGAAAGAAAAAATGTATGCTAAGAATGTTAGAAAAATATTGGTGGGGCCTTTGTAGCCCTTAGTAATAGGCCACCCCTGAGGATAAATGACCATGAAGAGCTACCTGAACTGGATACAAAGAGTGTTGCAATGTATTTAACCACCAGGGTTGAACTTAGCCGCCGAGACACTGGGAAATATTCCGGTGAGCTTGTTTGATTTATGCTGCCATAAGTCGATGCAAGGATCACCGTGATACAAAAAATGCATATTAACTTTTCCTGCTCACACACCATCTCAGCCTCTATGAAATAAAACTGTTCTTCATGGAAGTTTATGGACCACTTGAAAAAGAAAACTGGTTGCCATTTAACTTCAAAACAAACTCATTGGCAGGGGGAAAGACCATTCTAGAAGGAGAAAGATTATTTCGAATGTAATTATATATAGAAAGAGATAAAATTTGACACCAATCTGGTTACCTAAGAACCTGAATCAAGGAATAAAAAGTCTAAATGTATTAAATTTGTTCACTTTTATAATAATACTTTGCATCACTGACTGTTCATTAACTATAATTTTTTACTTTTAATCTTGTAATTACAAATGTTTTAATTTTAGTGTCACTGTAAAGATGGGGTAGTAATGTATCGTTTAGCTCATTTAATTAAGTAGTAGATTTTACTATTCTTTGAATAAAATTGATCTTTCAGGCTCTGTGAAACCAATAAATAATTGGACGGGTCTTGATATTACTGCGCTCTAGCTATTTTTCCTGAATATATTTATAGATAAGACTCTCTGTGAATCAAACTAAAGGGTCTAAATTATATCTTGAGCCTCACCTGTCATAAGATACTCCAGATCCAGAGTACAGAAGTATTCCAGAGATTAATATTAAGTATAACAATTTATTATAATAGCTAATATGTCAAAGTACTCGATTATCCTTTAGATTCAAGCTTTTATCACAGGGTTCATTCTTTAAACAAGGAAGTCTAAGGCTGAACGCACTGAAAGTACGAATACAGAATAATTATGTTGTTCAATAGAACAATATCTTAAGGTTACACTGTGTGAAAGGGGCCAAACCATTGGCCTATTTTGTATCTAGTCCACGTGGAGATATGGCGACGATTGATGGGAGACCGGCAAAATATGGCATTACTCTTAAAGAGTTACGTCAGCTTATGGAAACCCGAGGACAAGAAGGGGTATCAAAAATAGCAGAATATGGGGGAGTTCAAGAAATATGTCGCAAGCTTCACACATCGCCCAAAGATGGTCTCAGCGGCTCCAAGGCGGATTTGGATCACAGGAAGGAGACGTTTGGTTCGAACACCATACCGCCAAGACGCCCGAAAACCTTTTTACGCTTAGTGTGGGAAGCGTTGCAAGATATGACTTTAATTATTTTGCAAGTTGCCGCGGTGATTTCGTTAGTATTATCTCTATACGCACCGACAGAAGATGAAGGCAAGTATGGTTGGATAGAGGGTGTCGCTATTCTCGTTTCCGTAGTTGTGGTAGTGCTTGTTACAGCCTTCAACGATTTTTCGAAAGAAAAACAGTTTAGAGGCTTACAAAATAAAATCGAAGGTGAGCACAAATTCTCTGTGATTCGAGCTTGTGAAGTGTTACAGATACCTGTGGGTGATATTGTGGTAGGAGACATATGTCAGGTAAAGTATGGCGACCTTTTACCGGCTGATGGCATACTCTTTCAAAGTAATGATCTGAAAGTGGATGAATCTTCACTGACAGGTGAGTCTGACCATGTCAAGAAAGGAGAGGAGGTTGACCCAATGCTACTCTCTGGCACCTATATTATGGAGGGTAGTGGTAAGATGTTGGTAACAGCGGTAGGAGTAAATTCTCAGGCGGGTATTATCTTCACTTTGCTAGGTGCAGGATCCGAGGAACGCAAAACAAACATTGAGATGGAAGACACACCCCAAGGTGAAGATGTTGAGAACAAGGGACAACCATTACCAGCCCGGCCTGAAACCAATACAAAGGAGAAGTCTGTGCTTCAATCTAAACTCAACAAACTCGCCATACAGATTGGCTATGCAGGCTCAGCAATTGCTTTAATTACGGTTGTAATACTTATAATGCAATTCAGTGTGAAGACATTTGTCATAGATCAGAAGAGCTGGAAGAAGTTTTACTTTAGTGAATTCGTGAGGCATATTATAATAGGTGTGACTGTGCTAGTTGTTGCCGTACCAGAAGGTCTTCCGTTGGCTGTCACACTCTCTCTAGCGTATTCTGTCAAGAAAATGATGAAGGATAATAACCTTGTGAGGCATCTGGATGCATGTGAAACTATGGGAAACGCGACAGCCATCTGTTCGGACAAGACGGGGACACTAACTACAAACAGGATGACTGTTGTAGAGTCTTACATATGTGAGAAGCATAACAAAACAACACCAAAATTCCAACACATACCATCTCATGTTGGTGATACATTAATTCAGGCGATTGCCATCAACTGTGGCTATACATCTCGGGTCATGCAGGCAGAGCAGTCTGGGCAACCTTCAAAACAGGTGGGTAACAAGACCGAATGTGCACTCTTGCAATTTGTTCTAGCTTTAGGTAAGGACTACCAGACAATCAGAGATGGAATACCAGAAGATATGTTTACCCGGGTATACACTTTTAACTCTGCAAGGAAGTCCATGAGCACTGTGATACCTTTGAAAGGCGGAGGTTACAGGCTCTTTTGTAAAGGCGCTTCAGAAATTATTTCAAGTAAATGCAGTTTCACTTACAGCTCTGATGGGAGCCTACAGAAGTTTAACAAGGCCATGCAGGAGCAATTAGTTAAAGAAGTTATTGAGCCAATGGCTTGTAATGGCCTTCGCACAATCACTATAGCATATAGGGACTTTGTACCGAAGAGCAAGGAAGCCAATCAATCTCAAATTAGAGGGGAGCCAGATTGGGATGATGAAGATAATATTGTGAACAATCTCACATGTTTAGCAGTGGTAGGTATTGAAGATCCAGTCCGACCAGAAGTGCCCGATGCAATCAAGACTTGCCAGAGAGCAAGTATAACTGTCCGGATGGTGACGGGCGATAACATAAACACAGCCCGTTCTATCGCCATCAAATGTGGAATCATAAAACCTGGAGACGGATTTCTCATTCTAGAAGGAAAAGAGTTTAACCAAAGGATAAGAGACAGTAATGGTGAGATTCAGCAAAATTTAATAGATAAAGTTTGGCCCACTTTGCGAGTTTTGGCCAGATCTTCACCAACAGATAAGTTCATCTTGGTGAAAGGTATTATTGATAGCCAACTCACTGAAAGTAGGGAGGTTGTGGCAGTGACCGGTGATGGCACCAATGATGGGCCAGCATTGAAGAAAGCAGATGTTGGTTTCGCTATGGGTATCACAGGGACAGATGTGGCTAAAGAAGCTTCAGACATAATTCTCACAGATGATAACTTCACCAGTATAGTGAAAGCTGTAATGTGGGGCCGGAATGTGTATGATAGCATCGCAAAATTCCTACAGTTTCAACTCACTGTTAATGTTGTTGCAGTAACAGTTGCATTTATTGGAGCATGTGCAGTTCAAGACAGCCCTCTAAAAGCAGTTCAAATGTTATGGGTTAACCTAATAATGGATACGCTCGCTTCTTTAGCCCTGGCGACTGAGATGCCAAATGCAGAATTGCTCCTGAGGAAGCCCTATGGCCGGACCAAACCTCTCATATCCAGAACTATGATGAAGAATATCTTGGGGCAGGCAATATATCAGTTAGTAGTAATATTTGTTTTGCTGTTCGTTGGAGACGAGATGCTTGGGATCCAATCAGGACGCACAGAAAAATATCGAAATACACCTAATCAGCATTTTACTATAATCTTCAACACATTTGTCATGATGACGTTGTTTAACGAAATAAATGCTAGAAAAATCCACGGCGAAAGAAATGTCTTTAAAGACATTTTTAGCAATACAATATTTTGCTCGATTTGGGTAATAACATTTGTATCACAAGTTGTGATAATTAATTTTGGCAATACAGCATTCTCAACAGCGCGTTTATCATTAGAACAATGGGGTTGGTGTCTTTTGTTCGGTGTCGGAACTCTCTTATGGGGCCAAGTAATCACTACATTACCGACCAGTAAACTCCCTAAAACTTTATCTTGTGGTCGTGGACGTTCTGAAGAATTTGGAAATGCTATGCAGCAGTTTGCTCCGGATGCTGAAGATGATAAAAGAGTTCGCAAAGGGACAGTTTTGTGGGTTCGTAACATCAGAAGAGTTCGGACTCAAATACGTGTAGTAAATGCCTTTCGTGAGATTCTAGGTAATCATGGAGATGATCAGAGTATTGCTGAAATTTATCAAAGACACTCGGCCCATTCAAAAAGATTGCTGAATGAATCTACCCGTCATAAGCCATAAAGACCACTAACATGCTTTTAAAAAACAACCAGAAGCTTGTCTTAAACTATATATTTACAAAGGAACTGCACGCCGTAGCTGCATGATCTCCTGAATAGCATGTTTTATCCAAGCCCAACTCTACTATAATTCCCATCTTAAACGGCGGCGGTTCAAAGAATGATTAACATGTGCAAACATATCTTAACTTTATTGAGACTTACAAACTGTAGGGCCCAGTAGGTACCACTTTAGTGTGTCAGGCCATAAAAAACAACACTTAATCATTTATTTTGCATTTATATAAATGTACTTAAATTTTTATTTAGTTTTATTATATTATATATATTTAGCTTAATGATAAGGAACCTATTAACAAATTTAATGTGAAGAAATATACACCTTACATTAAATTATATTTTGTAGCACCCTCTCTTAATATAATTAGCTCTCACTTAATATATAAAGAAATACCACAATCAACTTTTTAATCTAATAGAAAGCTAGATAAAATGTAAGGTAGCAATTGTTTAAATGCAATATATAAAATAATTATAGTAACTTAGGATCTATAGAGTAAAATGTAATTGTGCATTCTTCTTCCCTCATTACCTACACATGCCCACATTCAGATAATGTAATGGAACATTAGGACCTACATTTGTTAGGAAGTACAAATACAGGCCTAAAATATTTCAAATTATATATTACATCAATAACATTTCAAAAGAATTGAACAAAAAACCCACTACTATTGTATTTATTAATTACTATTCCAATTTTTAATTGCTCCCATTTTCTTCTTCACTAGCTTATATAAAATATTTTATTTGTTTACTTTGTTAAACTTTTGCTGGTTAGTAAAATTGTGGGCTGTAAGGCAAGAAATTTTAAAACAAATATAATCTCAGCACTTAGTTGTCATGCAGTTACTTAAAATGAGAGATTGTATTTCTTTGCCCTGATTAGTTCATTTAATACTGATGGAGGAAAATACAAATTATGATCTGGTAGGCTTTTTACTTTAAGCACTCCAAAAACCCCAAACACGAATTAAGAATTACAAACTCTTGGTGTAACATTTATAAATTAACTTCAAATCACATGAAATTCATCTGCTTATAAATATTTCACCTGTTAAAGTTACTACCGCAATTAAAATTGTAACTGTCAAATGATTCAATTTAGTTAGTTAATTTTTATTGTTTTTTCTACAGGCCCACTTTTATACAAGAAATGATCTCAAGTTTCTCAAAATCTTTTTTTTTTTTCGGATAATACAACCCTATTTTAGGAAACAAGTGAACTTTCATGTAAGGGCAAATGTTTATTAATTATTCTTACCTCTTAATTTCAATAGATTGTATTAGGACCTAATAATATCATCCCACACTCGGTACATATTCTGGACCCCATCGACATGCTTAGTAATTCTGTTTCATGTGGTGAATTATTGTTTGGCCATCACTAATATTTCCGTTGAATGGCGGTTCAATTTAGTTTGGCCATCACTAATATTTTCATGGCAGTTCAAGTTAGTTTGGCAATCACTAATATTTATATTCTTTGGCGGTTCAAGTTAGTTTGGCCATCACTAATATTTCCGTTGAATGGCGGTTCAATTTAGTTTGGCCATCACTAATATTTCCATCGAATGGTGGTTCAAGTTAGTTCGGCTATGACAACAATTTTCTTTGTTCAACTAAGTTTGTTCCTTACTATTATTTTAGCTAAATAATAGTACAGGCTAGATTGAGTTTCAACAAACTTAAGATTGGTTGGTGAAACAAGATAGTCAGATCTTTACAAATATTTCCATCACATTGTGATACAATCAGGAACTATAGCTAATCAAAAATATCACCTTTAGTTTATTTTAACCTCACTAAATATTTTACTTTACTTTACATACACTATTGTTTCCAGCCTGTGGCTTGGGTCACTTTTTTATTCAAGACATATATTTTCCTTTACAGGCTGTCTAGGCCTCTCGTAACTTCAAATGCCTTATAATCTAACTTGAGGTCAGGACAGGCACAAAATCCAGTCCCAGGCCACTAATTTATCACTGTGAAATGGTAAACCCACATTTAATCAATGATAATTCTTTTGACCGTGCCAGGAATCGAACCTGGGGCCCTTAGCTCAGTCGACTCACACTACCAACTGAGCTAAGGTGTCAGACTTTCACTAATTAATATATCTTTATAATAATAATAATAATAATATATTAAGCACCGTGTCTTACTACCCGTTCGGGTTATACGCTTTAAGTACTAATTACGCTAATGGATTAGGAATTGGGAAGGTTGAATTAGAGGAAGTGAACCCGCATTTGCGTGGAGGGAGAGTGGAAAACCATTAAGAAAAACCCCCCCCCAGTTCACCTGACTGAGATTCGAACCTTGATCTCCCTGTCCTCAGCAGTCGAGCTTAACATGACAAGCGCGTTAGCCAACTACGCCACCGAGGCGGGTATCTTTATTATAAAGTTGAGATGAAAAATGCGTTGACTCATGGTGGAATTTATCCACTCACCTTGCTTTGTGACTTATTTGTCTGGATAAGGTAGAAGTTTAGAAGTAATGCACTCACATTTGTGTAGTGAGAAGACTTAAAACTATTTGGGAATAAACTCCTCAGTACCTAACCGAGTTTTGAACCCCAAATTCCTTGTCACTAGCAAACCAAATAGTACCAACTCCCTTTTGCTTCTTCCCACTAATACAGACCTACCTGTTTTTGTTCACTCTTAGTCTGTAATATATTGTGCAATAATTGTATTTATAGTTTTCATCTGTTTCTATGCATATTAATTAATCAACTATTATCTACTATATTCTTAGTATCCACTTCTAATAAAAAAGAATTGTAAACCTCATAATATTTATTCAAAATTGGTTCGGCTACTTTCTTTTAAGATAAACTTTCATCTGAGCTCACCATGTTTGCCCTTTCACCAAACTTCACTATATCTGTTGAGACAGTTTGTACCTGGTCCGAGTTCTCAATCTCATGTATATTAAAGTGTGGCAAGTAACTTACTGACTGCCTCTGTGGTCTAGTGGTCAGAGTGCCTGGCTACAGATCCAAAGGTGCCGGGTTCGATCCACGGCACTTAGAGGTTTTCTGTGAAGCTTTCAGTCTGGAACGGAGCCAACTCAGCCTCGTGAGGACAATTGAGTAGCTAATTGAATATAAAAAAATAGAGGCTCCGGTCTAGAAAACTGGGATTAACGGTCGAAGGGTTCGTTGTGCTGACCACACAAAAGTTGGCACTATCTTCGCCAAGAGACGGCCGTTCGGTCGATGTAGCTCAATTTCGGGTTGATGCCATGGAATTTTAAGTAACTCCTTTTGAAATAACTTCATGGCTTTAGCCTGCAATCAATCTATACCGACCGAGCAGCCGCCGTCTGTTGGCGAAGATGATAGATAGTGGCGACTTCTGTGAATAGATGGTGTCATGCTGTCAGCACGATGAGCCCTACGGTTGTAGATATCAGTTTTCTAGACTGGAACCCCTATTTTTTTTAAATATCTAATTAGCCCCTCACTTATCCTCATGAGACTGAGTTGGCTTCATTCCAGACCGAATGCTTCACAGAAAAATATGGAAACAGCGAGGGTTGAACACAGGACCTCCGGTTCTGTAACCAGGAACTCTGATCATTACACCAGAGAGGGTGTTAACTGAACTGAAATGTTTTTATCTGTTAGTTGATGAGGAAAAAGTTAAATCAATACATTATATCAGTTGACATAAAATTGGATATGATTACGATGAAATTATATTTTCAGAATTTTTAAAACTTTTATTTATCAAACACAGCTTATAGGTGTCCCTTGAATTTATAACATGATACATAGATTGGAGCTGGTTATCGGGTTCAAAACGTTAACTAGCAGCTTAAGTAACTTTAGTTGGTCCCAAGGTTAGCAACTTAAACTAATTGACCTTTTGTGTATAGTTTCCTTCTTGTGTTGGGAAAAAAGGCTTACATTAAAACTGGGTATAGGGTTACTATAATAAGTATACTAAAGATTAATGTTCTGCTAATTTATATTAACAATGATAGCAAGGAAATTAAAAAAAAAAAATGTTCAATACATATCTTGATAAAAAAACAAAACTAAATATGAAAAATAAATTACATATTTAATTAATCTAATTTAACCACACATTTCAAACGCATGATAAATCTTAATCGCCATTTAAATCTCTGTGCTGTTATTTTAACCAATGCTCCTATACCATGCATTTAAACATTTATTTACTATGTACATTGTTTAAAACTATTTACAAATATCTTATTGTTTTGGTGCTCTAGTGACTTATTGTTATTTTGTACTTTTTTATCCCTTTCAAAAATAAAGTTTAAATGTGTGCCTTATTCATTCCTGAGGTCTAAATAAGTGCAAGTTATAGTTTTGACATGTTTTATAATCATGAAATCAAAGTAGTTGCACAATAAATTTTGCAAAAAAATACCACTCCCTAATATTTCTATGAATAAAAATAAATTATTTTTATTTTACTAAAATTATTGGTGAATAGCCAACACATTTTTTCTAACATTTTATTTTCCTCTTGTAATGCTCAGTTTTTAATTAGTTTGTTTGTGCCAAATAGTTCCAGCCGTCTGGGCTATCGGCATTTAACTACACTCATGATAAAGTGATAAGGAAAGTAGAATTTTGAGAAAATGTTTGCAGAAAACAAACTGCCTTCTCTAAACTCGATTGGTATTTGGACACAAACTTTAAATAGCAGACAAACTAAATTAGACGAGCATAACATTTAGTCTGTTTGTCTACTGATACATATTTGAATGGCTTTTAACCCTTTGAAATCATTGATAAATAATAAGCATTACTTTGAAGTTGTGTATTTGGTAATCTCTTTTTTAGATTGTCACTCAAACATACTGTTAAGTTACCTATATAATTGAGCTTTATTATATATATATATATATATACATATACATAACTTTTGTTTTATGAAAAATTGGTTTAGTGGATAGTAACTAAACTTTTTAATTAATTCACATTTTCTATCATACAATTTCAATATAACATTTAATAAAGAAATGACATCCATATAATCATTCATTACCTTTGTTTTTTATTTAACTGGATTTGTTCTGATGGCCTTTTGCTATCTCTATAAAAAATTATGTAATACATTTACTGCTTCATGTTTCTTTTTTGACTTAACATACATATGTGTATCACATGCATATGCTGCAAAGAATAATAGGTATATCATATCAACAGTTAATGGAGGCAATTTTGCCCTATATTATCCATTCACCCAAGTTGTAGCAATGTCTGTGTAATTAGTAAGAGCAATATTTCTAGTTAACCACTTAGTGATTTAAAAGCCCACAAAGCTTAAACCGAGTTACTTAGTAAATTTGTTTGTAAAATGGCCTGCCTTTCTCTTGATAAGCGCTCGGCTAATTCACTTCACACACCAGTTATACTACTAACATTATAGTTTGTTTATTGCTAGCAAAACAATCACTTTTTTTGAGTTTAAAACTCACTTATGGCAATAATTGATAAGAAAATCCATAAAGTACCGATTTAATATATATGTATTTATTTTAGACCCTTGAAAAATGGTGAAGTTATTAGTGCCTAAAATCTGGCTACAGTGGACTTGAAACTAATGGTGATCTGATATTCTTACTAAAGACTTTAAAAGCCGAGTGGTGATCATTTAAAGGCAAAATCTTGCCGATTAGTTTTAGATATCATTTTATTGCTACTGTTATTATGAGGTGTATGGGCCCCATTATTAATTAAATGGTACAAAATTATTAGATACTCGTAGAGGTCTTAGAATCTGGAAACTTGGTACCTTGTCCAAAGTTTTAATTTCATTAAAATTGTTATAGTAGAAATTTCTCATTTTCACAAAATGTGTAAAAAAAAGTACATACTTTTTGAATAAACGTTTTTCTCATAACTTTATTTGTACAAAATTTAAATAAAATATGTTTTAATAATCATTTTCTTGTAAGTTATTAGTAATAGCTTGCCTAAAATCATTTGTACCTACTTGTCGGATATATAACTCAATATTATCTGCAACCAAGATAGTATTAATTGACATAGGTAGACATATATATTTATTCCTTTTTGTTTATAATTTTAAAATTCTATTGGTTGGAATTATATCGACTAATATTTTACCATGGACTAGTACTCTTTTGATCAGAAAATTAATCCAACATATTTTTTTAGCGCTGTGTTTTAACTACCTGTTCAGATTATACTGAATGTGTACTAACTACGCGAATGAGTTAATATTAGGAAGATAACTTATAACAAATCGTATCCACATTAGCATGGAGGGAAAGTGGAAAACCAAAATTTTGGAAAAAAAAAAAAAAACCACTCGTCAGCACACCTGACATAGATTCAAACCCCAATCTTCCTTTCATCGGCTGACCAGTCCATTGCGAGAGTGACACATTAGACCATGCGGCCACTGAAGCCTGGTCAACGTATTTTAACGACAAGCAGGTGAAACTGATTATAGACGAGCAATAAAAAAGTCATCAAGGTATTCAGTTATTAAATTAAAATATGCCTTGAAATAGTAAATTTATATAATAATATAGTATTTGTACTGAATCAAATTTATAAAAAGGTTAATATTTTTAATAGACTTATTACTTCTAAACTGCCCCTGCCCACTACGTCTGTACTTTACATGACCTATCTGTCGTAACATATTTGAACCACTGCACACACAAAATGTGCAGATTTTCACTTTTAAATAGTAAATGTGTAGCCACTTTCTTTACACTCAACTCTACTAATAGATTTATTTTTGTTGCGACATCATTAGAGATACAATAGATCTATTTTGGTCTTTACATCTTTAGATATGTGTTGCACAGTACATTTTGGTCCTGTGGACATTATTAGATCTATAGATGAATTTACATGCAGAGCTCGTTTGCGTATTTGTTGGCTGTATATTTGATGCATGCTCTAGAAGTTATAGGTCTTGTATTTTTTTATAAATCATGAGATTCTATGATGAATTAAGCAAACATGTTTGTTATTTTGCTAATAAAAGATTAAGAGCTAAAACTCCTGAAATGTCACGGGTGGCCCCCAAAATCTCGGAAAAAAACTATTTAATGATATATATATTCTTATTCCCCTAATTAAAACCCTCATGGGAATTAATAAGGATTAGAAAAAAAAATCAAACTATTACTTATTATAAATATATTTGAATGTGCTTTAAAGTAAATCAACATATACTTTATTAAAACCGTGCTTGAATAAAGTTAATTAAACACATGTTTACATTATCTTAAAAACATTTTAAAGTATTTACTAGTTTTCCTAACTTTGGCCACCTTGTGTCAAACTGTTTATTTTTCTGCATAAAACTTGTGAATTATCAAGTTTCTTTTTATGTGTAAAATACATACATAATAATCACGTTCCCTTAGAGAGTAGGCAAGAAACTGTGCATCTAGCTCAAAAAACAACTCCGTTTTTAATCCATCCCAGCGCACACATTGAACAACTCTCACAATCTAGCAAGTAGTACCATACCCCCACACTTAAGATTTACACCTGTGATATCATCTATGCCAACAGCTTTGACATCTCAGCCTCATTCATTATTTCCTCATCTCAACATTTTCTCGATTTTCTGCTACTTTATCTTTGTCATACAATTGCTTAAAATACTCCCTCCATCTCTCTCTCCTATACTGTTTTCATACCAGATGATTCTCACCACGTTCATTCTGAATACCATAAGTCTTATGTGTAATAGATCTGTTATTCTTTTTATGTGTATTGCTTTTCATTTTTGAAAACTTACTCACCTTGGGAACAAATTTGGACCAGTACTTCACTGTTCATACTTAAGCAAACTTAATATAATTGATATTTTGTCATACTTGGTGCTCGAAATGTTACTCAACAGATTGAACTAAAAATACCCATCACATGGAAAATAAAATGTAATAATAAATATATAAGAGCATCAATTAACCAAACTAATTGGCACTTAGGGTTGCTCGAATAGTCTTTTTTTTAGTACAGAATCTTATTACCTGTTAAGTTAATATGCTTAGTAGTCAAATTTTTTTTTTAGTCAGACATATAAACTATACACACACCATGTACAGTTATTATTTTATAAAGATTAAACATGTAACATTGGAAAGATTAGGTATAATCAGACAAAGAACACAGATTACACAATACACAACAATTTAGAGATGACTGTGAACAACATATCATTTGACAGAACAATATTATAGTGGAAATTAGAGAAATATTAGTCATGAAAGCATGCTGTTACTCAGTAAGTAAGGAACCCATGTAATAGAACTAGATTTACCATAGTAATGAATTTATATGACACAAAATGCAATAATTGGATCTTATAGCACATAAACATAGAAATAACTTTTATGAAAGTATAAGTCTATTCTTTGCCTCTAAGTTAAGCTTTGGAATACTGATGTTTGGTTAAATGATGCTCTACTATATTAGCTTTTACAGAGGATTATTACATTTGATTTTAATATCGAAAATATTTCTAAAATGTCTGGTGATTTACATATGTGATTTGATATTTTGTTTTATTAATTTTGCATATGTGCTTAAATTAGATATTTATTAAACATATTCTAAGAATTTAATGGCCTCATTTAGTTGGCATGATAGCTAAGAGGCTGTGCCTTAAAGGTGTTGTTGAATTATCTCTTGAGAGACTGTTGGTTTGTATCCCAGTCTCGAAAGTGTTTGAAAGCAGATGAGGCATGAGGGATATGAATTTCACAATAAGAGAATGTATTAATATACACTAATAACCTATAGCTTATGTTAATAGCATGAAAGAAAGAAGTAATAATATTTAGGACTTAAGTAGACCTAATTCAATAATATATTTACTATGTTAATCAAATGTTAAAAATTGGTGCAAAACTAAGTTGCTTCATTTAAAACTTAAGAATGTTTTTCACACACAGAAGGATCGTGACAGGAATAACTTTAATCCGATGCATATTAAGTTACTAGATATATTTTCATGTACTTACATGCCTGTTGTCACTTTCAATAGGTGTAAGATCAATCCATCAATGTCGATATTATTTGTGTGTGTTTGAAATAGTTTTTCCTTTCACAATCCAACCACATTATGATTAAAGTTTAAAGTGTTTAGCAGTTAAGAACCATTATAAAACATTTCTAAGCTAATACATTTACACTAAATGAAAAAAAAAAAGCTTTCTGGAAATTCCACTCTTTGAATATCTATTATTAGTTTTTCATAAATGGTGCTCAGTTGTTTTAAAATCATTTGTATTTAGAATACTCTTGTCAAAAGTAGATGTATATTCTCATCATGAAATTTCTGATTCTATGCAAATTTTCTATTTTAATTAATTTCTTACCGAGTTGTGATCTTAAATTTTATACTGTTTCTATTTAGATTTGAATATAAATGTGATAGATTTTACATTGATGTCTGATTAAAGTTATTGATTTTGATTAAAAAAGAATGTTTATTCCTTGTGATATTGTACCCATCACCTTTAAGAGGCTATACATGTTGTTTGCCAAAAACAACGTTAACCCTAGAATGCTATTTACGTAAAATATATATTTAGTGCCTGACAATTCATCCTCACTCCCCTCCTTTGAGCTATGCCTCCAACGGTCAGTCGACATTTAGTCGCCATGACGGATGGTTGCATCTTGGCCGTTGTATTATTTATGTTATTTGGAAGAAGAAGCCAGATTTATGTGCCAATAGTATTTTTTTAGCACCATGTCTTACAACTCAATCGGTTTATACGCTTATGTACTAATTATTATTATTAGCACCGCGTCTTACTACCCTTCGGGTTATACGCACTTACGCTAATGTGTAATGGTAGGGTGATTGTCGAGATGAAATGAAGGACCTACAGTTTAACATGTAATCCGAACCACGGTGGAGGCCTGGTATTCCTCACATTCACAAGATGTCTTGTCAGAGGTGAAGGAAGGGTTTGGAATCAGATAAATCTTTGCCGGGACCGAGGATTGAACCCCGGCCGCCAGCACAGAAGTCTGAACCTTACCCCTAGAACCACCCTCGTTATGTACTAATTATTCAAATGGTTTTATGGATGATGGTTACATTTATAGGAAGTGTATCCACATTTTCATGGAGTGAGAGGGTAAAACCACCACCGATACACCTGACAGATTCAAACCTTGATTCCTCGTCATGGCATTTTAGTCTAGTGGCGAGAGTAACGTCTTTGACCATACAACCACCGAAGTGGGTAACAATAGTAATGATACATTTGAGGGGAACACCAGAAGTAATTGTGCCTCGACGTTTAACACATGGTTGAATACAAATGTTTTCATTTCTTTTTAAAAAAAAAACCCACTATATATCATCCTTATGTCAGTGTTCCCTTAGGAGCATCGAAACTAGTCGTTAAATGGTGGCTACTCACACAACGTCACAATTTAAGGAGAAAGGGATTACTATTAGAATCTTCAATCAGTAAACTCTAACTTTTCATTTATATATATTTTTTATTATTAATTTTTCAAAATTTTGCCAAAAATTATTTATAAAACTAAGTTCAATATAATATATGAAATAAACTATATCGGTGATAAATATTAAAATATTGAGTGGATAACATAAATTGCATTTACCATTACAAATTAATTGATCATTGTTAATGAGCCTAATAATCTTGACTGTAACATAATCCCGATTTGATCCATTTGTCTATTGTTACAAAGACTACTATGCTAAAATGTTTTTCTTTTTTTTTTTTTTAGCACCACCTTTACCTTGGGTTATATGCTTTTGTACTAATTATTCTAATAGTTACAACTCTTTGTGACTTTAATTGTTAATAACTTTTCAATACACAAATAATATCAAATCTCTCCTTACTAAATTTCAAAATGTGTTTCAAAAACTAATATTTTGAGAAGCAAGATTTCTTCAGCTATTTAATTCTTGAATGCTCCTGTAGTAGCTATGGTTTTAAGTATTGGTTTAAAAAAAATTCCTCTTATATACTTAAAATATTGATTCTCATGTTCATAAAAAATAAAAATCTTAAGTTGTACTGTGCTCTATATAATATAATTTATTTATTTATTTATAGGTCTAAAAAGCTGAGGAAAGTAAAAGGATTCTATTATTAATTGTTATTTATTAATTATTATTATTGTATACGCAGACCACACCGCAGTACAACTTGCATCAAGACTACAACGAGATACAAATATGGACTCATGACCATCGTCTAGTAATAAATGCAAAGAAAACTGAAGTTATACATATCCCTCCTCCTAAAATGCACCATGCAAGAGTCAATATTACGCATTAGAGCTATAATTGTTTGCACATATGGACGCAAACATGTTGTGACTATCGAAAAACTGGACGCAACAGACAGTCATACTTACCTTGGACTTATAATTGACAAACATCATAAATGGGACAGGCACATACAAAAACTTGAGAACAAACTAAAAGGATTGACATGTTTTTTACCATCTTAGAATGTACTTGGCTATCAAAATGTTAGTAATAATATATAAATCATTAGTTCAATCAATGAGATCTTATGGCATATCCATCTGGGGAGGAATGACAGAATGTTACACAATCAAAATTTCGCGTTTACAAGAAAAGATCCTGAAAATTATATTTGGTACCAAAAATGCTAACAAACAGACATACATTAAACATAAAATTCTAATTCTTAACCAATTATATGAGTACAGCCTCTCTATAGGTTATTAGGTACCATTTCGATAAATACACGCAAATAAAAACCCATTCCAATAACACCCGCTCATTTTATAACAAAGACGTGTATACAATCGGCAATTACCTAATTATTATGGTAAACAGGAACTGAGGTGTACCATCCCCAAATTGTTTAATTTGCTACCACCAACACAGAAATCCTTGAAATAAATAAAGCAAAAAATAAAATTAAAGATTGGATATTTCAAGGCATGCTTCAAACAACTATGTAAATATTTTTGAGAGGAAATGTTATATGTGTAAAGCTTTTGTTTTTTAATTTATTTTATTTTTATAACTTTTACTATTTTTTAAATATTTATTTAACTGCAAGACCTGAAGATGTACCTTTAGGTACTTCGGGATTGTATCAAAAAGTCAATTATGTAATTTTTCTTTTAAATCCTAAATAAACAATAGATTGATTATTACTATTATTATCATCACCGCGTCTTACTACCCGTTCGGGTTATACACACTTACTCTAATGTGTAATGGTAGGGTGATTGTGAGATGAAATGGAGGACCTACAGTTTAATGTGGGATCCGAACCATGGTGGAGGCCTGGCATTCCTCACATTCACAAGCTGTGATTAATACACGTCTTGTCAGAGGTGAAGGAAGGGTTTGTCAATCAGATACATCTGTACGGGGAACGAGGATTGAACCCCGGACTCCCAGCACAGAAGTCCGACACCTGGCAGTCTATGCCAGGTCACCTAAAAGGATTCTACACCTGCCTTAAGTTTTTTTCTATTAAATCTATAGCCATGACCTCGAATTGACACGAACGTTAGGTAGAACGTTGGGTAGAAGTAATAACAGCTAATTTTTATTTTTTAATTCAGCCGGTATTTCTACAGCTTTAGTGAGAGCCTTTATGAACTCACCACCAATAAAAAGTTTTGTTCTTCTTAGCCAGCACATACAAAACTTTGAACGAAACTACGTTAGTTGTAAATCGCTCCACTAAAAGCCAGATACTTCCTGGGAAATAGGTCAGGCTCACAGCGCCAACATTTTAAAACAAACCTAAGCTTCTGGAAATAACTTGGATCTGCTGCCGTTGTCAATCTAAACCTGCACTGGCACTTATCTTTATCAACACACATGGTCTACTAGAACAGGAACACCAACATTACATACATATTATGACCGATCAGGATTATTTTGGTCACGCTAAAATATTATGTATAAGTATTTTAGATATTTTCTAGGTTAAAAAGCCCAAACATCAACTTTTAACCAGTGACAACCGTTGAGAATAAATGTACTGGAGCTAATACATAAAAACAAAATGTACTATGTGTAAGAGCTAAATGCTTATTTATATATTTTTTAAATGCTTTCATAGCTTCAAAAAGCTATGGGAGTGAAGTTTGTGAGAAGTATGTTGCTGTCACAAGGAGAAACAAGATTAGGAATGAAGTTATCACAGGAAAAGTTGGAGTATCTGGAGTATATGAGCTAGTAGAGCTAGCAAGGCTGAGATGGCATGAGCATGTAATGAGGATGGAGAAAAAGAAGATTTCAAAGAAACTGATGGAAATAGAATATGTAGGAAAAGAGTGCAAGGGAGTCCAAAAAGGATATGGAAGGAGCAGATCAATAGAAAATGTTCAAGTGAGAGGAGAAGAATTGAAGAAATTAAAGGAGGAAGGATGGTTGACGGATAGTAGAGGAAGATGGAGGCATTTTACTAAACAGACCTGTCGACAAGTTGGAAACGATGATGATGAATGGAGGCAAATCCATTGGGTAACTGACCTATAAAAATTAAAAACAAGAAAACCTGTATTTATTAATCAAGATTGATGTTTTTATTTTATGTAAATTAGTTGAAAAATGACACCTGACTGGACAAGGGAATCGAACGCGGGACTTTTGACTTAGCACATCAATACTCTTAACACAAAGCTATACAGGATTCGTACCAGACTCAGGATCATTCTGGTAGAGCATTGGCAAGTCAAAGGTCCCAGGTTAAATTCCCATATCCAGGTGTCATTTTTAAACTAATTTAAATTAAATGAACTGTGGTCCCCTACATATAATCTTTTACTCTAGTCCTGAAAAAAATTCTCAGTAGTGATATCTGATAAAATAACTCTTAAGTAACAATTATTTACAATTTAATATGTTGTTTCAAATGGAATTTTTTGTTTTTGTAGTTTTGTCTTAAACATCAACCTAATGAACATTAAATATAATAAATAATATCTTAGTAGTTTACCTTATGCAACATCAAACTAATAAAGCTCAACAATAATAAAATATTATATTTTTAGTATTATTCCATATGCAATAAGATTAACGTAACTAATACATGGTTGGTGGTTTTTTTTTTAGCACATCTTACTACCTGTCCGGGTTATACACTTATGTATTAACTATGTGTATGGTTTTAAGGATCAGGGAGGTTATATTTATAGGAAGTGTACCTGCTTCTGCGTGGATGCAGAGTGGGAAAACCGGTTTGTAAAAACCAACCTCAGTACACCCGACCTAGATTTGAACCTCGATATATAAGTCATCGGCAGTTTAGTCTACTATGTTAGACCATGCGGCCACCGAAGCAGGTGTTAAGGTTAATAATACTCTCCGAGAAATATTGTGTGTTAAGACTAATAGGCATCATTCTAGTTATAGAAATCAAATTTGAAATGTACTTTTCTTCTCCTTAAAATTTATACATTAATTTTTTACATAACATGTCCCTCTGCCAAGATATTATTTTGCTCAAATTCATTTCAATTTGCGAGATGAATAATTAGCATGTGGACGCCTCACGATTAAAAAAAAGTCAAGATGATGTGATACTCTTTGATCTAATCTATGTCAATAAATAATTCAATTTAATGCAATCCTGAAATTCCTACTACCAGCTGTCTGGCTCATCTACAATTACATCAAACCTCACATCTCGTTTGCCAAAGACTGGTTCCACTTATTCCTATTAAGACAAGTTTCTCCAAAAAAACAGGCCACTAAAAGTAAAATACAATGCAGATCATCAATATATAGAGCTGGTATGTTTTCCTCACAACATAGATTTTATTGGGTTACACACAGCCTCATTTATTGTTTTATTTAACATTTGGGGGTGTATTTTTTTTTAATTCATAAAAATATTCTTGATAAAGGTAGATTTTCCTTTCATTTATTCAATTTATTTGAGATATTTAATATGACTTTCTGAATTGAGTGATTTTATCAGCACAAGATAATTTCTACTAGCGACAACGAAAAGGCCTATCAATTTTGCCAGGAAAGGTATTTTCCCATACTGTCCAGTGTTCTTTTACAAGCCACAATCGAAATGGGACCAACAGCATTACTTACCCTCCAAAGGAAGTTTTGCCATGGATTTTTATCACTCAAGAATAATCCGTTATCCCCAGCTAGGTTTGAACTCGCAAACATCAGCTCCTGAGGCGAGTACTTTACACCAACACTACTGATATAACACACGTTGACATGGATATTCAAATGCATGGGTGTGCAAATTAAGGGTCGAGACTATTTAAATAATTTGAATGACATAAGTTCTTATATACACAAATATTAACACGTAGGGAGTGGGATGATGTTATTTGAATGATCTTCATAATCTCGGCCTTGGTTCTGCCACTTAATAATATTTTCCTTGTACATTGGCGCAGAAGATATTGTGGTTTGTAAAATAATGTAATAATGAGTTATTATAATAAAAACAAATTTGTTATATAAAAAAAGTAGCCTTCCAAGATTTATTTTAGCAATTAAATTTAATTTTAATACAAATGCACAAGTGAAATAATACTATGAACACACAATAATCAATAGAAAGTTGGTTACACAATTAAAAAACTTAAACTTGGAGATATCAGTTTTTCACATGTATAGTCAAAGTTTTTCGGCTTGTCAATCAGGAATAGGTGTTTTCTTTGTGAGTATTTATAGTCTCATAAAGCTAAAAGATAAGTTACCCTCATGCATATTTTTCATTTAATTATTATATGTGAAAACGAACACAAATATGCAAGTAATATGATTGCTTTGTAGCAATTAATAACTAAATATATATTTAAATCATAGCAGTCAAGTAAACTTCGTATAAAATACGCCACTAGATCAATAAATTGTATTTTATCATTAATTATTGATTTTCATTGGATATTTTGTAAAGTTATAAAAAATGTAATGGTTACACATTACACTTGTTAAAGTAAAGACTGTACCTTTAATTCAAAGTTTTTTAACTGTGTAAATTAAGCTCCAATGAACTGCTTTTATAGAGATAATGTTTGGACATCCAATAAAATTATATTAAAGTATATTAATTCAGCATATCACATAATAATATTTAATCAATTTTATTGTATGATAATCATAACAAAACCTTTGATAACTGAGATTAATTGCCTTAACAGTGAAGACATTAATTTAAAAAAATCGGATGCCTTATTTTCTGTTGTTGGTTGGGCTCTCAGCAGTCAGTGTGGGAATTCACAGAATGGTAGCTCTGCCACTTATTATTATTATGTATGCTACTATTTACAACACAACCCTGTTTATTTACACAATATTTTCATAAGGGATTAAACAATTACAAACTTTTATCAAAATATGATGAATAAATCACACACACACACACACGAATCAATACAAGAGAAAGTAAGATAGCAATCAGTGCTGTAACCTAATATTAATTTGGGTGTTTAAACCATAAAAAAGTATATCTTGGAATCCTAAGATGAATAGAAAATCAATTTAATCAAGTGTAACTATGGTATTTTTTTCTCTTTCAAATATTAGTTTCCTCATTTGAATAATATATTGCAAACATTTTCAAAAATATTAAAAATGTTGCATCAATTATTTCACTATAGACGGATTTTTTTTTTTTGCTGGTTAACAAATAATTTTTATGACAAATAAAAATTAGGTAATCTAGCCTGGGATGCCGATTACAAATAATCTATTGGGTTGGCTGTCTAGTATCCGTGATGAGACCGATACACTGTTAGGCGAAAGTCATATATTATAGGACTGCTTGTGCTTTGATTAGTTTACGTTAGTCATAGCCCCCTCTCAGGCATAAGATTATTGCTCTTGTCTGCTATTGTAAATAAGAATTAGTTGAAGGTGCTCCATTGAGCTAAAGTGTTTGTGTAGTTATGATGTTTTGTTTCTTTGGATAAACTACATTTTCAAGACTTGTTGTTTTCATAAGTAAATAAATACGATTGCTTTATTTTTTAAATATACAGTAAAGGTCAAACTCAAAAACAGGTTATAATATCGATTTGGTCGAAAAAGAACATATTATAATTGCAGTTGACATTATTTTATTGCCATGCAGATTGGTTAGTACCGAAAAAACTAAGATATGCAATGAATACTTTTAATAAACACCAATGACATGTAATTTTTAAGTTACAAATAAAACACCTATTATTAGGTTAGATGAGGTTGCTCAAATTAGGTATATACATTCTTGTTTAGTCCATAGGTATTTTTCGTTTCAGACAACTAATTTTGGAATTTTACACTATGGATAAATTAATCAGGTTAAGACCATAAAAGAAAATCAGTGTACAGATGGATTAAAAAAATCTGAAGAGTGTATTATATCTGTTATTATCAGTATTTTTAAAGAGTGAATTAGTTTTATTTTTATTTCTGACATTAGAAACAAACATATTTTCTGTAGACTATGTTAATACAGTGGATACTATAAATCAAGAAATGTCAACTTTATTTTGATGTATCAACTATCTCATTTTTTTAATTAATAATAATAAAAAATAAATAAACCTCGAGTGTCCGATACTACACTAGTTTCTCCTCGAGTATGTTGCAAACCATGTTTTATTGATATAAGTTTCAATTTTCTTTCAGGTAAGGTAATTGAAAAGTGAAATAGCACAATGCCTCGCAATTGTAAGAATCATCCTGGCAAATTTTATTATGTATGCGGACTGAGGTTCTTACACAACCACACTACAGTAGCGTGCAACCATGAAGGATCTTTGGAAAATTTACCTCCTCTACTTCGGCTGTCCACTTGGTGGGCAAGATAAGATGTGGGCACCACACGCTATCTGTGGTGCCTGTTTGAATGGATTACGTTGACTGGAGCCACAGAAAAGCGTCAATGCCGTTTGGAATATGTACCCATGAAATGGAGAGAGCCTATAGACCATGATGGTGGTTGTTACTTTTGCAAAAACAAGCATAAGATTGTTTATCCAAACCTCGCCTATGCAATTAAACCAGTCTCTCATGATGGCAAAGTGCTCATTTCAATACATAGAGGTTGGGCTGTTGGAAGACAAAATAGAATATGTCAAAGGTGCGACAAATGCAGATCCACCAATCGATCACACCCGATGAAAAGAAATTGGACCCTGAGATATTTACTCAAGATGAGTTGAATGATCTCATTAAGAGTCAAAGTAATCTCTAAAGGTAAAGCAGAACTTCTCACCTTGAGACTGAAGCAGAAACACTTACTCAAGAAGAATTTCCGAGTGTGTCACTATCAAAAATGAAACCACGAATTGGTGACATGCTTTACAGTAAGCAATCCGCTCTGCTAATGTAGTGATATAAATTGACTTTTCAAATAGATGTTTGAACGCAGTTTTAGTGCATAACGGTAATTTAAAACTGAGCATACCAATTGTACACTTTGTTAATCTAATGCAAAAGTATAATAACACGAATACCACAATCAGTGGAATATCTGCGGTGATCTCAAAAGTTATTGGTATGTAAATGGGCATGTAAGGAGGGTTCCCAAAATAGTGTGTTCTCTAGTGCCTTTGGGAGAGCTGAGCTACCAAAGAACATTACATCAGACGTGACTGGCAGCAAAGACGCACATATGATCCATGAATGTGCTATGTGCAGTGTGTCCCACTAGTTAAACGAATAAAGTTTTACACACTAAACTCAGCTTAGTGAAAGATTTTAGAAAGACAAAATCTATTGATTTTCAATATTTAATTAATCTCTATAAAGAAAACCTCTTTCTGATTTATGAGGTAAATGTATTATATTTGGAAGAAGGTACAAGAAAGGTGGGTAGAAACATAAAAGGAACAAAGACAATATGGCTTTTACAGGGAAAAGAATAACTCAGTTTACACTTTACATTACTGCCATTGGACACTTCCTCATGAGTTCCGATAGAATGAAACCCAGGTCAGGGGATTGGGCGGTAGCGATCGATTTTCTTCAAGAGGCAGCCATTACCTCTTTGTCCAATGGCAGTAATGTAAAGAGTGCACTGTGTTCTTCTTTTCATTGTAAAATCCATATTGTGTTAATGCCTTTTATATGTTTTATATTCAACGTTCCTGTACCTTCTTCCAAATATAATATATTTAATAAGAAATTCCCAAAGATAAGCAATGTGAAAAGGAGGGAAGGAATATTTGTGGGACCTCAACCAAGGAACTTATTCAGTTTGAAGATTTTGTTGAATAACGCCTCAGTGCACTAGAACTAAAACCATGGCGGGCTTTAAAATGACTATGTGAACATTTCTTGGGCAACCATAGGTATCCCGAATACAAATAAAATGCTCATTACATATCATGAAATGAGATGTCGCATGTAATTGAAAATACATTTCATACATTCACATCTTGATTTCTTGGGGCTCTCAGTGATGAACAGGGAAAATACTTTCATTGGGACTTAAAAGCTATGAAAAATAATTGTTTAGTGAAAAAAAAAGTACTAGATTTTACTCATTAATTATACCATGATGCTATCCTACAAGTTTCACCATTGTGGAAGAATCAAGCAAGATAACCTTTAAGAGTTTGTGGGATATACTTTTTAATTACACTTTAAAAAATTGAGCTCTACAGGAACTCAAAATTTACTATACAATTTTATAACAAACTAAGAAATAATTCTTGTTTGAACAGTGCTTGACCAAATAAAAGAGATAGATTGATAGAAATGATCAGAGGGTAATTTAATCTCGCTTCTTGTAAATAGCTATGATATGAAAACATGTCAAAACAGTGAGATGTATTTGAGATTTCACTAACTTTACTAAGACTTATTGTCTATAAATGTGTGTGCCCTATAATTTCAAATTGATGTTAATTATTTTAAACATAGAATGAACACAATTTCTTCATAAGGTACACCAAACAATTGGGCAGTTTTATTTTTAAAGATAACTTACAAAGAACATGCGTTGTATTAATCTCCTATTCTTGTGGAATGAAGATAATCTATACTTATAAAATAACATGTCCTGACTGACTGACTGACTGATTGATTCATCATCGCCGAGCGTAAACTATCAAGGCTACAAGCATGAAATTCGGACTGTATATTCATTTTGTTATGTAGGCACCCACTAAGAAAGGATTTTAGAAAATTCCACCCCAAAGGGGTCAAAATAGGGGATGATAATATGTATGAAAAGTATGAGCCGTCATTTTGAAAGTTACATAAACAAAATTTTGTATTTCGGTTATTGACGTAAAACAAATAAATACGTGTTTCAGGAATTTTGGAAATTTTATTTAATAAGGGATGAAAAAGGGGGTGAAAGTTTGTATCGGACTTGCATTATTTTTGATCTGAGGTCAAGTTATGGTCATCAACGTAACGTAATATTTTAATTAATCTGTAAATGCATATGTATATTTTCGTATTTGTATATAATCAATTTCCACGCGAGCAAAGCCGCGGGCAACAGCTATCTAGTACTCTATAGTCAAAATCATCATCACAGCAGTGAAAACCTTGACCTGCAAGACTTTATGTTGAAGTTAAACTTTTTTTTTAATAACAAACAAATTTCAATATCGATTTTAAATACATAATATTATGCTCATCTAAAACATATTGCTTAATATATAACAATACATTAGTTATAATTTTCTAATATTATTTTATTGGGGGGTTTTGTTAAATTTTACAATTTTATACAGTAAGTCTTGCTATAACGTTGAGTTATGTTCCTGAAAAATGCAAAACAACGTTAGAAAAGTTATGTTTTACCGTAAGAATCAAATGTAAAGTCTAGGGTTTAGGTTATAAGCCTACACCATGCCTATTTTCACAGCTAGGTTAATATTGTCTGCTTTTTTCTGCGAATGGAGATGTAAATGAACTACACAGACATTTATACGCCATTTTGAACGGATAAAAACTACTATGATGAAACTAGAAATACAGTATAGCTATATAAAATACAAACACATACAAAGAAAGGTAAACATGAAACCCATGCATGCCTGAACTCAAAGAGAAGGTAATGATGTTTTCCATAGATCAATTTAACACGAAAGATCTGTTCAGTCTGGGTTAAAATGGTGCTAAGGTATTCTGCATAGATGCTGCTATGTCTATTCCACCATTTCTTTAAATTAATGGTCTCGATGGCTGAGGTATTTTTATGTTTAAAACTTCATGTTCAACAATTACAAGGAGAGGGGGAGGGAGACTGTGACAACGCCTACATGACTCATTGTATTGTATGGTAGTAGTTTGAAGGTGGTTGATGATGGGGTATAGGGGTGAGGAATATCTCACATGACTTGCATGACTCATATCACATCGCAAGAACGAGAATCGGGCGGTTAATGAGCAATTCAAACTTGGCATATGATTCAATCGGCTGAAAAATAGTGTTGTAGCCAGTTGTGGCCAACATTATGTATAAAAAAAAAAAGTCACAAACTATTAACAACGTTGTGCTGGGAAATGTTATAGCAGGAATTACTGTACTATACACTATGAAATACTGTTATAGTAATTATCACTGACAACTTCCTCCAACTTTTTAATATTAAAATCTCTTTGAATGTGACATTTCAGAGGAAATAAAATAAGTTAAAAATATGCAACAGTGATAGATTAACATAAAATGTATAAATTGACTGAAAGCTTTATTGACATAAAATATTATAATAACGTATTAAAAAAACTTAGGCTTGATATGTATAGAACTTAAAATTTCACAAAATTGAAAAGAACACAGGATATTAAATGAGATTCAAGATATTATAGAAAACTAATACCACTTAACTTATATTAAAATTTGTGAGACATATTTTGTTTATTAAAAAATAAGTCTTATGAAAAATGAAAACTATGGACCTATACTTAAATGGAGTGTATTAATATATCCCATTTTAAGTTTAACCCACAGTTTTCAAGCCCGTCTTAAATTTGAGATCACATACTCACAAGTTATTAATGTGACAAATTTAAAACTTTTTTTCATTCACAAATTGAGAGTCTGGGAGTGCAAGTAGTTTAGGTGATTTTATATTAGAGCCAGTTCACGATAGGTTTTTACCAGATGACAGTTCGAAAATCATATGTTTAGATTTTGTGTTGCCAACACTTGTAAAAGATCACTGTTTTGTTATAAATGTAGATATCTTTAATCACCTGTTCTATATTACATTTAAAATAACGTAACTTAAGTTTTCTCATACTGTTTTATTTTTTTAAATAATTTCTTTTTATCCAACTCGAAACAATATTTTAAACATAATTAAAAGTACTTATTCTTCGTTTTGGAACATTATTGATTTTGTGTTATATAGTGCACACATCAATACCTTTTAATACAGGCATCATATTTACTTGGAAAAGAGAAAATTATTGTCATTTTTTTTACATACAATAAATGATTTTATGATCATTTTATCTTATTTTGAAATATTTAACTGAATAAAATATTTTCATCAACTGCGAAGGTGCATCATTGTAAAAAACTTGTTTACCGTCATGTTCAACCATATGGTTTAAATTCGTCAGTCGCCATTTTGAAGCTATGTTCGTTAGAAGTTTTTGTGAAAGTGGTGTGAATATTATTTTAAAGTGGAATAAAACAATAAATAAACTTTGTGTCCATCCTCAAATAAATACATAAATAATATTGGCCTAAATTACTGTGGTTAACTATCACATTAATATATTACCATCTGTTTTCATTACAGTCATCCAAAGTGATAGATGTCAGCTGTTGGTGTAGTGATATATTAGGGATTACTTCTAGTAATTTTTCGAGCTGTCATCCAGGTAAACTTAGGTCGTGAATGAATTTTATATATATTCATCCAAGCATATGTTCCAAAGCTATTTTGCCTAGGGGAATGGTTGTTCAGTACTGCTATCTATGAAAATACCTATGAATGGATTCATATTTTGGTGTAAAAGTGCAAGTTTATTAAAAAATATATGGGTATTTAATAAATATGAAAGGGTAAAGAAGTAATTGGTTGATATTTTACAAGGGAATAGTAGTATTCTATTAAATAATATCAAAAGGATTTCAATTAATACATAATAATAAAAAATGCCCTGATTCTTAAAACAATATTTTGTGTGATATTTAATTTAACTTACACAACAATAGCTGACATTTTAATTACAAATTAGAATTAATTTCAAATGGGATTCAAATATGCATCAAGTCAAGATGCAGAATTTGAAACATATAATTTTAGAAAAATAGAGCAATTGAAGGACCCCAGATATTTATTTTACCTGCAAATCTTGAATGTGAATTTGAATCTTTTAAAACATGGCCTTGACCCAAAAGGTTTATTTTACCAAATTAATTTTAAGTTAATGTAGAAAATATAATAAATAAACTAAATGTTAACATTTTTTGTTACAATGCATTCATTATACCAACAATACATTCGGTTAAGTGGTAAACTAGTGGGTCTCGGGCCTTGTTTTTTGATTCGTCATTTTTTTTTACCATTGCCTCTTATTTCCTGTTTAGGTTATACATATATATGACAATTACTTTAAGAGGGTAAGGATGAGGAAGGTAGCATTATAGAAGTAACCTACCCGCATTTGCATGGAAGGAAAATGGAAAACCCGCCCTCAGTAGACCCGACCAGTTTTCGAACCCGTATCTCTCAACCATCAGCAGGCCAGTCTAACATGAGAGTTACACCTTGGACCATCCATCCATCCATTGAAATAATAATAATATTTAGCACCGCGTCTTACTACCCGTTCGGGTTATACGCTTTAAGTACTAATTACGCTAATGGATTAGGAACTGGGAAGGTTGAATTAGAGGAAGTGAACCCGCATTTGCGTGAAGGGAGAGTGGAAAACCATTTAGGAAAAACCACCCTCAGTTCACCTGACCGAGATTCGAACCTCGATCTCCCTGTCCTCAGCAGTCGAGCTCAACATGACAAGCGCGTTAGCCAACTACACCACCGAGGAGGGTTTCATTGAAATAGGTTGACCAATAACTATGTCCAATAATTATGTTGAGTTAATCCACCAATGGACGGTATACAATTTTTAAGCCAATTTAAACTGAAAATTTCAAAAAGTATTTTTTTTAAATCTGTGTCATTATGAATTCCAGGTATTCAAAAGTCCCACCCGTGAAGAAAATAGGACGTATGAAGACCGACTATCAAATAATTAAATATTCAGTGAGTAGTCGAAACAGGTAGTAAAGCGTTGTGCGAAAAAAATCAAATCAATGTAAATGGCTCTAACACAGAACGTGATCGTGTAGACTGAAATAAAGTGTAGTTCCATAAAAGTGTATAATTTTTTAAAAGATAGATTGTCACGTGGATAGTTAAAAGGTTGTGTTAGATAATATAGATTAAACACCTATCTAGCTCTATATAATAGTCAAATATCAAAATCACCAAACATAAATACTAAAATTTGTAATAAATAAAATTAATACTAAAACATAGGTATATTTATACATACTTCATGGCATGGCCGTAAATTTATCAGTGCTGAAATAATGGTTTATCTGTTCACGTTGATGAATTAATGACCAGGGACTGGATGTTGTGCCTGTCCTAGTCTTAAGTTAGATTATAGGATATAGGACATATGAAGCTAAGACAGGCATAGAAGCCTGGTAGTGGAGAAATATATGACTTCAGACGAAGGCTAGAAATAGTAATGGATGTAAAGTAAAAGATTAATTATGGTCATGCATGACTGTTCAAAATTAATTTCCCTACACAATACTTTTCCTTAGCTCAATATTTAGAACAAACAGTGTTTGCAACTCAATTAAATAATGTTAGATAAAATCCTCCAAATAAAATTAATTTTACTAAAGAAATTATAAATGTGCTATAAACAAAACAAAAATTTACATTCTTTCAATGAGATCATCATTCAATCTTCAACTAATTATTCTTAAAAACCAAATAGGATAATGTAAGAGCATTTCCATTAATATTATTATTATCGGAAAAAAGTAAAAATGCAAATTAAAAACTTTAAATGAGTGATGAATACCAAAACTTATTTTTGTGTATGTTTTGTATGATGGAAATATACACGCAAACTCTAATACGCTACAGATTGCTAAAAGATACTCAAGCAAGTTTTATGACATGATAATGATAGTAAAATCACCAAAAAGCAAAGCAGGTTGGAGAAACAAATTCGAGCTACCCTAATATTTAGAATATCAAATACAGCCATAGTGATATATGATTGACTTTTATACTTTTCAATAGTTTATCAACTTTTGTAAAGATATAGCCATGTGCTGGGATCATACTATAAATTAAATGTGACAACTAAACACCCAACCTATTGTTTAGAGTGCCGATTCTCTACTACCGAGGTATCCAGTAATATTTCCGTTTTCACTCATTCTTCACTCACTTCTGGTTGTACAAAGAGTACTATTATAATGCTATGGTTTATCACAGGTGTGTTTTTCATAGTTTTCTAGTTGATGATGTTCTCACACACCGATATAAACACAGTCTTAAATAACTAGTCATGTTCTCACTCTATCAACATAACATGTGCAGAGAATGACTTTGGCCATTATTTTATGTTGGTAATTCAATCTGTTTACAGTAGGATGGGCACTATCGAATGATTTTAACCATCAAATGATCATTCATATAAAGATGCTGTGTTTGTGTATCATTATTTCCAATCATAACAAAGCTGACTTCTAAAATATGATAACAGGTATTTTTTCACACCACATACCATACACAGATACTGTAAATTATTATATGCTCTGCCTGAGGTTTTGGGCCTAGCTCTATTGTGCACTTTATTTATGATAGTGTAAACATGTTATTAAGATTTTATATGCATCTTAAAGTTAAAAAAGGCTGTTTCTATTTACAGCGGAGCCCTGGAACTTAACTCGCAAGATTATTATTAGCACTGCGTCTTACTACCCATTCGGGTTATAGCACTTACCTAATGTGTAATGGTATGGTGATTGTGAGATTAAACGGAGGACCTAAGTTTAACATGGGATCCGAACCACGGTGGAGGCTGGCGTTCCACACATTCACAAGTTGTGATTAATACACGTTTGGTCAGAGGTGAAGGAAGGGTTTGGTAATCAGATAAAACTGTGCCGGGACCGAGGATTGAACCCTGGACCTCCAGGTCACCCTTCTGTTGTAAGAGTAGGGCTCTACCGTAGTACACTAGAATTCTGGGTGCTTTATGTGTAAGAGCATTGTTTATAAACCAAAAATCATGGCTAAATATTTTTAATTGATGTGAAAAAAATTTTAGTTCAATATAGTTACAAGACTAAAAATCCAGACAATGGATCCTATGCTTGAAAAATACAATGTTAACCTTTACCTGTACAGTAGGTCTATTATACCATACATGTAGCTTATTTATTTAACCAACTCAAATAAAAGATAAATGTGTTGACTTTTGATCTAATTATTGCAAAGTAAGGCAAAGAAAAAATTACAAATCATTCACTAAAGCCAAGATGACACATTTAACATTCAATGAAATACAGACAACATTTCACAATATAAACAATGGATACTTTTCATAAAATAATAAATAACAGGTCATCAATGCACAATATGATACAACACAATTCATGTGATTTGTGTTTTTTTGTCAAGCCTAAGCGAGATTCATATTCAATATTACAATTCAAAAAAACTTTTAATAACCTAAATAAAAATATTTCGAGCCTTCATCAAACATGTATTTTCACTCAAATTTTTTTTTTGCAGTTGGTCATATGGAACTTATATGTATAAAGGTCTATTCTGAAGCAAAATGGCCCAAATGTTTATATAAGGAGTGTTTCCTGTTATTAATTTTCTAAGAAATTACCTAACAATGGGCAATTCCTTCAGTCTTCACTCTTAATACTTATGAATAAAATACTATGACAAAATTAGTCAATTTCTTAGAAGAGAACTCCCAGAACAATAATCAATAATATTACACTATATAATGGGTGTTTCATAATTATCACGAAAATAAATATGATTTTAGTTATATGAATATGAGCTAAGTGTTGGGACTCACTACTATTCAAGGCAACGACCGTTGCTAATTCAGAGGGAAAAAAACACTTTATAGGTCCAACAATTTTGATTTTGCACAAATTAACCAATCCACACAGTAGGATAAAGTCTATTTTCCCAATATGAAGCAAACTCGAATTAATTACTAATTAAATATTCTCAAAGCTGAATCGAAGTTTGAATATTTTTGAATAGTTATTTTATGTTTGAAAAAATAATATCTATTAATGCTTATTTAAATAACATTGAAAAGAGATGGAAAGCCAAATTAAACCCAAAAGTTAACATTTAAAACCCAATCAAACACGTCACAGTAGTTTTCAGGCAAGATCCATCTGCCCCCTTCTTCAAAATAAATATTGGAAACAATATTGGGACAGTGTGTTTTTTCGAAAATAAAAATAAGAGAGAAAGATACAGTGTAACCAAAGAAACTACTTACACCAACATTTTTTTTATCAATGTCACAGCGTACCACAACAAATTAACCCAAATAAAGATCCACATAAGCAACGCTTATAATAATTACTTCTTAAAAACTGTGTCTGTTTCCTTTCAAATCTCTTGTCTTATTACCAACCAGAATATAATATTTTACCACAAACCTTTCCTAGCAACGAGTGATCAATATACACTTAAAGACATAAAATATGTGAAATCTTCACTATGTAAAGCTGTATTTATTTTGCCTTCCACAATTTTTATAAGTTTTCAAATACACATTGACCAGTGACGTAGTATAGTAATATTATTCATTCATTGATACAAGCATTATAATTTAAATTACAAGCTTTCACAGGTTTTGTGTCTTTAAGTGTACCTATGAACTGACCGGCCAGGGTCATCCTCCATATACAGTCCTGTTTGTTCAGGGTGGCTCTTCATGGAAGCCCTGTCAAGGTTATTCATAGCTCCCTTCTTCCTTTTCCTCCCGAGCTGACAAGAATAGTTTCTGAACTCCAAATGTGAATTTACCTAAAACAGATACAGCCCAATTGACATAATAGTCAACATACATAAAATAATACACAGGAAAAAATATTTCTCTCTTCACTGTGTCTTCATATAAGAACTTAATTTTTTTTTTAAATCGGGTGATACTATGTATGAAATAAAGTGTATTACACATGTTAAAAATATGTAATGAAATATATATGATTTTCTAAACTGAGACTTTAATTAGCATCGCATCGCATCTTACTACTCATTCAGGTTGTACAGTGACATAATATTAAAACAATTATTTGTTTTAGTTAGGGTTTTTTTTTTTCAAAAATAGTCATAAATAATTAATAAATATACAATTATCTGAAACATAGTCTAGTTTTGGGAGTCAAACCAATCTCCCAGCACTCAAATAACAAGCAGTTTAGGTCAATGGGTGATTGATTGGCTGACGCCCGAAGCTCAACTGCATATTATATGGATCTAAGAATCATACTCACCGAGGGCATGTATAAACCAAGATGGCTTCTTTTCCCAGACTACTCCGAGGAAGAAGGCGGGAATCCCCGTCACAGTAATAAGGACGCCCATGCCCACCTCGTATGGGACGTAGTAGCATGGTACGAACACCAGGAACATACAGACCACGATGAACACAATGGGACCCACAGAGAAACCTATACACATGTGAGGACATGTTAATGTGATCATTGATAGGGAATAGCCAAGAAAACTAACACATATATGTGAAACATCTTTTAATATGGATTTAAAAAATATGCTTTCACAAGCCTCTAATATCTTTTACCCCAGTTTTTCACCACATCCTACTGACCATTCAGGTGTTAATGGGGAGGAATGTGAAAGGTATAATTTAGAAAAAATTTACCCTCATTTATGGGGAGAGAGAGAGTGAGAAAACATATACTACACCTTGCTAGAATTTGAACCCTGAACTCTATATACCCGTCTAACTAAACTAATTAGGCTTCACATTAACACTATATGCCCACTGGCACGGGTCACCAAGTAAATTGGAGATGTGAACTAGACAAACCTGGAGATGACTCTCATCATCAGGAACTGTTTCCAACTTGTAGACAGGTCACTAATGTAAAATGCTTCCATATATCTCTTTTCTCCTCCTCACTTACAGGCTTGTTGTTAACTGCGCCTTTCATCTCCTCCTTGATATTTTCCCCGACATACTTATCTACATAATTCTCTTGGGTATTCTCTCTTTCTGCATCCTCATTACATGCCCAATGCCAGTACCATCTAATCCTTGCTTCTTCTATTATCTCATGGAAGCCTTGTACTCCAACTCTTGCCCAAACATCTTTATTCCTAATCTATTTCTCCTGTAAAACCTAGCAAGCTCCTCGAAAACTTCATTTCTCAAGCCGCCACATTCCTGGTCTCTTTTGAGCTAAGGAACAAAAATTTTGTGCCCACAGTCATGTATTTATTATTAATATTAAGTATTCTGTCTTACGATAGGCCCGTTCCTTTTGTCAGTGAACTTAGATCGCCAATTCACCCTGTCCTCTGTCTCCTCCTTCAACTCCGAGAATTCTCTTATTTCCTTTAAGTCATACAATAATTGAATCCTCCTTATTCCTAAGCTCATCTTTCCCACAACCTTTCCTTCCATGACGTCATGCAGAAGACAGTTCCTCCTAAGGATGTGTCTGATCCAGATTGCTTTGCACCGAAAAATCCCAATCAGAAATGTTCTCGTCTCACCCACTATTCTTAGGACTCCTTCATTTGTCAACCTATCTGTCCACCTGATCTTTCTCAAGTCTTTATATTACAAATATAGATGGGACCCTTGAATCCCTCTTATCCTTAATGATAAATGAGATTCAAGGATTCAAGACTGAAATCCTTTAAAAACAATATTTTTTCAATTTTTCACATGAAATTTATATTAAGTTCTAATACAGCTTATTGGTGGTTGAGAACCAATTATAATTATCGGATAAACTTAACAACTAGAAACCAAACCTTCAGGATTTGAAGGTGAATTGGAGATTCAGATTAGTAAAATCGTGGATTTGACTCAACTATAATGATACAAGCTCTACTTTATTTTCTCTCACTCACTTTAATTGGGCGGGTCATGTTGGGGCGTTTATATCTCAGCCAAAGCATCCCACCGACTGACAACATGATGAAGAAGGATTCCACAAAACTTGAATACGTGATGAGCACGTAGACATCACTTGTACACAACATTATCAGTGACAAAATATTCTGAAATTAAAAATAATAATAATAAGCGTTTATTATAGATGGACGGGAACTACTTTTTATTTTGGTACAGGAACTGGATGGGAAATGAGTCAAAATATCGTGACTCGGGACGAGAAATTTTAGAATCATACTTTAGAATAATTTTAGATTAAAAATATATTGATAACTAATATAGTAAGACTTAAAAGTTATATTATTATTAAAACCTGCTTCAGTGGCCGCATGGTCAAAGGCATCACTCTCGCAATAGATTAGACCGCCGATAATGGGAAGATTGTAGTTCGATCCTGGCCAGGTGTACTAAGGGTGGTTTTTTCTAAACGGTTTCCCACTATCCACGCAAATGTGGGTACATCTATTCTAAATTCAAGCTTTCTCATTCTTAACACACTAGTCACTAGTAAATGGGCGCATAGGCCTAACTGAAATGGGTTATAAGACACGGTCCTAAGAAAATTGCTAAAGGTAATAAAAATATTTAAAAAATAGTTTTTTGCGAATAGAATTTTTTATCAAATCAAATAACAAAATTTTGAATTGATATCAAATAATACAAATCACATGGCTGATTTTATTAAATTTTCTATGGAAATTATTTTTACTTGTTAATTTCTTTTGAAAGTAGTGTTTTATGTTTAAATATTTGCAGAGCACAAAAAATAATACAAAACATAATGTTTGGTCAAAGTATTAAACTGCAAAGTATTATATATGTTTGAATCCTCTTAAAAGTTACTTAGGTTTATTAAAATTCCTTAAATGTTATCTAGGTTTAATATCCTTTAAATGTTCTCGCTAGGTTTGACACCCCTTATACTCTACCTGGCTGGCTCGCCAACAACAGACCTGTTGATCCCTCATAAATGGTTGACCTTGGAAAGCTACTTCCTTCCCCCCTTCCACTCATTTTCACACCCCTAAAGATAGTAGAATATATCTTTGTCCTTCTCTAAATCTGTCAAGGCTTTCACTTACTGAACCTAACAAATAACTGTTGATAGACAGAGCATAATGTAACCCACCTCCCCAACTTGTTTATCTCTCTACAAGTGGTAAAATAACTCTCTCCCCATTCCAACCTCCAAGTTTGCTAAATAACAAAGAAGAACAAAGAGATTAACAGTGATGAGTTAGTAGTAACTGCTGAAACACCAGCACCCTGTTCCCTTCGGTTTGTTTCGTGGAGCACTATGTTTTGTCTCCCACTGAAAGAAACTTTTCAGAAAGGGTCATTCCCTCCCGACCTTTTCCTGGTTTGGATTCAATACGTCGAGATTAAATAAGAAATTAAAGATTCTGATTCAATTAAATTTTAACTAAAATATTCAGTTATTTATGTGAGAAGGTACAGGAATGAGGAATAGAAACACAATATATATTTTACAATGAAAAGAACAGAGTTAACACTTTACATTGCTGCCACTGGACAAAGTGGTAATGGCTGCCGTTTGAAGAAAATCAATCGTTTCCACCCAAGCTATTGAATGAAATCCATCAGGAGGGAGTGTGAAATGCACAAAGCAACTTACAATGAGACGAGGGAGGAAGTAATTTATAAAGTGTACTCCTTTTTACTACCACTGGGTACATTTTTCCCGATATCACGAGTACCAATGCGTCGTTGCTGAGCACATCCTATTCCTTATTTTACATGGTTGGGTAACGTTTCACTTGGAAATCAAACAAAGAAAAGCAAGCTCCGTCATAATTCACCGATGATTTATTTTAACCTAGTCTGGGCAGGTACACTCGAATCCACTTATCTGTCTACTATCTGAACACTTTGCACAGTACAATAATTGCCTCGTTTCTCATCGTCCGTCTCATACCTCAACCCCAACTTCACTGTCCCATACTCCACCACACCACCTCTCCACAGAGCGAGCGAGGTACGTCTAGCGACACACCTTCCACTCCCCAAGTGAGTGAGTTGTCTAGCGACACACCTTCCCTCCTAAAGCGAGCGAGGTACGTCTAGCGACACACCTTCCACTCCCCAGAGCGAGCGAGGTATGTCTAGCGACACACCTTCTACTCCCCAGAGCGAGCGAGTATGTCTAGCGACACACCTTCTACTCCCCAAAGCGAGCGAGGTACGTCTAGCGACACACCTTCCACTCCCCAGAGCGAGCGAGGTACGTCTAGCGACACACCTTCCACTCCCCAGAGCGAGCGAGGTACGTCTAAGACAAACCTTCCAATCAGACAACAAGGTGTGACATAGACAGCACAAAAGAATAGGACACTTTGATAGTAGCATGATATCTCAACATTCTCCCTCGTGAGAGAAGTAATTACCGTTATATAAATATTAAATGTTTTGCTGATCATGCTGATGCCGATTATTCATTGCTGACTAGGCTGATCATGCTGATGCCGATAATTTATTGCTGACTCGGCTAATCATGCCGATGCCAGTAATTCGGTTTATTCAAACTTTAAATATTACAAAGATAATGTGTATTAATAAAACTAAAAGATCAACTGTTCACATGGGCCTTTTTTATTTTGTTCAGTGTTGTAGGTTTACTTATACAGGTTAACATGAAAACTAAAGTTAATTTGAATATGGTTCACTTTATCATTGGTGTTGACACATTTTAAAGATAGGAAAGTGGGGTCAATTAGACCGAAACTAAGATAAGTTTGAAACATGTTAATTCAAGTATTTTATTTTGAAATCTGAGCTTAGAATATAATGGCAAATATATTAATTTTAGAATAAAAACAGAATAAGATATCTCGTCCATTGAATTTGTCAGAGCTTGTATTGAAATAAAGATAAGTTCTGAATCCATGATGTAGTTTTGAAACCTCCGATAGTTCTTTAGTTTCAACTTTCATTGAATTTTCCCATGACCCTACCTCAGCTTTGGCTTACCCAGAATCTTCATCCCTTTTAACTTCCCTTGACTCTACCTCATCTTTGGCTTACTTTGAATCCTTCCCAGTTTTAGCTTCCCTTGACTATTCCCCAGTTTTGGCTTCCCTTGAATCATCCTCGCTTGGTTCAGATGGCAGTTTACGAGTTGACCTTATGGATGACCTTGCAAAGACAATTTCTCCCTGCCGGAAGGAGCAGTTAACAGAATATAAACATGATTGTGCCATAATCGGCAGAAGATCGAATTGATAATCAGCATTTGTTCAGTCATAATAAATATTAACATTTAGTTATAATTTATCTTTGCTCACCAAGAACACTAAGGAGGGTGTCGGGGTGAATCTCTTGACGTTGATGTGGGACAACATGGCTGGAAAATGGCCGTACCTTGCACCCACAAAACACATCCTGGAAACAAGGAAAGTCAATAAATCTACCATACTCATTAGGTGCACACCTTAAATCAACTACAAAATCACTCTCTACTACCATACTCATTAGGTGCACACCTTAAATTAACTACAAAATCACTCTCTACTACCATAATTACAAAGCCAGCAAAGGAATATGACTGAATCAGTAAAACATGACCAACTGTTCCCAGCCTGTGGCCGGGTCAGTTTAGTAAAATGCTTCCATCTTCCTCTATCCTTTCATCATTATTCACCCTACATTTGTTTCCATTCCTCTCCTCTCACTTGCACACCTACTGTTATCTGCTCCTCAGTAAATAAAGAAAATAACTATCTCTATGCACTAGAATTACTTAGAAAATGTTCTATTGCAGAATTTTTTTAATATTTTGTTTCAATCTGATAAATAAAGTTAATATCATAACTTACAATTCAATTACTCTACATTGTTACAGATAAATATTGATTTGTAGTGTATATAAAAGCTCCAAATTATAATACTTGGAACATAAAATAGGTATTTTAGCTGTGAATATTTTTTTTGGCGAAGCTATGTGGTTAAAGGTGTATTTTGTTCACCAATTAATTTATTTTTTTAGCATCGCGCCTTACTAACTGTTAAGGTTGCACGCTATTTAATTGATTGATTATTTGATTATTAAAATCCACTTTTATAATTATTTTTTGGCAAACATAAGTTTTCCTTATCCATATTTTTTATATAGAAATCCAATTTTGTAACTAACCTAAGCCAATATTTTTTTCAAACCTCAAACAAAGAACTATGCTTATTGTGTTTCTGTACAAGAAAGTGAAAGTACATTTTTTAGCTATCAGATAAAGTATTGTTGATAAATGGTGTCACCTGGATGAGGTCATGATGTGGACACTCAGCCCCCCGAAAGCTGAGAGAGCCACCAGTAGCGGCATGGACCACGACATCATACCCAGTACTCGGTCAGCAAACGTCTGGAATCAATGACATAAAACACACACTTTTACAGTAACATACACTTGAGGTAACAAAGGAACAAACGGCACCAACCTACGGTATTAAATTGACAATAAAAGATAATAAAGGGTTACCTTACCAGAAAAATTTAGCCTTTATTAGAGTTCATGATCACCTGCTTCGGTGGACGCATGGTCTAATACGCTACTATCACAGTAGACTAAACAACCGATGACAGGGAGATCAAGGTTCAAATCTCGGTTGGGTGTACCGAGGGTGGTTTTTCCACTCTCACTTCACACACATGCGGGTACACTTCCTATAAATATAACCTTCCTTATCTCTAACAAACCATTAGCGTAGTTAGTACGTAGGAGTATAACCAGAACTTGCCCCTTTAGTTTCCTTTCATAGCACTTGAGTTAACTACTTATTGGATCCTTTGGGATGTCTGTATCATATAAAATTTTATAATAAAGGAAATTGATAAAACTAAAGAAATATGAAAAATAAACTACTAAGAATAAGAATAAATTTGATGAAGAAAGCCCACCTAGGGAAAGAGGAAAGATGTGGGAAGAATCCAATGCACAAAGGTGACATCTTCTTCCTTTCTTCTGTCTTCTATAGTAGAAGTAGTCACACACACATTTTAAACACAAATATAATAATATTTCGGCATTGTTGTTTGATAAAGGCAACAATGCCGAAATATTATTATATTTGTGTTTAAAATGTGTGTGTGACTACTTCTACTATAGAAGACAGAAGAAAGGAAGAAGATGTCACCTTTGTGCATTGGATTCTTCCCACATCTTTCCTCTTTCCCTAGGTGGGCTTTCTTCATCAAATTTATTCTTATTCTTAGTAGTTTATTTTTCCTATTTCTTTAGTTTTATCAATTTCCTTTATTATAAAATTATCTAGCCATTGGGCCACCTCATTTTTGTATCATATAAAAAGTGTTTAAAGCAAGGTTTTTCAAGTAATATAATACATTTTTAGTAAACTCAAAATTGAAATCTTTACAAAGTGATGTAACACATGGCAAATGAAATCTCAAAATTATATTACAAGTCATAAATTACTAAGAATTTCATAGATATAATTTCTCATTTAGACATTATGTTTAACAATGAGGTGGCCCAATATAGAGATAAATTTATAACGAAAATTGATGAAAATAAAGAAAAAGGAAAAATAAACTAATAAGTGTAAATTTAATGAAGAAAGCCCACACAGGGAAAGAGGAAAAATGTGGGAAGAATCCAATGAACAAAGGTGGTGGCGTCTTTCTTTCTTCTGGCTTCTATAGTAGAAATAGTCAAACACAAATTTTAACACAAATAATATTTCAGCATTGTTGTCTTTACCAAATAAAAAGAGAAGAGGAATTACACTTTACACAAAAAGTGAATTACTCCATTTTGAATTAAAAAAGAAACTGTTGTGAGGGTAAAGATAAATTTCTCTAAAGCTTTGGCTTTGATTATTCCTTTTTCTTTACCTTTATCAATTTACATTTATATAAATTAATGAGACAATATTAAGGAACATGGAAGTAGTTTTACTATTTATTAATACTTTTCTTTTGTTTCAATCAGAAAAAACACATACACATATTTTTTTTTTAAATAGCATTTTATTAATTAATAACGTCGCTTAAGAAAATGAAACATAAAACAGTAAATTTAATCTAAATGTAATCATGTTGAGGGTACTGAGTGACAAGCCCAATGGGAGAAACCCTCGAGAAGACATAAACGCAGATGGGAGGATAACATTAGAATGGACCTGAAAGAGATAGGTTGTAATGAGGTGGACTGGATAGAACTAGCTAAAGACAGTGCTAGGGTGTAATGAGGTGGACTGGATATAACTAGCTAAAGACAGTGCTAGGCTGTAATAAGGTGTACTGGATAGAACTAGCTCAAGATAGTGATAGGGTGTAATGAGGTGGACTGGATATAACTAGCTAAAGACAGTGCTAGGGTGTAATGAGGTGGACTGGATAGAACTAGCTCAAGATAGTGCTAGGGTGTAATGAGGTGGACTGGATAGAACTAGCTCAAGATAGTGCTAGGGTGTAATGAGGTGGACTGGATAGAACTAGCTAAAGACAGTGCTAGGGTGTAATGAGGTGGACTGGATAGAACTAACTAAAGATAGAGATAGGGTGTAATGATGTGGACTGGATATAACTAGCTCAAGACAGTGCTAGGGTGTAATAAGGTGGACTGGATATAACTAGCTCAAGACAGTGCTAGGGTGTAATAAGGTGGACTGGATATAACTAGCTCAAGATAGTGCTAGGGTGTAATGAGGTGGACTGGATAGAACTAGCTCAAGATAGTGCTAGGGTGTAATGAGGTGGACTGGATAGAACTAGCTCAAGATAGTGCTAGGGTGTAATGAGGTGGACTGGATAGAACTAGCTCAAGATAGTGCTAGGGTGTAATGAGGTGGACTGGATAGAACTAGCTCAAGATAGTGCTAGGGTTGTAATGAGGTGGACTGGATAGAACTAGCTAAAGACAGTGCTAGGGTGTAATGAGGTGGACTGGATAGAACTAACTAAAGATAGAGATAGGGTGTAATGAGGTGGACTGGATAGAACTAACTAAAGATAGAGATAGGGTGTAATGATGTGGACTGGATATAACTAGCTCAAGACAGTGCTAGGGTGTAATAAGGTGGACTGGATATAACTAGCTCAAGATAGTGCTAGGGTGTAATGAGGTGGACTGGATAGAACTAGCTCAAGATAGTGCTAGGGTGTGATGAGGTGGACTGGATAGAACTAGCTCAAGATAGTGCTAGGGTGTAATGAGGTGGACTGGATATAACTAGCTCAAGACAGTGCTAGGGTGTAATGAGGTGGACTGGATATAACTAGCTCAAGACAGTGATAGGGTGTAATGAGGTGGACTGGATAGAACTAGCTCAAGATAGTGCTAGGGTGTAATGAGGTGGACTGGATATAACTAGCTCAAGACAGTGCTAGGCTGTAATAAGGTGGACTGGATAGAACTAGCTCCAGCTAGGGATAGGGTGTAATGAGGGAGATTGGATAGAATTAGCTCGAGATAGAGGTAGGATGTAATGAGGTGGAATGGATAGAACTAGCTCAAGATATGTATAGCTGGTGTACTTTTGTAAGTTCGGCAATGAGCTCTAGAGATCTTAATGCCATAGAGTAAGGTAAGTAATAAAACACGAACAAAGATTCTTTAGGCCATACAAAGTGAATAAGCCTTACCACTGCAATGGCATTGGAAGCCTCCATGGCCATCGGTGTCAACACAGCCAAATACGCAACATTTGCGAATACGTATATGAGTGTGACCAACGGAAGGGAGATGTAGATGGCACGAGGTAGGTTCCTAAACAAAATATGATTTTGAAATAAGGTATGAAAAAGAATAGAAAAAAATAAAAACTGAACGACTTACAAAAAGATAAAAAGGAAATGGTTGGTTGGTAGCAATAATTTCAACTTAATACAATATTTTCATTTCACTTGACTTTGGTTGAAGGGCTATCCCCCCCTTTCCATGATTATATTTGTGTTTGATAAAACAAATAAGGATCCTTTAATTCTTTAGATAAATGCAAACAAATGCTCGGAACCAATGCACTATTAAATACTATTTATTTAATCCTAAAATTGAACAATTTATAAATAATTGGTAAATAAACAGTAATTATTTTTGCACAAATTGCACTAATTGATGTAAATAGTTAAGCTGTGCAAGTTTTATGACAATAAAATGTGGTTTTATTTTAAATAAACTACATTTTGCAAAAAACACATTGATTTGAACATATAGCATTTTCCTAGAGTTAAAATAATTCAGCACTTCTCAAATACTTTATAAAGAATAGTTACTATTCTGAATATATATATATATATAATGCAATTGTTGAGGCAATTCGGAAAGGTATATTTATATATATATATATATATATATATATATATATATATATCACAATAATTATCTTCAAAAAGAATATATGAATGTTCAAAGCAAAAAATACCTTTTCTGAATTTCCTCAACAATTGCATTAATTGGCCTAAGAGGTAAATTTAGATTTTAAATACCATCAATTCTTATTTAAAAAAATAATCCAAATACATACACGTAAGGATTTTTCAGTTCTTCGGTCATGAAGTTCAAATAGTTCCTGAAACACAAACGAGAGTACTAATTTGTTGGCAAAAATGTAATCTATTGTTTAAAATGCAACTTTTTAGTTTCTAGACATTTTTATATTTTAGATAAAAAATACTAATGTTATGACTGTCTGAATTTTGTTATATTTAGAAGATACAAGAAAGATGGATGAAAACATATAAAAGAGGACGAAACACAATATGACTTTTCCCATTAAAAGAAGAACACAGTTCACACTTTATATTGCCCCCTCTTGAGAAAATAGATCATTAATGCCAAATCCTCCGACCTAAGTTTCATTCCTTCCTACATCTTCATCCAAATATAAGAGACTGTACCTCATAAAGTGAAAAAAGGTTTTCCCTCAACGACTTGACATTGATCTTTCCGTCTTTATCAATATTTAAAATATATTTTAACTTAAATATTATCATTTTTCTTATTTTCAGTTATTTTAAATTAAATTAATCTTTTCTAACGACAGCCATGTTTCTATATTTCTTTCTTTTAGGTGCACATGTTTGAAGCATGGTTTATTTCCAGGTTGTATTATGCAGTATTTAAGAGCAGGTGCATAGTTAAGCCATGCCTATTTTTAGTTCTCGAACTCAAATAAAATAACCCCATTGGTAGATTGAAAGAAGTGTGAGCTGGATTTGAGAGTACAAAACTACGGGAATATAGACCCAAGCCTTGAACTTGTCTTCCCCGATGAATCGTCATGTGGAACAGACATGTTATGAACTATCGCTATAAAATATATATTATCAACATGTTCGAGTGTTAAATAGTTAACAAATAATATGTATGCATTTAAATAAATATCAACAAGTGAACAAGTATTTTTCTTAAAGTAACATCCTATCAATGCAATTCAATATGACATAGCTGAAAGACGACAAACGAAAGACTTCCAAACGACACCTTTAAGTAGAATATGAAACGAGGACGGCGAACAGCTCGTAACAAAAGAAGCCCAACCCGTGGAATGTTACAGACTGTCTATCTGTAAGCTACTCAAAATATTTGAAATAATTTATAGATTTCCTTCAAACATCATCATACCATACACAATAACTTACGCATATATAGTTTATTTTTGTATATTCTTTGTGAATTTTGAAGAGCCAAAAAATAACATTAAATTCAAAGTCTAAATATATACCCTATCATAAAAATAAACAATATGTTCTTAATGATCCATAAATATAAAAACTAATAAATTTTTTTCTAAAAATCAAGTTTGGCTTTTCCAATATACGGTAATAAATGCCCAAATAAATCAATAATTCACTCACTCAATGGTAACTTTTTTTTAATGTTTAAAGTCATTCAAGAAATTGAACTGAAATGGTGTGCTGTTGAGTAATGTACTATTTTAATAAGAGTGTCATGCCAAAAATTGTTCAGTTGTGAAATAGGGGCTTAGAAAAGTATTAAAAACATACCGAAAGGAACTTGTAGGATTTTAAAATAAAGATTGATTGTTTATTGTTAGAATAAGTTTTTCAAACATGAGCCCAACTGTACACATGGTTTTAAATAATAACAAAATATAGTTTTACCAGCCAGAATATGAAAATATTCCAGAATAAAACGCTACAGCAATTTTTCCTGGATCTGTGGAGCCCCCTTCAAATGCATTTTCAAAGTTAGAAGCATTTCCTGCAAGTAGAAAACACAAAGGATTATATTGTATCAATTTTAAATGATGCAACACTCGTAACATGAATCAGTTGTTTCAACACATAAGAAAGGTGTTGGTTATAAAGTTGAGTCAAGTCCTTCATTTCATCTCACAATCACCCTAACATTACACATTAGCGTAAGTGTGTACTACCCGAACGGGTAGTAATATGTGGTGCATAATAATAATAATAAAAATATAATAAAAATAACAATAACTAACAACAATAACAAAATAAACAATAACAATAAATAATAATAAATAATATTTTATTATTATATGAATAACTATCTACAAACATATTATGAAGATGTAGCCAGCTCAATGTATGTAGCAGTAAAAGCTTGAAGCTTATGCATGTGTCCTACTCAATTCCCAATAAGGTAAGCGAGCTCCATCGATTTATCTACCAATACCTTTCAAAATATAATAAGAGAAACTGTCTAGGAATTTTGCAACAAATTAAATAAAACTCTGGTCCCAGAAAGAAAAAAAAACTTTTAATACTTATCATATTAATTAGTAGAACTTACCCATAAGTAAGTAGCTTAATCCTGCGATGATAATTAAAACTAAAGCCAGAATTTTTGTAAACATGAAACATTCTGCATTTTAGTTGTCTGTTTTATATCGTAACAGTTCATGAATGTCAAAAAACCTGTAAAGGAAAAGAAATGCCAGTATTACTATCCTTGTTGCGTGTAAATTTTCAATAAATGATAAAATAACATTAAATGAATAATCTGACTAAATCGTGTTTAATAGGCAGAATTGTATTTGGTCAAAAGCTTTTTTTTTTTGTGATAGGAATCTAATGGGGACAGGAAGGACATACTTCAAGTACAAATATTTTTGTTAAATACAAAGTTTTACTCATTTTATTCTACTGTATAGCCTACTAAACATATAAAGGGAATGGTAAAATACAGGGTAAAGCTTTCTCTCCAATTTGTACTTGCAGGTCAAAACTAGGGGTGGAGTGTTGCAACCCACCATCCCCCCCACAGTTTCCCATTCAACAGACCTAGCTACTAGCAGAGTTGGTTGAAAGATACTGTACTTCTGACACAATCAACTTGCCTAACGTGAGCTATGTATCCTAAGGGAACAGGTTGAGAGATGAGACTATAGCGCTGGAAAATCATCAATACATCACTAGAAAATTATTTTATATTTAAATTGATATAACTTTGTTACAATTTTGGATGTGGCGATGCATTGTCTATCACAATGTATCATCTACAGCGATGTGGGATGTACTAAAATATATTTTATATCCCGATACATTGTCTGCTTGATAAATTGGCTACCACAATATAACATGTGTTTGATCCCGAACTAGAATAATTGTAATTGTAATTTATTTACCTTCTTACATTTCTCATTTTTATATTACTGCAAGGGAAAACTTAAAATAATATGGTCAATAATGTGTTGAAACTCTGATATTTATATTTCATGTCCTAAATCCTAATGCAGAATCAAATTATGCTTCAAATGCAACAAATGCTGTTGTATTGAGTTTAATAATTTGTGTTGTAAATAATAAATATATTAACATCAAAAACTTGATTAGGGATCAACAAATCAAGGGTTTCAGGCCATCATAAATCTTAATATTTTCAAAAATTAAACTAGAATTTTAAATAATTATTTAGAGAATCTGATCTCGCAAAGATTTCTTCATTCAAATGCTTATTCTTGGCAGAAATACTAAACACTAGTTTTTTAGTGATCAGAGTGTAAACAAAATATCCCCATACTCCCCCACAAAAAATATAAAATTGTCTTTAGCTTCCATGGACAAAAATACAATTTTCTAACCTCCCCCCCACCCTCCACCACCTGTTGTATGCGAAACATAACAATGAAAGCTTAAAAATTTAAATCACAATACTGAGATTTAATGGAAATGATATGTCACAATGTTAAAATCCTTAAATCATCCAAGCATAGTTGAGAGTGAATTGTAAGGAATTGCAGTTCAGCGTTTAAATAGCTTAATTGAAAAATCAGTGTGGGAATGCAATTCTTACAACAGCTGGTTAGAATCAATCCAAAGACTTCACAAGTCAGAGTAGAGCATAGGCTTACCAAAAACTCAACTAACCTTGCTAGTGTCAATTGATTTAAAACTAACATTTATAGGACACTTAGAATGCTTAGTCTAAATTATTCAATTTTGAAACCTCCTTAAAATAAGGACAATTTGAAACCCACACAAGCTGTTCCGTAATTCAAACAAGTCCTTCAAAGATGCCAGGATAATCATCAATTATGTCCAGAGAATGACCAAAGATATTGTTCAATTCCTGTGGTAAATTTATTTTATCATAAAAATTGTGTGATCTTTAGCTGACAAGCTACACATTTTTAGTTAAGAAAGCTAACATTATGGTCAATATTAAGTTTGTAATAGTCTACTCACAAATAGTTACAGCGGCAATTAGTCTCACAGCACTGTCCGGATTAGAACAGTTGGGAAAAAATGGCTGGATGACATAGTTAGCAAATGTTAAACCCATAATAGCATTTGTTGTTGGCCTGGAAAAAATATTGAATATATATTAGTTGTGTATTCTATTTGGCAACTGCCATGGCACGTAATATAATTGTCAACGCAGTAGCGCTGGTGAGTAAGCGCTATACCAGGTTTGCTACTTTTACGAATACTATCAGTTTTTGAGGATTTTAAAGGTATAAAATGGATCACTGGATTGAGTATTTTCACAGATATTTAGGTTTTTTTTGACGGCTTCAGCATAAAATTTAATAGCTGTTTGAGAAAAATAGAACCACTTTTTCCTTAAAATTAGCCTCACCTTTTGCATGCCTCTACTTATAAACGATTCCCTTGTAGTAAGAAACACTGTAAAAATTCCCAATCAAGAGTAAAACCAGAGAACTTCGGAGGTAAAAAAAACTATCTGTTAAGGTGATTTTCCAACAGAGTGACCGAGTTATGTCTCCAAAATGAGAAACAAGTTCTAGTTTTTTGAAACAAAACCAAACCTTTGTTTCCAACAAACCAATCAAAAACCAATGGCAATTTTCTTTTTATTCTCAGTTCTTTTCTACTACGCAGACACGTCATACGGTACAGTCAAGTCCTCTGACAATAACTTGATCATCAATGGTTGTGGGTTGTCATAATTAAGCCTCTACAGAAGAAAGAATAATGGAGGCCAAGGTAATGGGTGAATTCACTTTTAAAATAAAATTGTATACACTAACCCGAACAAAGCACGTACCATCGGGTTCAACACCTTGCAGGACTATGCAGACAGGGGAAGGTTTTGTACAAAACTGTTGTGTTATTACTGAGTAGACTGTTTCACAGAAACTAGACAAAGCTCGAAAAGCTCTTGATCTTTCCGCTCCAAGTTGAGACTTCCAGTTGTTGACAAAAACCATTACCTGCAGCTCAAGAGTCTCTGAGTTGTTTCAGTTTTGCCGGTCTGGTGGAAAACCACCTTTACACTAGAGCTAATCTCAGTCACAAAAAACTCTCGTGAAATAAAAGAGAGTATAATGAACCAAACGTACACAAAATTAGCATAGCATCCCAAAGGTAGAGGAAGGCTGGAAGTGGTCCAAAGGCCTCAAATATATAGGCGTAGTCTCCACCTGACTTAGGGATGGAGGTTCCTAGCTCAGCGTAGCAGAGCGCTCCGATCATGGAGAGCAGGCCACAAAGCATCCATATTACAAGGGACAAGCCGACAGACTTCACTTCCATGATCACCCCTTTCGGGGAAACAAAGATACCTGCGCAAAGGGAAGAGAGTTGTTAAAAAAAATATCTTCACAAATATAAGATCATGTAGATCTAACCAGCTCTAGTAATATCTTGATTCTAGTGGATGCTTTTAAAATATTAGTTTCACTATTTTTTACCTGTGGATAGTACGTATAGGTAATAATAAAATATATTAAAGATAAAAAGATACCCATTAGAATTCCATATGAAGCACAAGCCAGCAACTCCTGTATATCATTATTACGAAGCTCAAAAAAATGCCAACAGTCTCTACTTTTGTATTACAACAAACTTAGATTCCCACTTTCATAAACATATATTAACTGTTTGTGATTAAATTATGTTAGATATGCAACTATTTATTATAAGTTTCCCAGTGGAATAAAAAGTAAGGACATCTCCTAAAAAGTTCAAAACTAAAATGTCTATCAATTTCTTGTTTGAAAATTGTTACTAAATGGTATAGGCCGAGAGACTAGCTAATTTTCTTATTTAAAAATAATGTCAGTTATAAGTAACTTAATTAATTTGTTTTATGTTATGATGTAGGAGCCTATAATTTCTGTTTATAATATTTTGTAATGCTTGATTGGTATGTATTGATCAAAATAATGTAAATATAATGAAACAAATGTTGTAGCTATTCATCCCTTAAATATGATGAGTGTATCCTATATAAGTTTTCTAAAAACACAAACCCAAATAAAAGGGAGACTTGTACAGCATGGTCCAATTTCCATTCAAAGTGAATCATTTTAAAAATTAAATAGAAAACTATACAGTGGACAAAATTTTGATTGAAACATTTCACAAGTTTCTTAAAACTTTTGGAAACAAAGATTATTATTTACTATTTAAAAATAATGTCACCCTATTTGAATTGTTAAGCGCAATGCAATGCTGAAAGCTGTATACTACATGAACCTGTGAAGCAGATCTGGTAAAATGGCATCATCAGCCGTAGTCAATTTAAAAAAACATCTTTCAAAAAAACCATAGTAAGATTTTGGAGTGCATAGGACATCAACAAAACCAGGCAATGATGAATCCTGGGAATAACTTGTGCAGTTTTTCCATACCATGACAAGGTCGTCACAGTATGGAAAATATGCCAGCGATTGCAGCAGTGTGTTGCGAGTAACGGTTCACATTTGGGTGACATTTATAATCACTATTAAATAATAACTTTTGCTTCCAAAGGTTTGTTAGAAACCTGTGAACTGTTTCAATTAAGATTAATTGTCCATTGTACAGTTTCCTATTTCATTTAAAAAAAAAAGTGGTTCAGTTTGATTGAACCAACCTGTATTTTGTAGTAAGACCATACAAACTAACCTGAACCAAATATAATCCCTAGAATGATTGCCACGCCCTCCAAAAGACCAAGTTGTTTCTTCATTCGAACTTTTTCTTCATCCTTCCACTCCTGAAAAGCCTTGTCATTGCCAGGAGAATTCAACATGGTGCCCTCCGACATTGGAGTAGCTATATCAGCCATTATGCACTCCTTTACTCTGTAAAATAAAATGTAGGCCTATGAACTGAAATAAAGAATAATTATACTCACTCAACCAAACCAAAGACCAAACACAGTGAAATAGAGCCAATTCTAACTATAAAGAACAATTAGTACTTACCTGGTGGTGGCACGGTCTAACCCATCATTCTCACAATAGACTGTACTGATGATGAAAGATATGGGTTAAAATCCCGGTCGATGGATGGCTTTTCCTTAAGTTTTCCCATCCTCCCTCCGTATGAATGCGGGTATACTTCCTCTAAATCTAGCCTTCATCATCCTTGACATATTATTATTAATATATAGGCATATAAACCAAACAAGTGATAAGACATGGTGCTAAAAAAAATATTTCCTGATCTTAGCTTTAAGGAAATGGAGTAGGGATCAACAAGAGTTGTTGAAGGGGGCTACTGAATCAAACCCAATGGGTTCCAAATAGTGATTATTTTTAAAAATATTAAAATTTATCATTAACTCTCAAGGTGAATGCTAATAGATTTATTTTTCAATTTACCCTTTCTTATATTGTGACCCAATTAGTAAGTGTATGAGAAGGGTAGCTCGAAAGGGCCTTACACAAGAGCTGAGGTTCTTAAGGTCAGTGTCCAAACAGTGCTTTTGGTGCTTTTAATTTCATAATAACCTTGAGTTTTAAACTACAGTATGCTAATTTTTAAGTCTCTTTATTTTTAGTTTTAAACTATTGATATAAAAAAGAATTTAGGGCCACAATATATAATTTAGTTGGATTTAAGTAGCCCTACTGTAATAATAATAACAACATAACTTTATCTTAATATCCTTAGTTAAAACCTGCTTCTGATTTATTTTGTAGGTTATGATTGTATGAAGACACCTAATAAATTTCTGTAAGCTTTTTTTCAATATCCTAAATATTTAAAACTAATTGGTTTCGATCCAAACCAATACTAGGATGTTTATATATCTACAAGCAAATTATCTCTTTTTATAAACCAAATAAAGAATCAATCAACACTTACCTGCCTCTAAAAAAAAAAGTTTGATTCTTTCTCTATTAGTATTATAAGTGCATAATTAAGTAGTCTGTTGATTACACTGTCAGAAGTTTTTCTTAGAATAAGTTTTTGGTTGCTTGTGGCATTAACTTAAACCCGGTTAGAACACGTGTATTAAGGTTTTCCACATATTTACTAGAAAAAGACTAAAAATATTGGCAGCCTTCGCAACTTTTTAGAGATTTCGGTGTTGTTAACCTTTACTACATATACGTAATATCAATATCAACAAGGAACACTTAAAATGTATATTTTTATTCGAGATAAGGTTAAGTCGGGATTATATTTGTTGTTTTACAGCACTTTATCCATGACGAAGTTAGGATAATCTTAATCACGTGATTGGGTAAACCAATGAGACAGATACTCCGAAAGAAAATCGTCTACAGCATGGAGCAGATACTCTGATAATCAATAGAAGAACTGAAAACAAAAATTTTTTGAGAAAACGTCCATGATATTCTTGAAATATAGCCTATTGTGATTGCAATCAGAATAAATATATTTATTACATGAACTTAAATATAAAACTTATTTATTAGTTTTTTGATGTAGCTTTAAAATGCTAAAGAATTATTTTTTTAAATGTACTTTTAAAATTACTTTCATGAAGATTTGTAATAACTAATATAACTTTTTACATCACACTCGCGTTCTGAGAACTTGATATTTGACAGAAAATTGTTTTCAAAGTGCCACTCTTTCCAAGGGTTTTAGATTTATTTTAAAATCTGAACTAGCTTTACGCGTTGAACATATACTTTTATTTGCATTTTGTTTACGTTTCCATAGCATCGCTTCCGTTCGCTAAGCGTGTTAATGGCCCGTCTACAACCAAACGCACCCGCTTGTCGGACTCGCAACTACGCAATAACGTAATTTTGTCTGTCTACAATAGCATACGCAAACACAATCGTATGTCGGAACTGTCGGACCAGCGTGTCGGGAGGAGATGAACATTGTCCATCTCTTGCGTTTATGTAGTTGCGTTGGCTTGCGTTTAGCCAATCAAAAAACAAATATGGATGGACTACTAAAATCAAATAATTTGAAGTTAATTGGTCTATGACAAAAACGATTGGAAATGTATAGTAATGAATACAGGATTTCCAATTAAAATCATGTGTATTTATCCAGTTAAATATTTTTTAAATATTTATTTCTTATTTGAAAACATTAATATGAATTTGACTTTTATAGTCATCATTGATGTTTGTTCCTATTGGTTGAAATTACGTTTTACGACTTTTCATTGTAGACAGTCTATTTTGTATTTAATAAAAGCGTAATTACGAGTGCATTTGCGATTGCGTAGTTGCGAGTCCGACAAGCGGGTATGTTGGTTGTAGACTGGCCTTAAATGTGGCCCTTGTTACATATTCTGTCAAATATGTACCTTCATCGTTTATAAATTATACATTCTTAAATTCAAATTGTATTCCGACACTATAATGAAATAAAGGTTTAATGTATTATTTGTTGAAATGTTTAGTTTGTAAAACTTTATTGTTGAGTGAGTTTCAAATAGATTTTATAATCCTTATTACATGCTGATATATATATATAAAACTAACCAAAATCCACGGAGGGGAAAATCTTAAGGAAAAAGAAAATAAACTATTTGTCTAATATTTTATAATTTTATGCAGGTATTCTTTTTTTTTAATGTTTTCTTTATAATGATATAATAGGCGTATATTTGTTAAAATTGAAATCTGTCCTATATATTTTTAGGTTATTGATTTATTGTGTACGAGACGGCAGACGCCTAGGTACTAATAAAAATGGTTAATTCAAATTTTGAATATTTCGATTTTTTTTAGATAGCCCTTGGACTTCGAATATTAAAAAAGTTCTACTGTATTAATAAATATGATTTAAAATGTAATCTTTTTGCAGGATTCCAATATGGTAACCCTAACAAAGGGGCAGTTTTTGAGGATGTAATTCCCACGTTGCCCCCCACCTCCACTCGGAAACCCCTTCAGACGGGCCCTTGCACCCCCTCTCCCCTCTTTCTGTGTAAACTTTGAAATAAGGAAACAAAACATTTTAATTGGAAACTAATCGAATGGTAGCTACGAGAACACGTTCCAAATGAGTCTGCAAAGAAACAATAATGGGAAGGTTGTATACGACTAGAGGAAAAGGGGGAGGGGAGATTTTAGTCATCAACCCCCTCCCAGACAGCTCATAGTTAGATATAATAAATTATATAGTTGGTCAAACTGAAAATACCTTTATTTAAAAAGTGTACAATTTTGGACTATGAAGCAGGGGTGAAAACCTTTTCTTTTATTTACTTTACATACACTACTGTTTCCGGCCTGTGGTCAGTTTTTTATTCAAGCCATATATTTTCCTGTCGTAGCTTCATAATGTCTTATAATCTAACTTAAGACTAGAACAGGCACAACATCCAGTTCCCGGCTGTTAATTCAGCGTATTCAGGGTATACTTACGCTTCACCAATTATATATTTTTCGGTCGTAACGGGAATCGAATCCGGGAAACCTAGCTCAGTACACAGACAAGCTACAGTCGGATGAAAATTACTATAAAAATTAACTTCAAATAGAGGTATTTAATGTTCGTGGTTTTTCCTAGGTGTGGCCGTTGACTCTAACGCATTTCTGTGTCTGACGGATGGAAAGATGAATTTTATATTAGATTGATTTAGGACTCATAAGTCAAAACTTAATGTTCATCATGTAACTGACTGAAGTTCGAACCTGGGGTAAACGGGTGGTAGGGGATTCCCCTCATTACTCATTTATTTCGATATATTTAATTAAAAAAAAAATCTAGACTATGTTTCGTTCTGTGCGTGGTAGTATACTATATTATTTAAAATATATGCTATATACATGACCAACAGCACCAGTCTAGTCGTATAATTTCTATAACAATAGGGTCAGTGGTTCCCAAACTTGTTTACTCGTGAATCCCTTTTGGCTTTGAAAGATATCCACGGATCCCCTAGGCACTGTTCACGGATCCCTCGGGGTCTGCGGAGCACAGTTTGGGAATCACTGCAATAGGTTAACACACTAGCGGCACCTGTTGAGTCATAAAGGTAGGTTGCTCAAGGAGCCGCTAGGTGACAGGGTACAGTCGCCCTTACCGTGCGCAGAAATTCTGCGCACTGATCAATGAACGCCTGTCTCAGTAGCAATTTACATATGTAATGAATTACAATTCTTAAACCCATAATATTTAGGAGGTCACGTGATTACAACACAGATAAGCACACTTATAATAAATTAACAGGCTCTATAGGTTACATAAATAAATATACAAAAATAATTAAAAATACACAAATTTTACATTTTCCGTTTGAATACTGAAATACATCTGTCAATATGAGTTTTTCTTTATCATACACAGAGAAAAAAACAAAAACATATAGGAACTGTATCATATCCAATGAGTTAACCCCATTTTTTGTATTGTGATTCAATAATTTTACCTCATTTTTAAAAATAAGTTTAATTTCACTTATTTGTGTAGTGAGCTAGAAGAGTCCATAATTTTGTGAATTATTATTATTTTTGATGTTTATTCTGTCCTTTGGTAGTCGTGTGATGCACAACTGATAGTATCAAAGTTTGTTGCTTCTGCTGCCCTATAGTAGAATTAGGACAAAGTAAAGTACATCTTTAACGTTACCTTTGTACTTAATCAGATTGAGCATAACAATTAAAACTAAAGTTTACCATTTTTTTGGATACAGTTTATATTTTTTGAAAGAGTTGGTTGCTAGAAAAATGTCAGACTTAAGACCCTCCCGATTAAATACAATTTTTTTTAGTCGTCTCTTTTTAATGCTACATTGTTCCATCGATCAAATATAACCAGTCAGTTTAAATATATGTACATATTGTGACTTGAATGTGTGAATAAAAAGGAAACGAAAATTGAAGACTATAAAAAGAAATTTGAAGTTGTGCATATCATTTATAGATGTATGGGTAGGTATTTTTCATTTCAAATTGAGTTTTTTTTAGTTTGAGTAATATAGAACAACGTTTTTTCTTGAAATATTTAAAGTTGATTTTTTTTATAGATCCATGCATAAATTATGAAATACAAACATAATTTTTTTAAGAGTGAGATATTTTTGTAAACAAAATTATGATCACACAAATTTGGATTTTAAAAATAAATTTAATATAATTATTCTACAAGCTATATATATATATATATATATATATATATATATTTTTTTTTTTTTTTAAATTAGACAATAGGAAATATTGAGGAACTCTATGTACTAAGAAATAATATCTTAGAATTAAATCAATTTAATTAAACTCAGCATTTTCGTGACAAAGACAAACAACTACAAATATTAAAAATTGTTTGTGTTTTGTAGAAATCCTCAAGTTGAGTTCGGACAATTAATAAAACTCAACTCGATCTAGATTTCTTGAATACCTTAACATCCCTAAGATCTATATCGACCCCCCTTCTACCATATTTGTTGGCTGGTTTCCTTCCATTATTATCTTACTCAGGAAATAATTATGTTAATAAACATTATCTTTTGGACAGAAAGCCAATATAAGTCCAAAATATCACATTTACAACACAACTAAAGACATCACATTATTTTCAGGAAATATTAATTAATCTGTACCCTTCTTCAAAAGAAAATATTACAACAATGAATGGACAGTAACGATGAGAATAAGATAGAGAGATAGTGTCCAAACTAAATTATTACATTTTTATTAGGGGTATGGCATACCACCCCAAATCAACCCAAATAAAGCTTCATCCAAGCAAAACTTATAATAATTACTTCTTAAAAACTGCTTGCGTACCCTTTCAGATTCCCGTCGTATTTACCAACCATCATATTTAGCTGTAGTACACTCCCAGCAACAAGTGATCCATAACATTCACAAAACTAGATAAACTATGTGACTTGTTCATTAGTTAAGGCTGTATTTAATTTGCTTTCCAATACTTGCTCAGTTTTCAAACCTGCCCAGATCAGTGAAGTTTTGTAGTAATAAGTAATATTATGCATATTTAATTATTATATGTTATAATTTTAGTTTAAAGCTATCACTGTCTTTGTGTCTATAAAGTAAGAATGTAAGGAAATGGAGAAAAGGCCAACGCTTTTGCAGTTTTTGTAGAAAAACTTCTTTTGTTTTTGCCAAAATAAATTAAATATTGCTTCAGGCTATTTATTCTTAGCTCCTTTCTTCCTTTTCTTCCCGAGCTGACAAGAATAGCTTCTGAACTCCAATTGTGAATTTACCTAAAACAGATACAACCCAATTGATATAGTCAACAAGATGGTTACATGAAAAAAAAACCTTATTTTTCTCTCGCTGTTATTCACGGTTTCTTCATATAAGAACGGATTGGGGGGGGGGGGGGGAGGACAGTTATAAAGAAGTGAATTCTATGTGTGAAATAAAGTGCATTAAGAAAGTTAAAAATATGCCATTAAATCAAAATGATAGAATTGTTTAAAACGAGCACAAATAAAATTAAACCCCTAACACGTATTTACAAAATACTCGAATAATTTAATGCTACATGATATAGTTCTTAAGAAAATAAAGTTTACTTCAGTAGTGACAACAGGTGACCTGGTGGTCTAGGGGTAAGGTGTCAGACTTCTATGCTGGGGTCCGCGGTTCAATCCTCGGTCCCGGCACAGAGTTATCTGATTTCCAAACCCTTCCTTCACCTCTGACAAGATATCTTGTGAATGTGGGGAATGCCAGGCCGCCACCGTGGTTCGGATTCCACGTTAAACTGTAGGTCCTTCATTTCATCTCACAATCACCCTACCATTACATATTAGCGTAAGTGCGTATAACCCGAACGGGTAGTAAGACGCGGTGCTAATAATAATAATAATAATAATATAATAATAATAATAATAATAATAATAATAATAGTAATAATAATAGTGACAACTTTGTTGTTGGTTAATGAAAATTCAGGTCGAATGGGTGATTGATTGGCTGACGCCCGAAGCTCAACTGCATATTATATGGATCTAAGAATCATACTCACCGAGGGCATGTATAAACCAAGATGGCTTCTTTTCCCAGACTACTCCGAGGAAGAAGGCGGGAATCCCCGTCACAGTAATAAGGACGCCCATGCCCACCTCGTATGGGACGTAGTAGCATGGTACGAACACCAGGAACATACATACCACGATGAACACAATGGGGACCCACAGAGAAACCTATACACATGTGAGGACATGTTAATGTGATCATTGATATGAAATAGCTCAAGAAAACTAACACATATATGTGAAACACTATTTTAATATGGATTTAAAAAATATGCTTTCACAAGCCTCTAATATCTTTTACCCCCGTTTTTCACCACATCCTACCGACCATTCAGGTGTCAATGGGGAGGAGTATGAAAGGCATAATTTAGAAAAAAAATACCCTCATTTGCGGTGAAGAGTGGGAAACTTAATAGTACACCTGGCTGTAATTTGAACCCCGGCATTTCCATCACCGGCGAACCAAGTTAAATAAGCTCGAAATTAACAATGCATATCTACTAGCATGTTTCACTTAGGACCAGTTTCATAGTCAGACTTAGCATGCCTAAAGTGCGAGTCGATACTAAATACAGGACGACACCTTCCTAGACCAGAATGGAATGGGTCAATTTCCTATGTGACACCGGCCCATTCCATTCAAGTTCAGGTAGGTGGCGTCTTGTATTTAGTATAGCGTCACAATTGAGGCATACTAAGTCTGACTATGAAACTGGCTCTTAGTATCTTTTCCTGCAGCTAACAACTTAATTGGAGAATCGTTCTACAGAATGTTCCCGGGTTAAACGGCTAAACTAAAGTGTCACTGGATCAAAAAAACTAACTCAAAATGTATTTGGGAGATTTTCTAGTTTACGCTTCCTTTTCTCGCAAACAGTAAAGAACTAAATCAAAACAAGTTTTTCTGCAGAGATCCACGACAATATTAATTGTCCTGGAAGATGGATCGGTCGTGCTGGACCTGTTGTTTGGCCTCTGTGTTCATCTGATTTAACGTCATTAGATTATTTTTGTGTGGAGAGATCTCAAACAAACAAAAAAAATGTATATGAAAGGCCTGTTAATGACCTTCAATCTTTACGACACAAGCGTGCGAAGAAACAACAGTCACACAATGTCGGTCAGTCACTCGTTCTGTCATTGATAGGCACAATGGCTGTCTCCGGGCTGGAGGCCGTCAATTTGAACAAAATAAATACATTATTTTATTTAATACCTACCTATTTTGTTTTTATTTTGATCTTTTTGCTGTTAGCGCGAAAAGAAAGTGAAAACTAGTGAATCTCCAAAATACATTTTGAGTTAGTTTTTTGATCCACTACCATTTCCCAAAGTTTAGTCCTTTAACCCAGGAACATCCTGTAGACAGAACTGGAACTCATCATCCTCATCTTCAGGAACTATTTCCAGCTTATGGCCAGGTCAGTTTTGTAAAATGATTCAATATTCCTCTTTTCTTCTCCTTTACTTGCTTACATTCTTCTACCCTCACTTGCACGCTTGTGGCTATCTGCTCCTCCTTATATCCTTCTAAAACATTACGTTATGATACCGTTAATTAATATAACAAGGTATCGGTACGTTTGTTGATGAAAGTAAATGTCTCTAGTGTGTTAAACAATCATCTGTGCCTTATAATCATGGCACAAATTAACGATTCCGTTTAGCTATTCTAATTTTAGTTTCATATTTACATTAACATGATAATTTCTCACTGAATTAATTAAGAATAATCTTTATAAGTTTTAAGGTGAATGACACACTATTATTTTTGTTTTAACCGGCGTTAAATTAATTATGATTAACATCAATAAACTGTGGTTACTGAATTGTTAAATAAAATTTGCTATTAATATTTATTACATTTAAAAAAATAAACTGTTACTGACACGCACACAGATATTCCCAAAGACCGCCCGATGTTTGGGAATTGGGAATCCCGCAGCCACCTCCTCCCTTCCCCTCCCCAGTGGAATTCCCTTCCCTTCCCTCTCCTTTAATTTACATTTATTCATACTTCACAAATTTCAGTCCATGGACGGTCTGACAATTTGAGAGTTACTCATATTAATATTATTCTAGATATTATAATAGATCAAGGGGTACAATATTTTTGTTAAAGTTTTGTATAGACATTTGATGCTCAATTATAAAACTTTTGGGTTGCCCAAACAATGATGCTTCCATATTATTTCTGAAAATATTCACATATTATAAATATTTATATTATGATTGTACATTATTCCGTTTGAAAGGTAAATTATTTTTTGCAAGTTTTTTCGTTCGATGTTGCGATACTTCAAGAGAAGCTTTATTTCGGGGTTTATATGTAGGATATTTTGGTCACTTCTGAGTAGAGATAATACAGACATTTCGATTCTATATTTTTATAAAGCCGTGAGCTAAATCTCAAAAGACATCGGTTTTTCATCTCCTACAGCCAATCAAGACTTAGTTTGAAACATACAAAGATTCTAAAAATGCATACCTAAGCAGCAATGACTGCGACCTCATAATTATTAATACGGGAATGGCAGAAACATTTGGTTCCGTCATGGAAGAATGAAATTATGACATTATAACTCACGCGCTTGTCTAAAAGATAAATGAAAAAGGGAAGTATTGATTAAAGCATATACTGAGGAAATAGTTGTTAATTTGGTTAAGTTATAATTCTTGGTCTTCTTTGTGGTCTTTTGTCTTCATACCTTCTCTCCTTAAATCTAATTGGGATCATTTCCTTTTCAATTCTTACATCACAACCTTGCTTCCTTTATTATCTCATGTAGGTATACTTCTTGTATCCCAACTCTTGCCTGTACTACTTCATTCCTAATACTATTTTTCCCGTTTACTTTTCATTTTACAAGCATGTTTATTCACTTATTAGACCTCTTTTCCTTCAAATAAGTATTAACTACACACATTAAAGTACACAAGTAAATAAAAAAAAAAAAAAAGGTGATAAACAAACCATTTTAATGTTAGCATAAAATATTCCTTATATTATTTTCTCTCACTCACTTTAATTGGGCGGTTCATGTTGGGGCGTTTATATCTCAGCCAAAGCATCCCACAGACTGACAACATGATGAAGAACGATTCCACAAAACTTGAATACGTGATGAGCACGTAGACATCACTTGTACACAACATTGCCAGCGACAGAATATTCTGGAAATAATAATACATTATATATATATTAAATTATAGACTAAGCAAGGCCTAATTTACTCCCTTATAAATAATTTACCTATTTAATTAAATACATTCTTCCGTATAATAGTATTTGTATTTTTTTTAGTGTTGATATATTTTATGAACAATTTAGAAAACCTTTTAATTTTAAATAGCAACTAGTGTAAATATGAATAAAACCGTAATTTGGTTAAATAAATTATACTCTTACATTTAAAAGATTTGGATTCAAAACTTTCGGGTTGAATGAGGAATTATAGATTTAGATTCAATCAAATCTTAACCAAATTATTCAGTTATCTATATAAGAAGGCACAGGAAAGAGGAATATAAAGGCACTAAAAAACCAACAAAATATATATTTTACAATTAAAAAGGGCAACATGGTTCACATTTAACATTGCTGCCACTGGACAAAGCGGTAAAGGCCACCTCTTGAAGAAAATCAATCGTTTCCACCTAATCTATTAAATCCATTAAGAAGGAGTGTGAAATTTGCAATCCAACTTCAACAAGAGGAAACCAAAAGAAACAAAATGGAGAAATAAGGGAATAGGTAAAGCATAATAAAGCACTTTGACAGAAACATGAAAAAGTAACGAATAACATAAAGTACAAACACAGAAAACGGGAAATGAAATATTAAATAACCTTCTACCACCGTGGGTACAAATGCTCCTTTTCCTGATATCTCAAAATTTTCTGCCATGGCAGATGTGTATTGATTATATAAATATTAACATTTAGTTATAATTTATCTTTGCTCACCAAGAACACCAAGGAGGGTGTCGGGGTGAATCTCTTGACGTTGATGTGGGACAACATGGCTGGAAAATGGCCGTACCTTGCACCCACAAAACACATCCTGGAAACAAGGAAAGTCAATAAATCTACCATACTCATTAGGTGCACACCTGCTATCAACTACAAAGTCACTCTACGGATTACAAAGATATCAAAATAATACAATTTAATCAGAAAATACACGCGGGAATTAAGTCAATTTCAGTAATTTTTCAAGAAAACTAAAAAAAAAAAGTATTGTTTCATTATTTGTTTGGATTGATTTTTTTTATAAAGGCTTAGTAATTTATCTAGTTGGAGAATAGTCTTATATGCTGGCAGCCTTTTAGAAAATACAAAAATATTTTTGTGGCCAAAATTAAGAGCAATATCTACTTTGTGTGTGTTATTTTATGGGCATTGAAATATTTATCAAACGGGACAGCTGCATATCACATGACTTGACGTATGGATACGTGTAAATACCGATATATCTAGTACATTTTATAGCTATCAGATAAGGTTCTTCCTATGAAAATCGACTGTATTTGATGTCTATATTTAGGATTTGAAAAAGGATCCTTGATTCAGTGCTTTATACCAAGTATTGTTGATAAAATGGTGTCACCTGGATGAGGTCATGATGTGGACACTCAATCCCCCGAAAGCTGAGAGAGCCACCAGTAGTGGCATGGACCACGACATCATACCCAGTACTCGATCAGCGAACGTCTGGAACCGATGCATAGCACACACACTTTTACAGTAACATACACTTGAGGTAACAAAGGAACAAACGGCTCCAACCTGGTGTGACAAGAAAGTTCCCAGACTGGGACATCTGCGCAGACTTATGGAGGTGGCCATTTTCTAACACCTGCATATATTGTAGTGCAAATATTTGGCTACACTAAGCTGTGAACCTCGTTCTCCTATGATGGTTAGCTAGTATCAGATAAGAGAACCTATCGTGGCTTCATCCATTGTTACTACTTTGCCATGGGACAAAGAGTCAACATAAAGCTTTGTGTGAAACCGAGAAAATTGCAATGAAAACTTACGAAATGTTGAAAGTAACATATGGTACAGATTATTTATAAATGGTTTAGACGATTTAAAGTATGACTGAGGATGTTTAAGATGACCCAACGAGTGACCGTCCATAAAGCTCTCAAAATTAAGATAAGGTCGTGAAAGTCTTTGAAATGGTGACATAAATTGACGACCTAATATAAAAATGACGGCAGAAGAGCTAACATAGATAAAGAAACCATTCGGCAAATTCTGTATGAAGATTTAGGAAAGAGGAAGGATCTGACCAAGTTTGTTCCTCCACAACCTCACGAGTGAACAAATGCAGAGGAGTTTCAAGTCGTGCCAAGATTTTGTCGAGAGTTACGAAGGTAATCCTAATTATATATATAAATTTAAAGTTATATTAAGGTTGGAAATCACACTAACATATTAAGGTCTGTGTTTATGTAATTTTCGTTTTCTCAAGGAATCAATATAATATTATTAACTAATAATCTCTCAATGAAACCACTAATTAACTACATCAAAATGGCGACGCAGAATCATGTGGCATCTTCATTGAAGATCATCCATATCAAAAATAATCCAACGGGCAATTTTAATTAATAATTATCGCATAGTAATTGACAATTAGAAACACAACTTGGAGCAGCTATGTGGTTTTACACTTTTTAAATTTAAAATGTGCCTATGAAATGAAGTGGTGACCAAAAATGAGGCTTTATTCCAATGTCCCAATTTATTAAACGTTATAAAGTCTAAATGTAGGAATTAAAAACACGCACGCATATTCTTTAAGACACGACAAGTCAATCAGCCTTACCACTGCAATGGCATTGGAGGCCTTCATTGCAATCGGTGTCAACACAGCCAAATACGCAACATTCGCGAATACGTATATGAGTGTGACCAACGGAAGGGAGATGTAGATGGCACGAGGTAGGTTCCTGAAACAAAGCACCCTATGGAATAAATTACTGAACAGAGTTAATGGAGAGAATAAATACAACATAACTTCCATAAAATACAGCGAGGTTAAGCTATAGATTGTAACATTAAATCTTTCTGTAAATAGTGAGGTGGATATATTTAAGGAATGCGGGTGCATGCTTAGTGCTAAAATAGCCTGAGCCTATTGTTTAGCTGTATCCTTTGTTGTGTGAATTTACAAATAAGGGTGGATTTAGTTCATCAACGCATTCTGGTTTGTGTGTGACCGACCGGCCACCATCTGGTTGGACAACTTGTCTCTTAATATTTTGCCGGAATTTGTTCTCGAGTGTGCGTGCGTCACCCACGCGTATGATATATATTTTAAGGTGACCTGGTGGTCTAGGGTTAAGGGGACAGACTTCTGTGTTGGGGGTCCGGGGTTCAATCCTCGGTTCCGGCACAGTTTTATCTGATTACCAAACCCTTCTTTCACCTCTGACAAGACGTGTATTAATCACAACTTGTGATGTGGGGAATGCCAGGCCTCCACCGTGGTTCGGATCCCACGTTAAACTGTAGGTCCTCCATTTCATCTCACAATCACCCTACCATTACACATTAGTGTAAGTGCGTATAACCCGAACGGGTAGTAAGACTCGGTGCTAATAATAATAATAATAATAATAATAATAATAATAATAATAATAATAATATTTTAACGGCTACTGGCGGATAGTCTCCTTCTAGAGAGAGATTTCTACTCTCACCTAGATTGTTTTTAAGGTGAAACTTTAAAATGTGTAGTTTATAGTTAATTGGGTCCGAGACCAACACAGTCGGTTGCGTGTCTGTCTACTGAGCTAAGGGTCACGGGTTTGATCCTCAGCACAGCCTAAAAACGACTCAATGGTGAAATGTGGATTTCCTCTTTCACATTGATGGACTAATGGCGGGGGACTGGATGTTGTGAATGCCCTAGTCTCAAAATAGGCTATAAGGCATATGAAGTTACGACTGCCTAGCAAGCTGGTAGGGGAGAATATATAATACCCCCCAGACTCCATAGTTTCCGACCCCCTCCAGAAGAAAATCCTGCGGGCGCCCTTAAAAAACCAATTAATAATACTGTACTGTTTTCTATTTATAATACATACACGTAAGAATTCCTCATTCTTCCGTCACGTAGTTCAAACAATTCCTGAAACATGAAAAATGGGACTACAAGTTTGCATCTAATTAGATTTATTGGCAAAAATATGATCTACTTAATTAATATTTACGACACAACTTTCTAGTTTATTTTTATATTTCATAGGAACAATACTAATGTCATGACTGACAATATGTAGGCTAGTAAAAATGTTTGAATTAATTGAAATATTTCTATCAAACATGGTACCATACACACTCACTTAAAATATACTCTTTGGTCTATTTTTTAATATTATTGGTGATATTTAAAGTTCCCCAAAAAATCATATTCAAAATCTAAGGTCTAGAAGCAATTTACTCGCCCGTCAGTAAAATAATTTTTTTTATGAGCCATAAATAATGAGAATAAAATTAAAAGCTATAAAAAATAAAAGTTAATTCGATTTATACTTATTGTAGGATAAGTTATTTTCTTATAACATAATTAAAATTAATCATTTTGAAATCAAATTGATAAATTTTGATTTGATTTAGTATTTTGCAGACTACAAATACCCTAATAAATTATTGGAGTAGACATTCACACATTCAGCAAAATGGTAGCTATTTTATGTTTAAAGTCATTAATTGAATTGAACTAAAAGATGCACGAGTTGAATAATGTGTAATTTTAGGACAATTTCTGTCATAAATTATTTAGCTATTTAATAGTGCTACAAAAGGTCTTAAAAACAATTTATTTAAAAAAACAGATTTTATAAAAAATATTGAGAGCAAATTGTACGATTTTAAATGGAGATCGATTGTTTATGGTTAAAATTAAGTTTTTCAAAAGTGAACACATATTTTATACCTAAACAAACAACAGCTAACTCCATGGAGCCAACTAGTAATAGTAAAATATAATTTTACCAGCCAGAGTATGAAAATAATCCAGAATAAATTGCTACAGCAATTTTCCCTGGATCTGTGGAGCCCCCTTCAAATGCATTTTCAAAGTTAGAAGTATTTCCTGTAAGACATAAACACAAAATAATGAAAGGATTGATTAGATTCAATCAATTTTACTCTGTATGGAATAAAGTGCATTTGGCAAAACTTTAATATGTAATTAAATAAAACCCGCCTCAGTGGCGTAGCTAGCTAACGCGCTAGTAGTGTTGATCTCGACTGCCAAGAACGTGTAGATCTAGGTTCGAATCTCGGTCGGATGAACTGGGGTAGTTTTTCCCAAATTGTTTTCCACTCTACCTCCACGCAAATTCGGGTTCATTTCCTCTAAATTCAACCTTCCCACTTCCTAATCCATTAGCGTAATTAGTAATTAAGCGTGTAACCCTAACGGGTAGTAAGACGTGGTGCTAAATAAATAAAATAAATAATAATTAAATAAATATGATAGAGTCGTAAAAATAATTACGTATACAAATAAAAGTAAAAATATTAATACATATTTAAAAACACTTCAATATTTCGAATCTTTCGCGGCATTTTCCTCGGAAAGTAGTGGTTAACTATTAAGAGTACACAGGAAGTTAGATTTAGTGATGCCAACTTAGTGCTGAAAGATGGAAACTTCTCTGGTGGACTTGAAATACTCTGAAGGTTCTTCTATTGGTCTAAGTTTTCTACAATTTCTATCATATTTATTTAATTACATATTATATTAATTTGCAATGATACAATTCAGTAGCTTCAATATATTGTAGGTTTAAAAAAAAAAAAGAACTGTGATTGAAATAAGACTTAGGTTATAAACTCCATGACAAAAAATATCAGAACACAACATTCCCAGTGGTTTATTTTCTATACTAAAATAACAAAGCTGTTTTATAGATTCTCCATGTGGTATGATAATGTAACCAGATCAATATAAATTGTAGCATTAAAAGCTTGAAGAAATGTTATCCATGTGTCCTACTTAATTATTAAGAACAGTCAACTTCAACAAAGGTAAGGTGAGATTCTATCCATTTATTTCCCAATACTTTTTAAAATATAATAAAATAAACTATAGCTGTAGGAATTCTGCAAACATTGAAAATAATTCTAGTCCAAAGAAGAAAAAATTGAATTCTTATCACATTAATTAGTAGAACTTACCCAAAAGTAAATAGCTTAATCCTGCAATAATAATTATAACTAAAGCCAGAATTTTTGTAAACATGAAAACATTCTGCATTTTACTTGTCTGTTTGATGTTATAACAGTTCATAAATGTCATAAAACCTGTAACAAAAGAGAAATGTCAACATTACTACCCTTGTTACATGACAAATTCTTATCAATAAATAACAAAATAACATTGAATGAATAATTTGTTTGAAATGTGTTTAGTACACAGAATTGTAAAAAAGTAAAAATGAATGTAAAAAAAAAAATCATAATTACAAACAGAAAAAAAAAAGTTTACTAACAGGCTCGCCAAATCATTTTATTTTTCAGGAGGGAGAGTTAACGGGGTGGGGTGTGGGGGGAGTATAAAGAAGACAGAATTTTTAATTCAAACATTTTTGTTAAATACAAGGATTTACTTATTTTATTCTAATTTATAAACTAATGAACTTATAATGAGAGTTGTACAAAACAGGGCAAAACTTTCTCTCTCCTTTTCACTTCTAGAATAGTTTGGCTCTGCAGACCAAAACTTGGGCTGGAGGGTTGAAACCCTCCTCCCCGCAACCATGGTTTCCCATTCGATTGACCTATCTACTAGCAGAGTTGGTTGAAAGGATACTGTCTGACACATTGCACTTGCCTAAAGGGACCCTAAGGGAACAATTTGAAACTGTAGCGCTGGGCGGTCATCAATACACCGCGAGAATATTATTTAGCAGGCATAACTGAGGTTTAATAGTAATGGAATCGCAACAGATTTCACATTAGTGAAAAATCATTATGGAAAAGCCATTCTTATGGCAGACTGTTGGGATTGAACCAAAAATTTCACAGGTCAGAGTAGAGCAGACTAAAAACTCAGCTTTTGCTTGTGCCAATTTATTCTAAACTAGCTTACAAGGTACTTAGCATGCTTATATTATACAATTTTGAAACCTTCTTATACAAAAAATTGACAATTTAAAAACCACATGAGCTGTACTTGTTCTTGCCCTAAAACAAACTACTCCTTAAAAATAGAAGAATGGTTACATAATTATGCCCAAGACTATTTGAACACATTGGTCGACTCATGTGGTAAATTTGTTTTTCCATAAAAAATATTCTTTATTTGACAAGCTTCACATTTTTAGTTAAGAAAGCCAACATTTTGGGCAATACTAAAGGCCGGTACAAACAGAACGCTAAGCTAAACTAAGATTTGCTCTGCTGTTTAGAAAAATAGAGGACCATATATTTAAATATGTTGGTTCACACAGAAAGCTAAGCTAAGTTATGCCTTGCTACGCAGCTCTATGTTTTTTCCAATTGCTGGCCAGAAAATGTTTTCCATCTCCCATCTTGAGCCATCTTACGTTGCGCATGCGTATAACGCAACTTGGGATCCGTGTTGAACAGACACAGTGCTGGTTTGTTGAAAATAACCGAAGAAGCGTTGAAGTTTTATTTTCAGTTTGTTTCACGTGTATTTAAGTACTATTATATTTAGGTTTTATATTTAATAAACGTTTTTATATTAAAATGGAAGCGTAAATCAAACAAGTCAAACCTCCACCTCCTAAAATTTCTTCATCTTACCAAAACAGCTGCTAACAGCAGCATCTTCTCTTACTCAGTACCATCATCTGAGCTAAAGACATTTTGGAGAACGCCATCATAACTAAACTTCACTGCAGCATGTGGGGAATGCCAGGCCTCCACCGTGGTTCGGTTTCCACGTTAAACTGTAGGTCCTTCATTTCATCTCACTATCACCCTACCATTATACATTAGCGTAAGTGCGTATAACCCGAACGGGTAGTAAGACGCGGTGCTACTTTTCACTTTTTCACTGCAGCAGACCAGAAAGAAACTACGGTGAATTTGGGAGGGAAAAGAGGAACCATTGCTTATAATATATTTTTTGTAGGAAGAACAGTAGAAGTTAGTTACTAAAGTTACTAAAACAATTTTAATATATCCGTACATCAAGTCATGCTATCTGCAGCTGTCACTTTAGATAAATATTACCAATACCTGTAGAGTAACACAAATAATAGTTGAAATGCTATCACCGTTTGCCGCAAAGAAATATATTTGAATGTTCTCTATTGGCCTTCAAACCAAATCAGGGTATAGCTTAGCTTAGTTTAATAATGCGTGTGAAACCAAACTGACAAAGTATTAGGACAGCACAGAATAGCTTAGTTAGCTTAGCGTTCTGTGTGTACCAGCCTTAAGTCTGTAATAGTCTACTCACAAATAGTTACAGCAGCAATTAGTCTCACAGCACTGTCCGGACTAGAACAGTTGGGAAAAAATGGCTGGATGACATAGTTAGCAAATGTTAATCCCATGATAGCACTTGTTGTTGGCCTAAAAAATAAATGAATATAAATTAGTCTTGGATAAGTTTTTTTGTTTATATCAACCATTTGGACCTAACACACCTTTAGGCCTTATGTGTGAATTTACTTTTATTTTAAAGTCCAGCTAATAGAGCTTGGTTCTGATTGATAAAGGCTTAAGACAATGACTTGTGAGCTATTTGTGATGGTAAACCACTCGAAAGTCCCAGATATAGAGTAAAACCAGAAAACTTCAAAGGTAAAAAAACTATCTCATATTGGAGCAATATCAGTCACAAAGACTCTCTTGAAATAAAACAGAGTATAATGAACCAAACGTACACGAAAATTAGCATAGCATCCCAAAGGTAGAGAAAGGCTGGAAGTGGTCCAAAGGCCTCAAATATATAGGCGTAACCTCCACCTGACTTAGGAATGGAGGTTCCTAGCTCAGCGTAGCAGAGCGCTCCGATCATGGAGAGCAGGCCACTGATTACCCATATCATGAGGGACAAGCCAACAGACTCCACTTCCATGATCACCCCTTTCGGGGAAACAAAAATACCTGCACAAAGGGAGGATAGTTGTTTAAAAACAAAAGTGCTTCACAAATATAAGATTACAGTCAATTCTCGATTCTACGACCCCGGGAATAGCACCCCTCTCGAAGTAACGACCCTTTTTTGGGGAACCGTGAAAAATGTGGGGGAAAAGGTTGAAAAGTTTAAGGAAATCGGCTGAAAAATGTGTTTGTTGCATTTATTTGGGTCGCTGCGTTGCAATTATTTTTGTGAGCGCTGTATTACTAGTAACTGGGGTGGGTCAGGTATAAAAATAGACACCACCTCCTCAATGCCAGCCAATAGCACTTGACTCTGTCCACCCCCTCCCACAAGCAAGACAATGTTTCCCCACGCGCGACTGCCGCTACATCACGCGCCAGGCTTGCTTTTGCCATTGTTATTTCAATTCTCAATTTGGTTACTATTTTGGTTTGATTTTGTGAACAATTTTTGACGACCCATGCTATTGTTTAACATTGTTGTTTTGATTTGGTTACGTTTTTGGTTGGATTTTGTGAACGATATTTGATGACCCACGCTATTTGTTGTCTAAAAAATGCAATTTTTTCGTATGAAGGTCAGGGTGGAACAAAATCTGTTAAAATTCCAATAACGACCCCTTCGAAATAACGACCCTTTTCCAAGGAACCGGAGAGGTCGTAGAATCGAGAGTTGACTGTATGTAGATCTAACCAGCTCTAGTAATATCTTGATTCTGCTGGATGCTCTTCAAATATTATTTAATTGAACCAACCTGTATTTTTGTAGTAAGTCCATACAAACTAACCTGAACCAAATATAATCCCTAGAATGATTGCCACGCCCTCCAAAAGACCAAGTTGTTTCTTCATCCGAACTTTCTCTTCACCCTTACACTCCTGGAAAGCCTTGTCATTGCCAGGAGAATTCAACATTGGCGCCTCCGACATTGGAGTGAATATATCAGCCATTATGCACTCCTATTACTCTGTAAAATAAAATTTAGGCCGAAATAAAGCATAGATATTCTCACGCAGTGAAACTAGAGAGCAAACACAGAGTAAAGGACAATTATAATTTTAGAACAATTACTACCTAATCTTAACTTTCTAGAACTACAGTAGGGGTCAACAAAAGAGTTGATATGTTGGTTTACAGCAGGCTACTGAATCAAACCCAATGGGTGCAAATGATTTAAACAAATTGAAGATGAATCATTATCTCTTTAGGCAAATGTTAATGAATTTTTAAAGATTCGAACTTTCTTATCCTATGTCCTTAGATTAGTGAGTGTATGATGAGGATAATAATTCGAAAAGTCCACAAACAAAGTCCAGGATTCTTACTTTGTGCTTTAACAGTATTTGTGGTGATTTTCATGCCATGGATAACCTTTAGTGTATTTATTTTTAGTGTCTTAGCTATAAATATGAAAAGAATTTTTTTTTAAAGATTTAAGGGCCACAATACATAAATAAATACATTATTTACCATATATAATTTAGTTTGATTTAATTATCGTACACCCACGTCAGTGGCCGCATTGTCTAAGGCATTATTCTCACAATAGACTATGTGGTGGGAACGGGGTTCGAGGGTGATTTTCCCTAAATAGCTTTTAAATATATCTCCACAAAAATGCGGCTACACTTCCTCTAAATTCAACCTTCCTCATTCCTAACCCACTAGCTTAATTAATACATAAGCGTATAGCCCGAATGGGTAGTATGACGTGGTGCTAAGAAAGTATCTTACCATATCTTACTAAACTAGCAACGCTTCTTACCTCTGTTTATATGTTTAAAAAATAGTTTAGTTATTTCTCTATTAGTTTTATCAGTACATAATTAAATTATTATTATTATTATTAATTATTATTATTAGCACCGCGTCTTACTACCCGTTCGGGTTATACGCACTTACACTAATGTGTAATGGTAGGGTGATTGTGAGATGAAATGGAGGACCTACAGTTTAACGTGGAATCCGAACCACGGTGGCGACCTGGCATTCCACACATTCACAAGATGTCTTGTCAGAGGTGTAGGATACATAATTAAAGTCGTATGTTTATTACACTCTTATCAAGCTTGGCTTAGGCTAATTTTTTGGTTTACTGTGACATTAACTTAATCAGACATCTATATATATTGCGTGTCTGGGCTGTACCATTTGTTGCCCAGTAGTGAAAGATTAGCCGGTACTAATGTACCGTCCTCCAGGTGACGCCCGAATGTACTAGTCGTACATCCTTTCCGTGGAGACTCTTTCCATGTCTCGATGAGATGAGGTGATGGTGATAGTAAGTATGAGGGTGTGGAAACAGTGGAAAAACTCAAACCTAAACCTAACTAACCAAACCTTGTTGACCATTGGGGTAGTTCCCTTTTCAAGAAATATACTCAAGATGCCAGCTGGGAATCGAACCCGGGAGCCCTAGGCTCGTAACCAGGTGAATTGACCACTACACCACAGCCGCTATTATGTTGCTAAACACATAATTATTCTATTTAATTGTTGTACTAACTGTTGGCGAAAATCAATGTACTGTAGATGAAATTTTTCACTTTACATAACACTACAGTTGTAATATAATGTCTGTAGCCAAGGACACCCATGTGGGTTTTCCGAATGAGGGGGGGAGGGGTTGGGGGGGATTTGAGTCCCTCTATCGGATGTATGGTACCCCCCTCCTCGAGAGAAAATTTCAGGAATCTAAACCTTGTGTGAGGGAATTTTAGAGCATCTGAGAATCTAAGCTAATTAATTATATGAGTTTCAAGAACCAATTATTGCAAAAAAAAAAAAAATTAGTAAAAAATAAAATGGAAGTTTTTCTTAACCCATTGGAAATAAACATTATATTTCTTACAAGTTTATTGAACAGAACAAAATTTAAAAAAATTCTGTTGAAGGGGGAATGGGAAGAATTCTACATTTTATCATTTTTATCTGTTAGCTCGGATGATAATAATGCAAAGTTGTTAAGAGCGTGCATCACATACCAATCAACTCTGTGATATAGTCGACTAGAAATAGTAAATTAACACCAACACTATTGCACGTAGATTATTTCTGACTAAACATTAATGGAGAAAAAGAGTTAATAGAAGTTCCTAATACTGAACATTGTTGAAATATTAAATGATATTTGGATAAAAAGTGCATTGAAAAGGCCGTTTTTGACCATTTTAGAATGGCTTCACAGCTAAGCATTGTGCACAAATCTTCATTCTGCCATAATAGGTACATATTATAGTTATTAACAATAAACTTTGTCGCTTTGTCCCACTTCCTTTGACAAACTTTTATTCGTGAAAATCCCTATTAAAAGCAAAAGCCAATTTCTTAGAAAAAAAATGTATTGACAGCCAATAAGAAGGAATATTTCAAAAATAAAATAATTAACCAAGCAATGTGTATTTTTAAAAATAACACTTTAGTTTTACAATTAATTTAAAATTAAACGACGCTATACGTAACTTTAAAATAATTCTAATATAATTAATAATCTATTATTTCTATATTAATTTGTCACTAAAGATATTAATATTCAAACACACCGCTGTCTTAGTTATAATTATAAACAAAATAAATAATATATATTATATATTTCAGATTAATCCGCAATGAAAATACTATAATTATCACAAACCTGCAGAGAACTAAACTGATTTACACACATCCCAAGAAAAAAATAAACTTTAAAACTCTCCTATTTGAATAAAAATATTAATATATATACAGAAACGATCGAGTGAAGCAAAACGTAAATTATAATAAATTATTAACCTCCCGGCTATTGACTGATTTAGGGAGAAGAAAAATTGTCTGCCAGTAGCTACGAGGTCGTCATTCCACAACACACACACACAAACAAAAGCAGGAAATAATGCAGAGTTCAGTTAAGTGCAAAATTGACAGTCAACTAAATAAATTAATTTGAAAGGTATTATATCTAAAAATTATACATGCATATTACAGTGACATGTTTAAATGGAAAAAAAAAGTCCTTGTTTACAAATTTAGAAACTAAAATAAACAGTTATTCTTGCTAAGAACTCTTCTGGAATAACCAGCTTTTCCCCCTAATATTGACATAGATTTATATAGTTCAGTTATAATCAATACATAATAAAGTTATTTTCCCATCCAAAGCCATAGTGAACTTTTTCTGGAATGTTTGATTCTAGTCTGCACATCTTATGGAACCACAAACAAGTGTTATTACAATATTTACACCTCCCCTTCCAAGTAAATTTCTGGGTTCACCACTGGTTTTTTGAGTTTGTAGGTAAATATAAGTAGTGTAATTTTCATTATTGTTTTAGTAAAAATGTTTCATCACTAATGATAATTATAGCCAAGATAATTAAGTAGAAAGAAAATGTGGTATAGCTGGTTTTGAATGGAATGGGTGTTCGAAAACAAGGTGCTTGGAAATACATTTGTTCTAAAAATGGATGAGACTACTGGGGAGTTTAGGAGGTTACATAATAATGAGTTGCATACCCTGTACTCATCACAAGCTATTGTTAGGATAATCAACTTTCATAGATTACTGTGGGCAGGACATGCAGCGCGAATGGGAGAATCTAGAACCTTATTCAAGGTATTTACTAGCATCACCAATGGGAAGAGACCATTGGGTAGACCTAGACGTAGATGGGAGGATAACATTAGAATGGATCTAAAAGCGATAGATTGTAATGAGGTGGACTGGATAGAACTAGCTCAAGATAGGGATAGGTGGCGTACTTTTGTAAGTGCAGCAATGAACTTTAAGTTCCTAATGCCATAGAGTAAGTTCTAAATAAGTAATTAACTAAAATATACAAAACATTGCCTACTTTAAAATAATTGATTATATTTTCATGTAATTGATTGTATTTTTTTATTAGTAAGATAAAAATGAGCTATTTTTTTAATGCTATGATCTTTCAAACTATGTTTACCCTTTTGTGCAATTGCGTTGAGGCTATCAAGGAAAACTAATCTAACTTAAATTATTGCAGGGTTTTTTTTCCGCATAGATTTGAAATTGAATAATTAATTATTTTAAGTTATAGTTTTTTCAGACACTTAATACAAGATTAATTACTACGATTTGAGACTTCACTATCATAGTGTATGGCACTATATTAGCTCAGGGTAGTAAAAATAACTCAATTCAGATAAACGTAGAACAATAAACAAGCAAGTAATCATAAGACGCGACAGCTGTAACGATAGTAAATCAGGAACATTAACCAAGAAGTAATTTGTGCCGCTAGGTATCCATATAGAGCAGTCAATCAGAGTCAAAGAGAAGACCCTTAGAGATAACTCCAGACCTAAGTCGTAAGCTATACAGTTACCAATACCCTGTTTGGAGGAATGGATTCCAATCTAAAAGTATAGGTCTCCGCCAATGTTCTTGTTAGTACCACCAACATTTTTACTTTACATCCATTACTGTTTCCAGCCTGGGGTCAGTTTTTTATTATTCAAACCATATATTTTCCACCTCCTGTTTACTAGACCTGTCGTAGCTTCATATGTCCTTTAATCTAACTTAACACTAGGACAGGCCCAACAGCCAGTCCCTGGTCATTAATTCATCACTGTGAAAGGGTAAACCCCACAACGATACATTTTTCAGCCACGCCGGGAATCGAACCCGGGACCCTTAGCTCAGTAAGACAGACATGATACCTACTGTGCATAAGGTGTCGGATTGCCACCAAAACTGATGGTGTAGTTATTGTATATGCCCTTCAACTCATTCATAAGACACTGCGACTATATAAAGTGCTATATTAATTGACTTTGATGGTTGTGAAGATATTGTGTTGATTGAGTAATCTTCAATTCATTCATAAAACACTGCGACTATATAAAGTCTAGTTAATTGACTTGATGGTTGTGAAGATTTGTGTGATGAGTAACTTCAATTCATTCATAAAACACTGCGACTTTTATAAAGTGCTATGTTAATTGACTTTGATGGTTGTGAAGATATTGTGTTTATTGAGCAATCTTCAATTCATTCATAAAACACTGCGACTATATAAAGTGCTATGTTAATTGACTTGATGGTTTGAAGATATTGCTTTTATTGAGTATTCTTCAATTCATTCATAAAACACCCCACACCTATGGTTTCATAATCTAAGGCAAACTGTGACCTAATCCATGATAATTTGTGGCAGTGGACATTATTATTATTATTATTATTATTATTATTATTATTATTATTATTATTTGATGTTATGTCTTACGACCGTTCATTCCTTTTGTAAGTGAACTTAGACCGCCAATGCACACTTTCCCCTGCCTCCCCTTAAGCTCTCAGAATGTTCTTTTTTCCTTCATTCATCGAATCGCCTTCTCCTTAGCTCCTCTTTCCATCAGCTTGCCTTCTATGACGTCATGCAGAGGACCTAATATAATGTAGCCCAATGAATCTTTGTTAAACCTTTAGCAATACACCGTTTGAGATTATGGCATCTAAGAAAAAAAATGGTCATTATTTGGGGAAAGATTGTTGTGCAAAATTGTTACATTACTCACCTATTAAAAACAATGTTAGATTTGCACACCAGGGGTGTGCTATGTTTGGTAGCACACACACACACACACACAAAAGTGTGAACAATTGTTTTATATGTAAAGGAACAAACACACAAGATATTGCATTTTACGAAAACATATTTGTCATAGATTATAAAAGTGAATTCATTACAAGATTTAAAGCCAAACACTTACATTTGCTGTAGTTTAAAAAAATAAATTGATAATCTTATTTTATTATTTTTGTAATAATAACAATTTTAAAATCATTGTTTTCTACTTTAAGGTGGGTTGGTAGGGGACGCGAGAAAAGGCCAGTGTTTTTTTTGCAGTTTTTATGTCAACACATTTTTCAGCCAAAATAAATAGAATATTGCTCCAGTACAAACATAAAGTTTAATTTTCTTCACATGTTGATATCAACACTTCCTGAATATATGTCATGAGCAGTGCGGCATTAGATGACAAACTTTTCAATTGAAGATAAATAGTTTTCATTAAATTCCAGGACACCACTTGACAAATAATCAATAAATTTTAAGGCACCATGTAAAGAAAATTAAATTCTATGTTTGTACTGGAACAATATTTTATTTGTTTTGGCTGAAAAATGTGTTGATATAAAAACTGCAAAAAACACTGGCGTTTCTCGCATCCAATTCATCCCACCTTGAGAAGGGGACAGTATTGAATTTTTGAAATAGAGTCCTCTCAATATTTAAACCATATTAAATATAGCTGAAAGATGGAAGTAGAGAGGATGTAACGAGAAGAGGACAGTATGTAGAGTTGTTCTATAGGTGTGTAGGAGACTTGGTATGGTGGAAAGAAGTGCCCTTGAAGTGCCCTTGAAGTGTTGTACAGGACATACTTTGTACACATTGTCACATATTCAGCAGAAAAATGTACAGTGAATGTAAGAGAGACTAGGAAAGTGGAGGACATGGGAATGAGGTTTGTGAGGAGCATGTTACGAGGAGGAACAAGATTAGGAATGAAGTTATCCGAGAAATAGAGGGAGTACATGAGATAGTAGAGGAAGAAAGACTGAGATGGTATGTAACGAGAATGCCAAAGAAAATGATGGAAATTAAATACGTAGGGAAAAGACAGAAAGGGAGGCCAAGAAATGGATGGGAAGAGCAGAAAACAGAAGGTGTGCAAGTGATAGGAGAAGATATTATTATTATTATTATTATATTATTATTATTATTATTATTATTATTATTATTATTATTAGCACCGCGTCTTACTACCCGTTCGGGTTATACGCACTTACGCTAATGTGTAATGGTAGGGTGATTGTGAGATGAAATGGAGGACCTACAGTTTAACGTGGAATCCGAACCACGGTGGAGACCTGGCATTCCTCACATTCACAAGATGTCTTGTCAGAGGTGAAGGAAGGGTTGAGAGGAGAAGAATCTACGCAATTAAAGGAGGAAGAATGGTGGAAGAGGGAGGCATTTTACTAAACTGATCCGGCCACGGACTGGAAACAGTTGGTGGTGGATGATGACGGTACCCCTCTAAACAAGTTTGACCCTCCTGGTCTAAGGTGTTAGACCCACACTTTTTGGTCGCGTAAATAGAAGGTCAGAGTTTTAATTTTGGGTCAGGTGTGCTGATTTTACACATACTAATGTGAGTACTATCCCTCCTCAACCCATGAATTAAACAATTAACAACCCTATTGTTAAACATAGGTATTGATTTTTTTTAAATCTTGAAATTAAAAAACAATATACTATCTTTACAAAATTCAAAATTTTTCTTCTTACCACCTGTCTCAATTAACCATACACTTTCCCTTTCGAAGTTCTTATATTGGTAGTTTTGGTTAAGTGTTTGTTACAGTTGACCAAAATATTGACTTTACGGTATTCATACGTTAAAGCACGTGATATGCAGCTGTACTTTTGATAGATTACATCATTTTTAAACATTCTTCACTCATCAAGGTAGAGTTATATTTAAGGTTCGAGCCAAGCACTAATATATTGGGCAATGTTATGCTTGACAGCTGCAATATAGTTACATCAATTCTTTATCAACGTTCATACATATATACACATACAGGGTGTTCGGAAAATCATAGCCCAAACTGCACATATTTCCTGTTTGAACCAAAAGTAATACAAAATCCCTACACACTTACACTCGGAAACAATTGATAATACCATTAAATTGTGTCCAAAATCGTAGCATATAGCGCCGGGAGAGCAAAGCTGTCCAAGCATGCGTGTACAACAAGTTGCATAGGAGTTAGGCGCGCGGCACTGCACATGCAATAATGGCAAACACTTTCTGTGATGTAGGACCGTTAATGATGACCCTCAGAACGTATTCCCATTTCTAGATGGACTGGTTTGTTGTTTATTATTATTTATGGTATGTTCTGCTGCCGTGCTCCAAAATATCGAGGTGTGCAGTGCCGTATATATATATATATATATATATATATATATATATAAATATGTATATATATATGTATATATATAATATATATATATATATATATATATTATATATAGTTATAATTACTCAACTGTTTTTGAAATGACATTCTAATTTTGGTTATAGTTGTAAGAAAGTTTATTAAAGGGTTATAAAATATAAAATTGGCGCAGGGTGGATGTAAAAGTGGAATGATTGTAGATTAATTTTTATTTTCAACATAAAATAAAACCAGAATTTATTAAAAGCCACTTTTAAGAACAAGTTAAGTTGTTATGTCCAAACATTTGCACCAAAACATGGGCTAATTTAATTTGTGCTTTTTTCCATCTTATTAACTTTACGGGCTATACGTTTATTACTAGTATTTACACTAATGGAGTAGGGATGAGGAAGATATATTTTTTCCATTTCTAATTTAATAATGTATTCTTCAATAACATACGTATTAATTGTATTATATTATGTGTTTATATCACTGTTCAGTAAAAATAAAGTCTGAATATATTTGTCAGTTGAATTTTCTTGCACCAGGCATGTTTCACTCATTAATGTGTTAACTGTATGGTACCTGTTTAAGAAGCACCAAGTACTTAAATACTGCACTGGGATTGGAAGTTGAGGGGTTTACCAGCGTCGATACTTAGTATCGTTACACACACACACACACACACATATATATAATATAATATATATATATACCATGTGTCTAGCAACATCTGTCGGTAGCCCAGTTTGTGGAAATATTAGCCAGTACTATTGAACTGTTGCCCAGGAGACGCCCAAATGTACTGATTGGACATCCTTTCCATGGAGACTCTTTCCATGTCCCGATGAATGAGATGAGGGTGATAGTGAGTATGAAGGTGTGTAACCAGTGGAAACACTCAAACCTAACTTAAGCCTAACTAACCAAACATTGGTGAACGTTGAGGTAATTTACCTATAAAGGAAATATATCCTAGGTACAAGTCGGGAATCAAGCTTGGGACCCTTAGGCTCGTAGCCAGGTGAAATGATCACTACACCACGGGGCCGTTAGTAAACGGCGTGATTAGGTATGTACAATAGCCCGATGGCTTCTTTGGTGCTGACTTATGACAGTCAACATTTAGGTATATACATAAATTTTGACTCTCAGAAGAGTTTTTGCAGATCATATGGTTCGATGTAGGAATACATAATTTGGTCTGGTAACTTTTCAAAGCCATCAGCTGTCACTCAGCACCAAAGAAGCCATGGGCCTACTGTATATATGTATGAATGTATATAAAAGTAGTATAAGTAATTTTTTAATTGTCAGATACGTTCTTGTCGGAATCTTACTTTAATAAGACCCCGGAGAGTTATCAAACGTTCACAGTGATACATTATCTACACTTACCGGACCCAAGGTGCAATTACGCGATCAAGCTATAGCCAAGCTGTTGGACAGTGGTCCAGATTTTCTGCAGATATTTTTGCTTGGGGTAGTTAAGAGCGTTCATCAGAGCAGGCCCAACTCAGCTCCCGGCTCGCGCGAGCTATGGGAGTGCACGTGTCTGGCTCGGCTCGTCACTAGCTCGCTATTGGCTCGTACATGTGTGGAGGGGTGTACGAACAAGGTTCTTGTATCCACACTACAGACAGTGTAATTTTGTCTGTCAGAGGAACCATATCTAAAGCTAAAATTAGTGGGGGTGCTGCTCCAGAAAATTATTAGCCTTTGTTTTAAAATTGTGTAAAAGGCAAAAAAAATGTATAAAAAGAAAATGTATTCATGAACTTGATAAAATCTTGGCAAAAAAACAATTTTTTTTACTTACTTTAACTTTAATATGTATAAAAAGAAAATGTATTCAGGAACTTGATAAAATCTTAACGAAAAAACAAACAAATATTTTTTACTTACTTTAACTTAAATTGTTGCAGTTCAAGCTTGATCTATTCATTTAAAAATTAAATCCATTCTTCTTGTTTTAATTTGCGCAAAAAGTTCACTAATATTCTCCTTGATCTCTGGATGACAATTGAGGAAATTTTTCTCCATTGAAAGTACTGCAAGCGCATTTAGTCTCTCTGTTAAATAAAATAACCGAAAAAAGATGAATCAAATAGAATGTCTGGAAGCAGAATAATAATATAGTTCTACACTCTTTTACACTTTATCACATTCAAGAATATGGTACACGATTTTTAAGCTCAACACACGCTGAGTAGAAAAAACTTCCTTCCACCATCACGCCAGAGCCGTCACTGCGAGAGCAACAGTGCTCTCTCTACCTGGCAGTCCCGCCTTCCTCCCCACGCATGCGCACAACAATTAAACACCATGACACTGGAACTGTGAAGCGCACAGTTCCATACAAAGATGTTTGTATCTTTTTAATAAACTGGGGGATGGCTTCTGAAGTACTGACATTAAGCTTAAGGAATATATATTGTACTACAAAAAATAAAGAAAGAATTAAAGAAAGAAGGACTTATTATATTCAAGTGGAAATAGGGAGTGCTGCAGTTCCGCAGTGCCTATACACGAGCTGACACTGGCTTTGTGGCAAATTCGTAGTACAGATTATTCTAATAGAGGAAGGCGTGACCAGGCTTGGGATTTACCCGTGCATTTCACGTGGAAGAAATTCACTGTTGTAGAAAAAAAAGGTAGACAATACCAGGTATCGTATAGGAAAGAATCGCGCTGTTTTCGGGATAGTAAAATAAATGGTGCGTTGGGGAACGAAGTGAACTGTGGTAAAGTTGAGAATCCACTCGTGCTAGTGGTAGAAATTATGTTGTGATATGCCAGAAATATGTGCAGCGCATTCGTATTCGAACGATTACTCGAAATTGTTCACAATTACGATGGGATACAAAGCGACAAAGTGTCTTGTTAACAACTACAGTTTGTCTCTTTTATGACAGACAATGACGATGATTAGCTGTGAAGCCATTCTAAAATGGTCAAAAACTGCCTTTTCAATGCAATTATTATCCAAATATCGTATAATATTTCAACAATGTTTTGTATTAAGAACGTCTATTAACCCTTTATCTTCATTAATTTTTAATCATAAATTATCTACGTGCAATAGTGTTGGTGTAAAATTACGATTTCTAGCTGACTGTATCACAGAGTTGATTGGTGTGTGTTGCACATTCTTAATTTCCCCACCTGTAGCTGTTGGGAACTTCTGATACCCTGAAGGTGGTTCTTGGCCTCAATCGTCTTACTAGTCCCGCTCTTACGATCGTCTCACGGATTATCATACATTAATTACTACTCAAGACGTCTTCCTCGGGCCATAAATGTAGAGGAAGCCTTCACCGATACCCGTGGCCGACTATAGTAGGATTATGGTAGGAAGGGATATTTAGAGAATACAAACGTTTTTATTTTCTCATTATCAAGAGAAAGTATTGTGATGGTGAAAAATCGATATCGATATTATGACGAATCTTTACGTTTTATGTGAACATGAACCCAAAAAAGTGGATTTTACCATTTATTATGTCCACTCCCATGTCTGTATGAAATAAATGGCTTTTATTTAAAATTTATGTTTATATTTTATAGGACTATAACTCGGGACTTTTTTGATTAAATTGCATATCCACGATATGACCTAGTGGTATTCTGTACCGCCACACTGGGAAGTAGGTCAGCATGTGGCATCTTCTACCAGGGGTACGCTGCCCCTAACATGATGCTGTCCCGCCATAGCAGGTAGCATCTTACAACTTAAAAAATTAAATACTCTATGTTGAAGTAAAAATCAATCCCTCTGTAATTAATTTTTCACATAATAGGGAGAATAAAACCTATCAAATTAAAGCGCCAGTTACTAGCGCCAGTGGTTTAAATGCTAAGCCCATGTGGTCTGGTTATCTGGTGACAGGGAGTTAGAAGTTTAAATCCGGTTGGGTGTAATGAGATATGTTTTTCCTAAATGGTTTCCCATTCTTTCTCCACTTAAATTCGTATATATTTCCTTCAAATTTTACCTTCTTCATGAAACCCTTTTAGCCACTTAGTCCTTGCAGTCTACAGGTTTCTGTTATGTTACAATAAGAACAGATCTAAATAAAGAATAATGTCGGATAACACTCTTTCGTATCATGTCCGAACAAGCACTATGATGTTCGATTAACACAATGGCAGTGATTGGAGCTGAACTGTGGTCCCGCCCGCCTGAAAGCCAGAGAGCAAGACCGCGTGACCTGCCCTCTGGCGCCCACACACGGAGGGTCCAGAGTTCAAGAGCGCCCGGTGACGTCAGAGTAACATCATTCTCTACAATCATCCCCTCCCGCGTATGACCCAAATGGATAGTGAGACGTGGGTGGAGGATGGGAAAACACAAAGTGCTTAACATCCGTAATTTGAACAGTTGCACATAATAGTGAGATCATAAATGGGGAGTAGTTTAAAAATTATTTAATATATTTAGCACCGCGTCTTACTACCCGTTCGGGTTATACGCTTTAAGTACTAATTACGTTAATGGATTTAGGAATTGGGAAGGTTGAATTAGAGGAAGTGAACCCGCATTTGCGTGGAGGGAGAGTGGAAAACCATTTAGGAAAAACCACCCCAGTTCACCCGACCGAGATTCGAACCTCGATCTCCCCGTCCTCAGCAGTCGAGCTCAACACGACAAGTGCGTTAGCTAACTACGCCACCGAGGCGGGTTTTAAAAATTATTGATTTTGTATTTAATTTATTATTGTTATTAATTTCTGTGCGTGCGACTTAACTAAAACAAGGTATTAACAATTGGTTTCATGACTTTTGCCCACTCATTTAATCAAACCCGGGATTCTAGATATACGTTTTTACAATAGGGAGATACCATCTCAATAATTTTCACCCCACCAAGACCAAAGCTGACACGCCTTCTTTTTTGGTGAAATACTTATACTCCATTATCTTTAAATACAATCATTTGGAACAGTGATACCATATATGTCAGTCAAGATTACTCCCCCCCCTCCAAACACCGTGACGTCACCACCTGTTATTAGCAATGATGGAACATAATAGCGAATGATCTCACATAATTGCAGTTCCGGATTTCACCACCGCCGAGACGCGGTGGCGCCAACGTCGGACAAGGATTGATCCAGCAGGGGCGCAAGGCCACAAGCCTTTCCCCCCTTCTCCCCTCAAACTGCCAGCATCCCACCAGACCGGACCGACGCGTAGCGTCCATTATCACAACCACTTCACTTCCATACTATTTTAGTTACAGTTTAGATTTATTTTTTAATCGACTAAACAAATATTTTATTTAATTTAATCGTGCAAATATCACTTTGATAACTCTTAACGTAAGTGGTCGACCTATTCATCCATAAATTCATTAAGGACTTTATATTAGCACATCGTTATTTCATCATCAATTTTTATTTTCATCAAAATACATCATCTCTACGTGGATACAAAACGTCAAAATGGCTTGAAAATATTTCTGGTTTCATGGTATGATTTTAATACTCTGTTTTTCATATAAAATTGTACTTTTGCCTCTTTTCAGTTAGGCAAAGCTGCAAGTGTGTAAGATTCTTCGTGTAATTACAACTGTGTACAGTTTGATTTTTTTTGTGGGCTTTGGTTAAAGTTAAAAGGTGAAACAAGAATAAAAAAAGCAAGAATTTTCTTTAAAAGGTATATAAAGAAGGAAGGTAATAAATTTACTAGTTTCTTGAAGTAATTATTTAAACCATTGATTGCTGAAAAAATCGATATATTGGTTCTTGCATCTTGCGTTCAAACATTGTGAGTTATTGATTGTACATCATTTTCCAGTTTATACGTGCATTCAACAGTAAGCATAATGCGCACAAATATATTCGGAGACAATTAATTCAATACTTTAACTTATTCACAAATAAGTTTTTTTTATACAAACTAAAGCCAGCATTGTATAACATCATATAACTCAATGGTATATTCTAAAAAGGTGTTATTCAAAAAATAATTTATTGGGTTAAAAATTTAAAAAATAAGATTATGTTAAAAATTTCATTATTTGAATTTTTTTAAAAATTGGACTCTAATAAATAATTTGAAAACAAATAAATTAAAGCTTATTATTTATAATTAAGGGCAAAACTTTTAAGCAAATAAAATATATAAATTAAAATCTATAAATCAAAAGACTAGATAAAAAATGAATCTAAAAAAATACATGAAACTCGAAAATATAAATAGCTATAATAAAACATTTCAGTGAAACTATTTTTTTTCCCTCACAAGATCATCTCAAGCTTTAATAAGAATAATCTAAGAACGGTCCAACCAATCGTTGGCGTAATACCTATTTGAGGATAGTAGATAAAAGCTAATCGCAACAGTTTGTTTCTGGACCCAAACATCGCAAAGAAGAAGTCTTGGTACCGACCCGACAGATCTTGGTAGTGTCAATGAGAACTTTGTAAGAAGAAACATTTTTGCGGCTTTACTAGAGAAGATTCAAGTGAGGCTACCCCCTCCAGAAGGCGGATACCATGGCGCAGTTCGGCAGATTCACTGTCCCTCCCTTGAGGGCGACCCTTAATGTGGCCTGGGAGACCTTGAAGGCTACCATGCCTGATAGTAGTCCTTGCTTCGACCTGGTGAGTAATATAACATCACTATGGCAGAATAGAATATTATATTTAAATGCGCCTGTAACCGTAATTATCACCGTAATTATCAATTATAGTAGCGTGTCTATTTAATCCATCACGATATGCGCAGTTGTACAGTTGTAATTGTACTATTAGGCCAACTATCGAGTTTAAGATGGTTACGTTATCTGATAGCTCGTGAGCTAAATAATTGACCACTCATATATAACTGACGATTCCCACACGTCAAATACAGACTCTGCCTTAAAATATGAGTGAAGAATGGCCCTGGGAACGGGATGGTTCCTGGATCGTTAAGTGATGTACTAAGCCAAAGGTTCTGGGTTCTATTCCTTTATCCAGGTCATTTTTTTTTCAATTTAAAGAGGCAAAGATGGCGGTATGTAAAAAAATGTTAACGCCCACATGGTTTTATGGATGTGAAGCGTGGGTTTGTCTGGAGAAACACAATCGTAAGATGGATGAGGTTGGAATGAGATATCTAACAAATGTGTTTCAGCTGATGACGGGGAGATTGGGGTTCAAATCCCAGTCGGGTCTAGTGAGGGTGGTTTTCCTCTGAATGGTTGTGCACTCTCCTTCCACGCAAATGTGGATATATTATCTCTAAAATGCTTCCTTCCTCATCCCTACCCATTGGAGTGATTATTGTAAATGCGTATAACTTTAACGGGTAGTGGGTTACCTGGTGGTCTAGGGGTAAAGTGTCAGACTTCTGTGCTGGCGGCCGGGGTTCAATCCTTGGTCCCGGCACAGATTTATCTGACTACCAAACCCTTCCTTCACCCCTGACAAGACGTGTATTAATCACATCTTGTGAATGTGGGGAATGCCAGGCCTCCACCGTGGTTCGGATCCAACGTTAAACTGTAGGTCCTCCATTTCATCTCACAATCACCCTACCATTACACATTAGCGTAAGTGCGCACAAACCGAACGACTAGTAAGACGCGGTTCTAATAATAATAATAATAATAATAATAATAATAATAATAATAATAATAATAATAATAATTATTATTATTATTTATTATTATTATTATTATTTAACGGGTAGTAAGACCCGATGATTTATATATATGGATACATTGTAAAGACTTTAAAGCCTGTGTCATACTGGGCAAGTTTACTGGCCGATAGTAAAAACTTCTTTTTCTAGCAAGACTTAGTAGCTCTCTTATTATTTTTTAGCCCCGCGTCTTACTATCTGTTCGGGTTGTACGCACTTATGCTAATGTGTAATGGTAGGGTGATTGTGAGATGAAATGGAGGACCTACAGTTTAACGTGTAATCCGAACCACAGTGGAGGCCTGGCATTCCCCAAATTCACAAGATGTCTTGTCAGAGGTGAAGGAAGGGTTTGACAAGCAGATAAATCTGTGCCGGGACCGAGGATTGAACCCCGGACCCCAGTACAGAAGTCTGACACTGTACCCCTAGACCACCCGGTCACCCCAGAGGGAGAAGACAAACGATACTCACTCACGTACCTACACATACACGTGGGCGCGCAAAGAAAATGTAATTACATTTTTCGGAACGAATTGTGGGACATGATTTATATTTAAAAAAAAAATCCTCATTACAGTTGGTCGGGATTTGAACCCCAGACCTTCCCTTCACCATCAAACCAGATTACACTTCGTTTTAAACTGCTTTAGGATTGAGGTCAGCACAGCCGTAGTGGGGATGGAGGCTCGTCACATTCTCGACCAATCCGTGAAGGGTAGCTATTATATAGCAACCGATGTACGTTGCCAGATTTCTTGACAGTCACCGAGTATGTTTGCATAGTAGTAACGTATCAACTCCCGCTATGTGGCAACCATGCTCCCTAGCCTACCCACCACGCGGATCCTAAAGCAGTTTAAATCTTAGTGTGGATGCGGTTGATACTTTTGTAAACGTACCCAGAGTTTCGGGTAGAGATTAAATATAAATAATATAAAATACAAGGGTTGTACAACTTAATAACAATGTTTTCATTTGAAGATTGGAATTTTAAAATCAATTTTGCATTGAATTCGCTGCAGCCAGTGGCCAAGATGTACAGTGGCCGGGTGAGTAATAGGGTGGTCTCTCATACAGAATTACTGACACGCTCCTGTCCGAGCTCGTTCTAGAGGAAAAACCATTCATATCCAGATTTGACTCACCTCAATCCAGAGCGATAAAAGTTCCAGTGTGTGGATATTAATTAATGTGTGTTTCTAGGTTCGCAAGGCGGGGCGCCCCAAGGAGGAGGGTGCCGGGGAGCATGTACGTTTCGCCCAGTTTGGAGGCACCGGGGGTAAGATGGGGGAGAGCACAGAGCTTCATACCATGCCCGGGGGTGGGCCCCCAGACCAACAAGGGGGCGTACAGGAGGACGGGTGAGTGTTTTACATACATCTCATTTCAGAACTTGGCCGTCACGTGGTTTAAGGCGTCATGTTCACAATGTACTGTAGTGCTTGAGACAGGTAGGTTCGGGTTCGAAAATCGTTTGTATGCACCAGAAGTGGTTTTCCACATGCAATTTATCGCTGTGAATTTTTTCCCCCCTTTCTCCAAGAGTATGCGGTTACATTTCCTTTATGCTATCCTCCCAATCCTTACCCCTTAAAACAGAGATTTTCAATCTGTTTTTCCCCGATATTGTGCCCCAAGATGTTTAGCTTGTCGTACTAGTGTTTTTAAATAACTTAATTACTTAACTGATCAAGAAAGGGTGTTATTTTGATTAAAATGTGTCTTCATTCATAATTAGATATAACATATTTATCAAATCGAGGTACACATTTTTTTTTACGGATTTTAGCTTTGCTCGCATTTGTTACAAACATCAAATTTAGGGTAAAAATTATTTTTAGCTTAGCCTTGAAATTATTAATGAAAGTACTATATTGATATTTGAATGAAAATACAAAAAATACACTATAAATGAGAGTCAGGAGTTTATTTCAAAGAACACAGTTTTTGATATCTGTTTAAAATTTAACTAACGTCGAGGAAAGACTAAAGAAAAATATTATTAAACTACCATAGGGTACCACAGTTTTTTAACACCACGTCCTACTACCCGGTCGGATATACATCTTTGTACTAATTACACTGATTAGTTAGAAATTAGGTAAGTTTTTAATCTAGGGGAAGTGCACCCACATTTGCCTAGAAGGATTGTTGAAAACCATTTAGGAAAACCACTCTTTGTGCACCCGACCAGGATAGAACCTCGATTTCCCCGTCTTTGGCAATCTAGTTTAACACGAGATTAAAGTGTTAGGACAGTACAGCCACCTATGCAGGTGCCACAGGTTTAAAATTACCACTTTAGAATGTCGTTAATGATGGTGTTAAACGTACTAATAAAATTAACAACAGCCTTTATGTGAAACGTAATAAAATAAACCACATTTATGTTGGTAATTGGATTGCGGGTTTAGTGATCTGAGCGATATGTTGCCTTTCTTGTGCATAGTAGAAATCAAGATACGATTTTCTATGTTAAAAAAAATACTTGCGATTTTTACAGACCTTGTATTCTTTTATAATTAAAAAACCTTCAAAGAAGATCATATCACATCTGATTCTTAAATGTAAGTTTTCTTATATCTATGTATTTTTGAAAATTATTAACAATTTCGGTAATTTGTAATATTAATTAAAATAATCTGTACATATCTTAATTAAAATGAAGATAAAATAAATTCACGAAATTATGTATTTTATCTTAAAATATGAAATGAGAATACAGTTTTTCTTTTAAACTTTAATCAATGCAGTGCAAGGAAAAACAGTTGGGTAAGAAAGCCAGCGTTGTGTGTATGTATAGAAAAGTAGAGAAGGAAAAGTCTTCGATAGGTAGTCTACTTACGGTGTGGCAGAAGGGAACGCGAGTAATTTCACAGTTCTTATAACATTAAATTTTGTTGGCCAAAACAAATCAAATATTTCTCCGGAAGTAACATAGAGTTTAGTTTTCTGCACATGCTAATATCAACAGATCTTGAATATCCGTCAAGGGTGTCCTGGAATTTTGTCAACATATTTTATATAAAGAGAAAAAGTGTTGACAAAATTCCAGGACACCCTTGACGGATATTCATGATCTGTTGATATTAGCATGTGCATAAAACTAAACTCTATGTTGCTACCGGAGAAATATTTGATTTATTTTGACCAACACATTTCAATTCTGTAAAAACTGTAAAAATACTCGCGTTTCTTTCAACCGCACCTTTTAAGACGAGTGCATTCACCAGGATTATAGAACCTGAGGCTTTACCTACTGTTCACAGATTCATAGAACGCCAGCCGAGCTATCAACAATCTCGCGGGGGAGGCAGTATGGCCAGTGTGGACTTTGCTTCCCCCGGAAGTGGTGGTGGGGGTGAGTTCGGAGAGGGCAGGAGCAAACACAAAATTGACGAGTGGCAAGCCGCATGGAACGTCACAAACGCCATACAGGTGAGTTAATCTACCTCTAGGGTCTATCCCCTCCTTGGTGTGTGCAGCCACACGGCTTATTAAAATGACGACAGCTAAAGTCTGTTCAGCGTAGGAATTGTTTTCTGAAAGGATATTGGTAGGAGAAAAAGACCTTTCAGAGAGTAATTCCTAGCATGAATGGAGTATACACAACATGTTTTCGTATCATCCTTGTTCCTCAACGCACGACGAATTCATATTACAGGGTATGTTCATCGTGTCACTCCCATTCGCGGTACTTCGCGGTGGCTACTGGGCCATAGCTGCCATGATCGGCATCGCCTACATCTGCTGCTACACAGGTAAAATCTTGGTGGAATGCCTCTACGAGGATGATCCCGTCACGGGGCAGAAGGTAAGGGTCAGAGATTCTTATGTCGGCCTTGCCAGAGAGTGCTTCGGCCCCAAGTGGGGAGCTCGCGCTGTCAACGTCGCTCAGATCATCGAACTGCTCATGACCTGCATCCTATATGTTGTGGTGTGTGGTGACCTGATGGTGGGGACCTTCCCGGAGGGGTCTATCGACACCAGGAGTTGGATGATGCTGATTGGTATTTTCCTGATACCTCTGGGCTTCTTAAAATCTCTCCATCACGTTTCTGTTCTTAGTTTCTGGTGCACCATGTCCCATCTGGTTATCAACGCCGTCATCTTGGGATACTGCCTTCTAGAGATCCCCGATTGGGGTTGGGCGAAAGTCAAATGGAGTATAGATATGGAGAACTTTCCGATTTCTCTGGGAGTCATCGTATTCAGCTACACTTCCAGATTTTCCTGCCCACTTTAGAAGGTAATCTCATTGACAGGTCAAAATTTGATTGGATGTTAAACTGGAGCCACGTTGCAGCCGCAATATTCAAATCTCTTTTTGGGTACGTCTGCTTCCTCACCTTCCAGAACGATACTCAGCAGGTGATCACTAACAATCTACATTCCCCCGGCTTTAAAGGTTTTGTTAATTTTTTCTTGGTGGTGAAAGCTGTTCTATCTTATCCTCTGCCATACTACGCTGCTTGCGAGCTACTGGAGAAGGCCTTTTTCAAAGCAAGACCGGATACAATTTTCCCGACGATTTGGGCACTCGACGGAGAACTGAAGGTGTGGGGATTAGCCTTCAAAGTGGGTGTGGTCGTCTTCACGGTCCTCATGGCTATTTCTATACCTCATTTCGCCATTCTCATGGGATTCATTGGCAGTTTCACCGGGACCATGTTATCCTTTATATGGCCCTGCTATTTCCACCTCAAGTTGAAGAGGCCGACACTAGATCGCGGCACTATTGCCTACGATTACTTTGTAATTTTCCTTGGTGTACTATTTGGGATCATCGGCGTTTACGACTCAGGTTCTGCTTTGATAAAAGCGTTTGAGATAGGTTTGCCTTTCTAACTCGAAAGCTATAGTACTTCGTTAAAATTAATGTGTACATCAACGAATGAAGTCACTTAAGTAAGAGGAGACATTTTAATTTGCAAGGATAATAATGTATCACTAGTTAGAAGAAATTCCGACAAAAATTTGAAACTAGAAGTCTTCCACTGTAAAGAAAGTTTTTCAGGATAGTCGATTTTAACATTAAAAAAGGGGGGGGGGGGGGGAAATGTTTGCTTCAAACATAAGTGCCATTGACAATAAATATTTACTCTTTTAAATTAGATGCGAAACTCTTGTGATGCTAACAAAATGTTGCCATGTTTAACATTCTACTGAGTCAATAATAAACTGTATTCTTGTTAGCATCCAAAAGTTTATGCTTGTATTGTATGTTAACTGTATAAAATATAAGTTTACAATGTATAACATGAAAGTCTTCCATTTACAATAATGCAATGTTGTTAACTGTTAGTAATCAATTAGTGAAAATTTACAGCACATTTATTATATATAAATGTTATGTGTTGTAAATAAGCAAAACTTAAATATATAGTATAAAGAGGGTGTGAAAATTACACAAAAAGGAATTATTACTGAACATTATATTCATTTTAGTTTTTTTTTTTTTTAGAAATAACATTAATATTAGTAGTAGTTCAGTAGCAGAAACAATAATGCATGTAGGCCTATTCTAGTTTGAACAAACTTCATATTACTTGGTTGTATTTTTTTATTTACAAAGAACAAATGCTTACTGTACCAAAATATGTCTTCCAGTAGGCCTATAATATAGAATCAAAGATATATTTAAATGATCTTACATCAGACAATATACTACTAAGACACTGAGATACAAAAATAATTTATATACATTTTAAAATAAATTGCAATTAAAATTGTTTCAACTTGCATAATAAATATTGTATTTACTTATATAGATACTATATAAATAAAACTACCATATTCTTAACTATTATCATCAAGTGCAATAAAACCCATTAATTGAAAATTAATAAACTGAATAAAAAATCTATAAAAGCAATGACAACAATGCCTACATGTGTTTGGTTGGTATAACAGCAGTATTTGGTAGTAATTTTTAGTTTTCATAATATGTTCTTTAAATAGGCCTATAACTATTTAATTCTTAAATTACAAACCTATATAATTTTCTGAAGGTAATTGGAAGGTGAAACAATACTTAAATGGATACACAGTAAATAGTTGTTTATCAACATTAAATAAATAGCTCAATCTTAAGATTATTTTGATTATTTTTTGATATTTTCCAAAACACCATTTCTAGACGAGAAACAGATTTTTAAGTAGCAATAGGACATTTATTATATATTTAAAAGATAATTATTTAATACAATATTTGTCACTCACATCATCACCAAACAATACTTACCACCTATTTGAAGTTATCAAATTACACAATATTAAAGTTTAAATATATAATATTTATTGTATTCATATTATAAAGAGCTACTATTTTATGTTTTTATTATTTGTATCAATTAATTTTTACATAGTCATGTATCAAATACTGAGAGAATCAGCTCAAATAGAATAAATAATACAAATTTGAAATAGGATGAACTTATGAACAGAGAACATGAGTAAGTCAATGGTATTGTCTTAAAGTAATAAATTGTTAAATCAACGTAAATAATAAATATTTCAACCAAAATATGTTTTAATAAATGTTACAATTGCCAATATAAGAATGTTTGGCTCTTTGACAAAGTGAGAAAAAATGTCTTCCAAGATACACTTTACCTACCTAATTAATTGATGTCTTCCAGTTGCAAACAAGTCTTCCAAAATAATATTGTATGTAGTTATTATTCAAAAGTGTATTTCAATGGGTCTTAAGATACTTCCAGTTCAAGATGTTGGCACAAAAAATTATTGAATTCAACCATTGTATGATTGATGTAATTCTAAGAAATGTCTTCCATGTGCTATAATCTTTTTAAAAGATGTATAATATAAGTAGGCTATTTATGTTTTATTATCTTATTCAGCACTCTAACTATGATGGTTGAAATGTTGACTAATTATTGATGAAATATTATATATATACACTGTGTATTAAACAAATAGTTCAATATTGGATGTTTTTGGCATTTGCAATAGTTATTATTTTTAAGTATGTTTAACAATTATCAATGTATGTTTTTGGCATTGAAAATTATTGATGCTTAAGAAGTGTCAATTTTAGTAACGCTTTCCAGGCATGTATTGATTTGTAATTTTAGTTGTCATCCCTCATATTAATTTGTCTTAAAATAATGGAGGTGAGTTTGTTATTTTAAACAAGATAAACATTTTGAAGGTTAAGATTAGTGAATTGTAAATGTATTTCATCAATATAGTACAATTATTCTTAAATTATATTTTGTTTGTTTTTAAAATAAACACTTGTTGACTATTTTAAATGGAAAATATTCTTGGATGGCGTTATACACTCTATGTGCCTGCAATATTTTCGTGCCTATGTTGGTTGTCTTTAGTAGGGGAATAAAATCAAAGTGCCTTTCGTAAGATTTCTAGGTAATCAGCCTAGCGTCATATTTGATTGATAGGTAATATAGTTGATTTCTTATATGTTTGAATAACATAATTTGTGTGTTTGTTATCACCCTATGCGATAAAAGAGGAGTTAGTCAAAGTTCTTGTTCTAAAATAATGAATAGACCTCAATAAAATAAAATACCATTTTAGTCAACCAAATAAACGTCACCTTAAATTCAGTTTAGGGGTGTTTCTTAAGAAATGATATAAACCAGTATTATAAATAAATTCTAGATACAATTGAAATTCCTGTTGATTCACCATTTACTCTGGTCGAAGAGTTTATTTTTATTTTTTTTAACTTGTCTTTATAAAGTGAACACACTTGTCTTAAATTAAACATAATTCATCAATGTCCAAAAAACTGTATATGACACTTTGCTTCTTTGTTATGAAATATTGCAACAATCCAAAACTTTACTATAATGCATTATTTTTACAATAACAAGGAGTTTTAGTATAATCAATAATATACTATTTTAACTGGATCCGAATATTCTGGATAAGGTACTATTTTATTAGTATTATTATTATTAGCACCGCGTCTTACTACCCGTTCGGGTTATACGCACTTACGCTAATGTGTAATAGTAGGGTGATTGTGAGATGAAATGAAGGACCTACAGCTTAACGTGGAATCCGAACCACGGTGGAGGCCTGGCATTCCCCACATTCACAAGATGTCTTGTCAGAGGTGAAGGAAGGGTTTGGAAATCAGATAAATCTGTACCAGGACCGAGGATTGAACCCCAGCCGCCAGAACAGAAGTCTGATACCTTACCCCTAGACCACCAGGTCCCTTTTATTAGTAAATAATCCATACATTAAAAAAAATGATGTCTTATATTATTAATTTCCTCTTCATTTACTAAAACCATTGGCGTTTGACTGATTTACCTTTTATTCTTCAAGGCCCTTTGAAGATATATTTCCAAGTGCACCAAAATATTTATTTTAATCGATTGCACATTATTTTACATCAACATTTTTCTTTAGTGTTAAATATTATATATTTTTTCCAGATGACAGATTTTATGCAAAGTGTCCTGAACTTGACCTTTGGTTAAAATTTATTCTGTGATAAAAAAAGTTTCACTTTTATTTTATAAAACGTGTTTTGTTAACCAACATTGTTTAAAAGTTGGTGATTTCTAGCCATATTTTAAAAATATACTAAATAGACACATTTTATCCAGGGGACAACATAAGAATACTTCTTAATTTCAAACTGATTTAGAGTTGTATGTAGTTTTAATTTAAGTTCTTGTAATTCATTTCTTGAACTAAATTAGCATATTGTAATATATATTTTTAATACCAATATGCTTAACTGCTTATATTTCAAATAAAGGCCAACTGTGTAGCAAAATGTAAGCAAAGGGAAAATAAGCAATAATTCACATTAACCTCTCTTAATATAATAATCGGAGCAATGTTATTAAAGTGAAATCTTGTATGAATGTTACTATTGTATTAATAATCAAGTAAGTATTAAATAATATTATGTTTAGTATTGAAACAAAATAATTTTTATTTATTATTTTTCATTTTTTACCACTGCGTCTTACTTCCTGTTCAGGTTATACACTTATGTACTAGTTACGCTAATGAATTAGGTATGAGGAAGGTGAATTTAGAGGAAGTAAATCCACATTTGTGTGGAGGAAGAGTGGAAAACCATTTAGGAAAAATTACTCTTTGTACACCAGACCAGGATTTTAACCTCAATCTTTCTGTTATCAGTAATCTAGTCCACTTCAAGAGTAGTGCCTTGAATTATAGTTTATCATATTGATACAATGTTCGTATTTATTTTGTAACTTTAAATAGTTTCAGTTGAACAACTTTAAAGTTATCTTTACCATACAATATGTCATATATAAGGGTGTGTTTACTGAAAGAGGCTGAAATTCATCAGTTGTTCTACATGATTTTATTAATGTGTTTTTATTTTATATTGAGATTTCCACAAAATAATTACAAATGTTTGTAGTATTTTAGTTCTTAGCTGTAAAGTTATTTAACCAAATATGTGAAAATTTTAATATACAAGCTTAGCAAAGGAAATGGAGTTTAAAAAAAATTACAAACCTACATTTGTGGCACTATTTGCAAATGATGAAACCAAAATAAAAGAATACACTAGTCTTAAGACAAACTTACATAACTATAATTAGCTCAGAATCATTGGGAAATCTTAGTTGATAATGAATCAAATAGCCAAAACTATTATTTATGCTTTTTAGTGAGGATTACTCCATCTAGATATCATTTTCTGAAAATTGAAAAATGACACCTGGACACGGGTTTCGAACCCGAGACTTTAGGCTTAGTTTAAATTTGTCAATCCAAAAGGCCTATTTTTAATCAAGTTTGATATATGTGCCCTTTAAATTGTACATTGAAAAGAGGATATAAGTGGCAAGGCTTATACACACCAGAAAACTGTGTGCCTCAAACCTTATAATTAAAAACACAAAGTAAAAAAAAAACACATAGGTAATGACAATGTCTTTTTAAATATTATGAAATTTTCAGGGTACATCAGTCCCCTTCTTCAGCATGAGAGAGTAAAATATAAACTTAGATGCTGTCATAGCCAGTAGGGATGTGTTTTACTCTTTCCTGCAGAAGAAGGGGACTGAAGTACCCCGAAAATTTCATAATTGTGTGTTTTGTGTGTTTTAATTGTGAACTTTGAGGCCTTTCAGTTTTCTGGTGTGTTGGCCTTCTATCCTCCTTTCAAAGTTTAGCTTAATACATCTGTTTGTTGCCATTTTTCCTTTGTCTATGTTCCCTCTGATCATTTATTGAAGATTACTGCTATTCAATCATTTTTTTTAGTAATTTTTTTACTTTGTTGTAAAAATTGGTATGAGTTGAGTCTTAAAGAAAACACAATTTTGTGTATAGTTGTTTATAAAAATATGATTCAAACAAAAGCTGTGAATTATAAATATAGCTTGTGTTCATACTTGATCCCACAAAATAAAATTACAAGTTTGTGATCTCATTAATGTTCCTTTACAATTAAACCATTTAGTAATTTTAAATTATAGCTTAACTGATAAATTAATATGATTAAGAACTAGTTGTACAATAATGACATAAATCTATGCTAACCTTGAATTAAAGTTACATTAGTTTAAGAATAACTTTCCAATGTGTTGTGCATACTTTTTTTTTTCCTGTCAATTATTACAAAATATTTTTTTAAAGGTTGGTTTTTTTTAAGATGATCCAATTTGTGTTCATTAATTTTATAATTTACTTTGATTCACATAAATGTAATTTTAGTCAAATGATTCAGTATCTTAGCTATCTTGACTATGCAGTACTTTGATAAATGGTCTTGAATGATTAAATACCATTTAGTTGTTTTTAGCACCATGTCTTACTACCTATTCAGGCTATGTATTAATTACGCTAATGAGTCAGGGGTGGGATTAGGAAGGTTGAATTTAGAGAAAGTGTATCCACATTTGTGTGGAGGGAGAGTGTAATAACATTTTAGGAAAAAAAACCACCCTGTCATCGGCAATATAGTCTAGTGTGAGAGTAACACCTTAGACCTTGCGGCCACCAAAGCAGGTGATCATTTAGTTCAAATATCTTTAATATTGTTGGTCAAGTAATATTTGAAAGGGTAATTAATATATAACAAGTGGGTGAGCTCAATGGTAACGACTAAGGACAAGATAATAATCACCGTTAAATCTCAAGATATGAAAATATGGGTTTCCCAGTTTCGAATTAGTTACTATTCAAAAGTATAAGTTGAAGCTAGCCATGCCATGATGGAGATTTTAATAATATACTGTTAGTACGACATGAATTATTCAACTCATGTTCTAAAATGTTCGTATAAATTGGTGCTATTTTAATTATTTATTGAGAATATCTTATTAATGTATTATTTATTCAAAAAGTGGGATTAATACTTTTTTAGTTTATGAATGTTTAAAAGAATGTTGACACTGTTTTGGGATTTGCCTTTTGGATCTACAGAAAGTAAATACATTACATCATAGATTGATTATACAAAATAGGATAAGAATCAAAGTGAATCCTACCAATCATAAGTTTATCAAAATTTCACATAGTTACAAAATTCTGAGCTAGATAATCTTATAAATTAACTTATAAGTATCAATAGATCATGCAATACTATTAGGCATATTGTCTTAATCTAATAACTAAATTCCAGACCTGTTCGTAGCTATTAAAGTTAATGGTACATAACATACTTTTAATATGATTGTTTTTATTTTGTAGCTAGCTTTATTATTTAAGGTAGTAATAATTTGAGATTGTGTTATCGACTTCAAAATATTTAAGTAGGTGTGATAAGATTTTATTGGAAGCGAAAAAAGTTGAAGCCAAACAAGTTAAAACTAGGTTTAGTTTAAGTATACTGCCAGAGTTGATTTATCAAAACAATATTTTACAATTTAGTTTTGATGTTTCATAAGACATTTTAAACTTATAAAAATGGAGACTTAGTTTAACTATGTATAGAAATAACAAAATAAAGTCTTGTAATGTCTGTTGTAAAGTAAGATAATGGGTTAATAAATATCTGTTAAACACATTTATTGCATTTTTAATTAGTATTATCTGGACCTATTTGGTAGCATCTCACATATTTCAGAGTGTACAAGTTTGATCAAAGCCAGTATAAACATTTTAATTCTAATTTGACTCAGAAAATATTAAATATTATATTCTTTAAGACTAAAGACCATCTTAGAAAAATCTAATTAAAACAATATCATGTTTTTAAATCCTAAATGATGCCTCATGGTTTCAAATATATTTTTACCCTAAGGAAATGTTATACTCAAATAAATAAGTATTTTGTAAAGGGCCTTACTACATTTGCACATTTTTTGAATGAGTGTTTAAATTATCCTGTATTTCAGATGAAACTATTGTCTTCTCTTAGCCCAAATTCACTCCTGAAGTGGTCATACCATCGTCAGATTCCTGAATGAATTTAAGGGAAATTGATGTCTCGATTGTGTCCTGAAATAGAAAGGTTATTTATATTGTCATCCATTTTGAATCATACATTCTTACGCATATATCAATGTACAGTAATAGTCTGCAGAAGAATGTGAGGCTATATATAAGCCACATTATAATGTAAGAGACTACAAACTGCATAAGTATGCATAAATTTAAAGAATGTCACACTTAAGGGTACCCTTATGTTAAGCAAGAAATTGCCGTGCAGACGTTCAGCTATAAAGCAATATTTAATGCACTATTTCACAATATGGTTCACGCCAAAATTAAGTTAAAAGATTCCAGCAGGGCTCTTTTTCCTTAATTCTATATTTTGAGTTTTATTAATAGAAAGAAAAATGGGAGGGGGGGGGGGATGTGACATTAGCTCATTTTCAATGACTTTTTAAGAAAATTTTCAGTGCTATGATGTAAAAGAGCTCTAGATTTAGCCTTCCTCTAAGAACTATTTTTTTTATAGGCTTCCAACAGAAAGAAACGCACCATTGTACAAAATAGGTTTGCAAAAGTAAAATACATTATGGCTTTGAACAATTCATGCAATCCTTTAATAAAATGGTTTGTTTGTGTGAAATGGAAATAATCTAAGGTCCTAGATTCATTCCTGACTATACCATTTTTTATTTTAAATTGTATATTATCTAAAAAAAGTAACCTTTCATTTTATAAATCACATAGAGTTATTCTAAAATTATTTTCTAAATATATTTAAAGTATTTGAGTCTATGTAGACTTCCCCGGTACTATTCTTTAAAAATAACTAAACAAGGTAATTTTAAAACATTACATTCACTTTGAAATTTTGTGTGTAGATGATTATTTAAAAACTAAATTAATGGGTTTTGTGAAATAAAAAATGTGCAGGGTATTTAAAAATAAGATTAAACAAACTAATTGTTATTGGGATGGTGAAAACCTTTAGGGCAACCTACTATAATTATGTTTTAAAAATGACTGCAAAAATAAATTCGGTATAGGCTCCTATATTTATACTAAATTCAAATTGACAAGTGATTTTTTTTAATCATATAAAATTATATTTTTTAAAATGTAAATGGGGATCGATCTCGTGACCACTAATTATACCGATAAGCAAACTATCAAAAGAGCTGGATTAGCTATTAACTAACGATCATGTTTAACTGAAAGTTGGCTAATCTGTGCAAATTTGGAGCTATGAGCTTAATTGCAAACAAATGTAATATGGTTTTCTAATAAAGCCAAACAAATTATTTTACGTAGTGTCCTAAAGATAATAATAGTACTTACTTTCGCTTATGTATCTTGTACAATGGTGCATTTGTATTCCATCACCTCGTCGGTAGCAATTATTTGGAATGTCATCGATTTTCAGTTATGTCAGATTGAGAACTCAGTCACTACCGACACAATGCCACAAAAAACTCTCACTGCATTTTAAAATTATCTCTGTTTTGGTACAGCTTTCAGTTTACGAGATCCCGACTTGCGGGTTTTCTCACAAGTTTCAAAACTAGAGGTTCTGTTCGGCAGAAGAGCCAGTTAGAGCCGCGGCTACGCACCTGCAAGGCCACTAATATCTTAGCCGCCACAGCGCAGAGACCCTTGTATAAAGACCTTATCTCTTTGTCTTGAACCTTCACCAGCGAGTAGTGAATGAGGTAGGCGGGAGCCCTAAACAAGATATCCAAGAAGGACTCGACAGGTGAAGAATCCTTGGCGCTCAGGTTTATAACAAGCTGCTTCAAGGCTGCAATGGAAACACATTAGTTTCTGATGGCAACCTTCAGTTGAACATTTAAATTAGGATATTTTCGCTAACTTTTTATTGTTGTTGTCAAGTTTTTTTTACAGCCATTATTGTGGGCCCATTACCGGCTTGTTAGGCCTGTCATATCTTCATATACCTTATAATCTAACTTAATACTAGGACAGCCACAACATCCAGTCCCCGCCGTCAATTTATCAAGGTGAAAGGTTTCACCAATGATAAATTTTTCAGACATACCGGGAATCGAACCCGGGACCCTTTGCTTGGTAGGAAGACAGGCTACCGACTGAGCTAAGGTGGTGTTGTCAAGAAATTAGCATAAAAAGGGGGTTATTTGCACCTACAACCATACTTACGATAAACTCCAAACCACTTATAACTGAACCTCTTTACAGCAGGTTAACCCTTTGCTAGGCAGCAAAACTTTGGACAAAATTAAATTACTTTTATATTAAAACTTAATATCATATACCAGGACTGTCCAACTTTGGGTAATCTGAGGACCACATTTAAAAAATATAAATCCAAGAGCCACATCCAGAGTTATAAATACACTGCAGATATTAAAATATAAGAAGAGTCCGACCATTATGTTTGGCAAGCACTTCTAAACTTTTGTAATAGAGAAAAGTCATGTTACTTATAAAATGTATTACCGAAACACTAGACAAGTTACAATTGCTTATAAATATATAAACTAAAGTAGCTTTCACAAAGATGTGTGTTCCCGAGCATTGAGAACATCATATGTCCAAAGTCTCTCCATTTCGAACTCTTTGTGATAGTTTAATAAATATGGTATTTTCCTTTTCAATTCTGCCAGTATAAAAAGGGCCTGATTGCAAATCACATAATTCCAGTTGAAGGTAAGATCTTGTGTTCTATATGCTGACAGTCAATGGTTGAATGAAAACTGAAATGTCTTCTTCAATTTCCTTTAGATCATCTAATCATTTTTCAAAGACCTCCATTATTATTTTAATGTAATTTATGTGAGCGGAAAAGGATGTTCCCTTAAGCTTGTGTAATGTTACTGATTTGACCCTAAAGAATATGTGAAAGCATTGACAATAATATCGTCCTAATTTTATAAATGTATCTTATTTCATTAAAATTAAAATCTATTACATGGCGCTTAAAGCACTTCTTCTTCTAAGAAGGTACACACTACTGTAAGTGACGTCAGAACGCATCACGTTAGTCAACTCAAGTTGACAATATAAGATTTTTAAATAATAACTTCCTCTTCTGGAAAGTTCGAATAGAGATTTTAAAAGGTAATTTGAGTCAGTTTCCGGCTCTTGAAGCTCCTAGTAAAACCGAGATGTTCTTGTCTTGTATTTTAATTTTTTATAACACGACCTTCTCGAAGCTTCCATGAGCAATGGATATATACGAAAGATGGTGCAATTGAACCTCACTTGGAGTCCAGTCCTTGAAGTACTCGGACTGCAACTCCCGTCCGCGATCCCTACGATCATACTATAGATCGCGTAAATAGTTTGACGACGAACATGATCTATTTTCTCCTGAAATAAACTGAGATTTATAAATAAAAAACATGTCAACATAAAAAGTGTGTATTAATTATACAATATTTAAATCACCAATAATTCTTTAATTGGCGCTCGATCACGGGGCTATAAATACCAATTAACTCACCACATCAAAATACCGGACCGCTTTAATTAGTGCTGACCACGGGGCAATTATCAGCTAATTAAACGGTATAACTTCAATCGACGCCCAATGCGACGAACCAGATCCAGAATTCATCGATTGACGGAGAGAGACGTTCAAAACATCATAATTAGCGCCCAACGTAAGCAGTAATATTTCAATAATACTTCAATTGGCGCACAACGTGGGTACCCTAAATCAATAACTTCACAATTGTTCATTTCTTCAAATCGTTATTTGAAAAAAAAAAAAAAAGTATTGGCCAATATTGATTTAAAAAGCTTCAATTAACTTTTAAAACCCATTAAAATGACCATATAAGTTGGCAATATTCTGTTGTTTGCCATGCAGCTTTAAGCTCAACTCATTCAAATGGTCGTCATATCTGTTAAAAATGCAAGATCAGATAAAATAAGGTGGGATATTGCATTTGATTTTCAAGCTCTCTCTTATGTCAGACTTCATTTCGTTTTTAAGAAATATGTGTATTTCTTAAAAAAAAAAAAAAAAGCTTCAGACATTTTTTAGTACTCAACCAGCGAATATCAAAATGGAGAAGCTAATCACTATATGCAGCATCCATTTCATTTTGCGAAGAGAATTTTTTTTTTCGGTGAAAATCAAAAGCTGTAACCCACAAGAGGGCCATACAAAATCGTTTAGCAGGTCACGTCTTGGCCAGCCCTGTCATAGACCTTAAAAAAAAAAATATATATATATATATATACATACACACACAAAATAATTGTGTCGTTTGAAAATTAAAAGCTGCATCAATACAAAAATATGAAGAACTAATTTTATCCAAAAGGTTCAGTTTTACTGTGGTTAATATAAGAAGAAAAAAACCTTAACCACTTGGTTAACAAAGTACTGGGAGGAAGTACAAGGTGCTGGTGATCCCAACATTCTACCCCCTTTCTAACCTTCCTCTGTGGCATGGTCGCTATTCAAGTTCTCTAAGAACTCGTCAAAAGACTTGAAGTAGTTCATCTTCCTCTCAAAGTAGATGAGCCCGTAGTTCTTGAGGCAGTAGTCGTGGGCCCTCTTGTCATCCTTGATTATAGCCCAGAGCTTCCGGATGTGCTTCACTTCATAGGGGAACAGACCCAGGTAGCCCTTGTACCTGAAATGAAAGTCCCATTTTAACAGGAAAAGCCTTATCCAACAGCCAGAAAAGTTACTAGATCTATTAAACCATGTATTCATGCATCAAGTAATGATACAGCTACCACTTTTGATGTATATTATAAATACATATATAATACCATTCATAAAACAATAAAATGTTATCAATTTTGGCCTAAAAAAAATATGTTCCTATTATCTAAAGGCTCTTCCTATGAAAATTGGACTGTACCTGACTTGAACACGAGAGATGTCTAATGTTCGTTCCTGACCACATGCATTAGGGAAGTTTATCTCGAGAAGGTGGTTCACAACACCTTTTGTCAAGGCAAATAGAGGCACAGATCTCATTAATTTCACTCCCTTGGATTAAATATCTTTGTAACGAGCGCCAACATACGAAATATTAAAAAAAAAACATCCTTATATACCCTATACTAGCGTCTATTATAGGGTAATAAAGATAGAGTGAGAAAGATTATTTTACTTCGGTACTCCCAGTAGGGGCTATAGCCCAGGGGCCTCCGCCAACTGTAGGGGAGGGTCTCTGAAGATCAAGTGAAAAGTTATTTCAATTGTGAATACTGAATCAAAGTAAAAATAGTATAAATTGTCTATTTAAACAAGGGTTCAATTAATATACTGTACCATCTGTATAATAGTTGTAGACAAAATATGGAAAAAGAAACATTGTACCGTATACATATTTATTTTATGACAGTTTGTGATGTCATACAGACTTTAATGTGAATAACAGATTTGTTATGGATTTACTTGTGTGCAACTAATTTTTCCAATATGAAACATCTAAATAATGTACCGGTACATAGAACAACAATAGTACAAGAACGACTAAAAAAACTTGCTCTCATGTCAATTGAAAACAATTTTACTAAGAATTTACGATATATTGACGTTTAGAAAAATTTGTTTCCAAGAAATTATGCAAAGAAAATAGTTTGAATTAAAAATGGTTGTTAGCTTTGTAAAAATAAAAATAATTTTTCTTTGACAATATTACTGGGATACTTTTAATAACTGTATCAGAGAAGCCTTATTCGGACCTGACTGTGTTACACCATCAAATTTACTTATATATTATATATATATATATGAGACGGTGTAGTACCACCTTAACGGACATCCTGCTGTATCTCTCACCTCGACCCGGCCAGAAGCTCGGTGATGGCGAAGATGAGCTTGCTCAGGGTGTAAGAAAAATGGATCCCGGTGTGGATCTGCTGAGACTCCGCAAGGTTCGACATCCTTTGTAGGACTCGACAAGAGGTGAACAGGAAGATGACCTCTATTGACACGCCCTTTATCAAAAACACAGTCGCAAGGCTTGTAGAGGTTATAGCTCTATAACTGCTCTTTTAACTGATTGTGATTAATACAAATAATAATAATAGTGAATCTTCACCCACTTCAATGGCCACATGGTCTAAGGCGCTTTTCTCATAGACTTTATTGTTGATCATGGAGAGATCAAGGTTAGAATCTCAGTCAGGAGTACTTACCAAAATTGTTTTTCACTACACCCTCCAAGAAAATGTGGGTATAATTCCTCTAAATATAGCCTTCATCATCCCTAAAAACACTAGCGTAATTAGAAGAATCAATCTGAGAGTTGACCCTGGTGTGCTTCCCATCCCTGCGGAGCTGGGAATGCACTCATCCCTTAAGCTGGTTAGTGCTGCCCACATCATCTGGGAGAAAGCACGTGCACTAAGGAGGTCCTGAAAGTGTGATAATTTCCTGCTGTTTTATGAGCTGAATTTCTACAAGCGAGCGAGAAATAGCCTACAAATTTTGCCGGAAGATATGTTCACATCCCCTCAAGGGTTCTTTTACCTGTCACAATCAACGTGGGACCAACAACTTTACTTCCCCTCTGAAGAAAGTTGTGCAACGGATTTTCACAAATCAGTGAAAATACATCTACCTTGACTGGGTTTAAACCCATGAACAACAGGGCTTACGGCGAGCACTTTACCCCAATTCTACCAAATCCCACATAATTAATATAGAATGGTACAAAATTCAGATAAGAATGGAAAAGGTTGAAATTGAAAAAAAAAAAAAAAGAGTTGTAAGTTCCTTTTAGTTATTCGACTCTGACATAAAGTTTGATGATTTTAATTACTGTATCAGCTTCATGTTTGGGGGATTGGAGCTACAATTCCTCACTTTAATCACATCCAAAATACCAAACAAGCTAATTGATTCTCTTCTAGGACCTCTCAGTCTCATTCTTGAAATCAAAATATAATCAATTTATAATCAATAAAACCCGCATCGGTGGGCACATGGTTGCACATGGTGGGCACGGGTTTCACATTACGCTCGCCTAGTTTTGTTTATGGAACTATCCGAAAGTAGATCTAATGATTTTTCTGTCATTTTATGAAAATGTAATTGTGTTTCAACTCTTTTCTTTCTCAAAATGTTATTTATAAGGGTCAGAATAAAAAAACAACTGTAGGGAGATATGGATTGCACGTGTGTAACACATGACAACATTCATCAGAGATGCGAGAGCTCAAAGCGGTATGTCGCCAATCTAGTGTTTGGCTATGTTGTTCGTGTATGTGTTTGATTCATGAATGACTGAGCCTCTGAGTAAAATAAAACAATTACCTCTACTGCTGGGCAACATTTTATGATGTTATATTTTTGGTAGCACTTTCAAAAAGATTGCCATCAGTGTACATTTAACAATCATTAGGAAATAAGATTTAAAAGTTTTTGTTAGCTCAATGGTTTTCCAGAAGAATGTTAGTTAAGTACATCTTAAGCGAAGTATTGCTACTTTAATTTAAGTTAACTTATTTGTGACTCACTTTGGTGGTCAAAGTATTTAAATACACTGGACCGCCGATTACAGGGAGATCAGAATTTGAATCCCAGTTAGGTGTAATGAGGATTATTTTTCCTAAATGGCTTTCTACTCTCCTTCCACACAAATGTGGGTACACTTCCAAATTCAACCTTTCACATCCCTAACACACTAGCGTTACGAGGCCGTGTGGCCACTGAAGAGGCTATTTTAATAAAACATTCTCAAACATCTGGAGGTCACCTTTAAGTGGTATCGGTCACCGCGTTCCCTGAGAATCTCCTCGGCTGCCTTTTCATCGCCAAAGTTTTCAAAGAACTTCATAGAAAAGGTGACCATGTTCATAGCCGCTTCTTCAGTCGCAGAGATCTTGTTCCTGAAGCTGACCTCCTTCTCAGGGCGACCCGTCGCGTTGTTTATCTGCTTCAGACCATCGATGATATCGTACCTGAACCGATACACCACAGTATCAAGGCAATGACTTACAGGGGGGAATTGTGATAAAAAGGGGACTTGATGAGTTGATTGACAGGGCTACTTACACAGTTACAGTCCAATTTTGATTGAAAACAACTTAAAGAACATAACTTATTTTGTGGTTAACAATGATAACATTTTATTGTGTTTCTAATGCTATTAAATAGGTATTAATGATACCTATAAAAAGTGACAGTTTCAGATAATATTACTTGACACTAAATAAGTGAAAGTAGATCTCGTAATTAGTTCTAACCCACTTTGGTGGCCGCATTGTCTAAGGCTCTACTCTCGCAATAGACTAGACTGCCGAAGACAGGTTTTGATCCATGTCGGGAATACTGAGGGTGGTTTTCCACTATAACTCCACGCAAATGCGGGTATACTTCCTCTAAGTTCAACCTTCCTAATCCTTTACAGATTAGGGTAATTAGTTCAAAGGCATATAGCCTATATAGTAAAATGTGGTGATAAACAAAAAAATAAGTTAAGATAAGTAAAAATATGTTCAATTACTCTAATGTGATAGGGCTGAGGAAGGTATAAAACAGAGATACATCCGCATTTGCAGTGAGTGTAAATGGGAAACCACTTATTAAAAAGCACCCTCAATACTACCGGCCAGGATTCGAAATACAACCTTCCGAATACTGACAAATAAGGCTAAATGAGCTTAACATCTAGACCATGTAACCATCATAGTGGGTAAGGACGCCAGTTTAAGGGAAAGATAGACAAATATCGGTAAGGCTATGATTTTTTGTGTGTATTCTTTAAATTCAATAATTTTATATTTTTTCAAAGAAGACTCAAAGAATTACAGGGATTAATGAATAAATATTATTTTTAATAAAATAGTGTGCATCAAAATTACCTTTATTTAGTTTTTGCAAGTGAAAACAATGGCCTAACAAATATTACACCATAATCCAATTTAATAACTGACAATTAATTCAGTTAAGCATTAACTCATGAGAAATTAATTATTATAATAAATGCTTGGACTTTTTTTTTCACTGTCCGCAGAATATAGTAGATTTACTAGAGAAAGTGGAACAATGTAGATCTTGTATTGTATAAGTTGCTTGCAAATAATATCCCTTTAGAGTCGCAATGGCTGTGGTATCTGATAGCTGCATGCTATCGCTCGCTGTATCTACAGTAGCCCCGTGGCTTCTTTGGTGCTGACTGACAGCTCACAGCTGACTTCTAACAGTCAACATTTAGGTATATACCTAAATTTTGACTGTCAGAAGTGACAGCTGCTAAACCCATGTTTTTGCAGATATATGGTTCGGCGTAGGGATACATAATTTGTCTGGTAGATTTTCAAAGCGTCAGCTGTCAGTCAGTGCACAAAGAAGCCACAGGGCTGCTGCTGATGGTTCCACATGTCCATCACAAGTTCAGCCTAAACAATGAGTGAAGAATGAACCTGAGCACGGGACTACTCCTGGATAGCTCGTGTTAAAGCATCGGCGTGCTAAGCCAAAGGTCCCAGTTCAAATTCATGTGTCAAGGTATCATTTTTCAACTAATTTAAAATTAAATGGAATAGTCCCCTCCATATGGAAGTGCCGTAATTACAATGATATGCAACCTCTGTGTAATATACATTCTTTCATTTTGGCACAGATACTTATGTAAAAGCATAAATTTTTAAAAAATAAGGAAAAATGAAAAGTTGTGAAAAATCAGGAGTACCAATTTAACAGTTTTAAAACATAGCACGTAAACACTAGACAACAGTGCACGAACAACCATATTTAATAAGCCAATCGATTGAAGACCGACACCACAGCTAAGTTGGTAGCGTGTCTGCTTATTGAGCTAAGGGTCCCGGGTTCGATTCCCAGCATGGCCAAAAAATTTATCATTGTGAAATATGGGTTTAACATTTCACATCGATAAAGTAATGGCCGGGGACTGGATGTTGTGCTTGTTCTAGTCTTAAGTTAGATTATAAGGCACATCAAGTTACGAAAGGCCTATCCAGCCGATAGTGGAAAATATATGGCTTGAATAAAAAACTGATTCAGAACATAGGTTGAAAACAGTATGGATGTAAAAGAATGTATGTAATTGCATTGAGAAGATGTCTTTAATATTTGAGGAACCCGCTTCGGTGGTCGTATGGTCTAAAGCGCTACTCTGGCAGTAGACTAATTGCCGATGACAGGAGATCGATGTTTGAATCTCGGTTGAGAGTATTTGTGGTTGTTTTCCACTCTCCCTCCAAGCAAATGTAGATACATTTCCTATAAATATGTTCCTCTTATCTAAAACCATTAGCGTAATTAGTACATAAGCATATAACTTGAACGGATAGTAAGTCGCGGTGATAACAAAATTTGAGAGAAAGTTACAAAACTAAAAGAATCTAAACACATTTTCTTATAAACATTCAACAATAAATAAACAAGAAAGACATATTATTCAAACACTATGTTTGAGAGGGAAAGAGGAGATAACAAAGTCAGCACAATTCAAATATATGTAAGAGAGCGCTGGAACACAAATAAGACATTCAACTTGATCAATAACTCGCCTCTGTGGTGTAGTTAGTTAACGCGCTAGTCGTGTTGAGCTCGACTGCTGAGGACGGGAAGATCAAGGTTTGAATCTAGGTCGGTGAACTGGGGTGTTTTTCCTAAATGGTTTTCCACTCTCCTCCACACAAATGCGGGTTCACTTCCTCTAAATTCAACCTTCCCAATTCCTAATCCATTTGCGTAATTAGTACTTAAGCGTATAACCCGAACGGATACTAAGACGCGGTGCTAAATAAAATAATAAATAAAAACATGATCAATATTTCAATGGAAATAATCTTGCAAAATCCTTTGCTATGTGATAACGAAAGTTTGTATGTTTTTCATGTATACTTTAGCACAAGCACTGGTTACCAGTAATTAAAATTTCTAACAATGGGAAGAGGATAGCTACATTCTTAAAGAGATGGATGAATAGTTCATTTGGGAACTACATTGTCTCTAGAATTCTGAGCAAAGTCCGGAATATTAATCACAAATGGACTTTGTCTAAACTTTCTATAGATAATGATTAAAAATAGCCCAATTTATTTAACCCTAATTTAAAATAGGTATTTATCAATCTTAAGAGGATCAACCTAATTTAATATCAAGATACTTGACATAAATAATCTAGTACAATTCAACTTTAAGTTTGCATGACTTTCTTTAATTGGTGCTGATTTACATTAATTAGTTGTAAAAAATATATTTCATATCATAATTATTTGACAAAAGGTCAATAATTGCAATTAAGATTATTTGAAAATTCCTTAGTTGTTTCAAGGTCACAAGTAAAATACATAAAAGTATCATCATTGCTCTTATTAACTCTTGTCATAAATTCAAACAAGCCAATAATAAACAATTAAGGCTACTAAACCAAAGCTTGTGTAGCACAAATATTTTCAGTAGTTCAATTTTGTAATATAATATTAAAGTGAATCCTGGACAGTTAATTTTCACAGTGGTTTATTGGGCCAAGGATATAAACTTTAAAGTTGTTTTTTAAGTCACTATCGATGTAAAGCAAATAGACGATAGGGCTAGATGGAGAGACATATCTAATTGGCTGAGCTTATAACATTACTCAGTACACAAGCCACATACACAAAGATATAAGAAATATAAACCAAGATGTTAAAAATCAGGTCACATTTTGGAATTTTAAATATTATTATTATTATTATTGTTAGCACCGCGTCTTACTACTCATTCGGGTTGTACGCACTTACGCTAATGTGTAATGGTAGGGTGATTGTGAGGTGAAATGGAGGACCTACAGTTTAACGTGGGATCCGAACCACGGTGGAGGCCTGGCATTCCCCACATTAACAAGTTGTGATTAATACACATCTTGTCAGAGGTGAAGGAAGGGTTTGGTAATCAGATAAATCTGTGCCAGGACCGAGGATTGAACCCCGGCTTTAAATAATAAATCAACGTTTAAAATTCATTACAATGTCCAATCCGTATTAAAATATAACTGCACGCTTAAGTGGCCACATCGTCTAACACACTATTCTCGCAGTAGACTAAGACTACTGATGACGAGGATATCATGGTTCGCATCTCAGTCGGGTGTACCGAGGGTGGTTTTTCAAAAAATTGTTTTCCACTTTTCCTCCATGCAAATGAGGGTATACTTCCTCTTACTATAACCTTCCTAATCTCTAAAGCCAATACCTTAATTAATTAATACATAATGAGTAGTAAGACGTGGGGCTTAGAAAAAAAAAATATATATAACTGTTGAGTACTGGGTGACGCAAGCGATGACCTAATCAAATTCCTCCAAGTGATGGTACATTTCTATTTTCTAACCATTGGTCACCATCATTTTCCAATGCCTACCTGAGATCTGGTTGATATTTGAAAACATTCCAAGCTAGGAGAACGTCATTCTTCTCAGTTTCACTCAGATAGAACCGCCCGATGTTGAAATCAGCAGTCACGAATTGAATATCAGTGAGGAGAGACAGAAAAATGATAACTTCTCGAGGACCCATCTTTAAACAAACTGTGGTTTACTCTTGAGCTGGATTATATATTAAATAATTATCACCTCTTAAACCATTTATGTACCAACAAGTTAATTTAGAAAACACAATTCTTGATTAAGTTGGCGGAAACAACTTAAACCAGTTGCACTCATTAAATAGCACAGTAAAACACAAATGATTAAATTCACAACCCAAGGACAGTGTTAAAAATAAATGTACATGCCACATACATTTGAAAATGTGCGACTAATGATTATAATTTATTTACTCGTAGCAAGAAAAAATGCAATTAAAATAAGTCTTGTTTCTACCAAGCAGAGCAGCATTATAAGTCAAAATTAAACTGGACAGCAATATAATATTTATGTGCTTTGTGAACACTAAAAAAAAAGGGAATTATATTACCTCAAAATGAAAGAATTTAATGAATGTGTAGTAACACTTTTATTCAGCACCATTATTTAAAATGAAGTCGGCCAACACATATAATCTGAAATAGCCTAATATTAAGCACATATAGAAACAGTAAAAAATCTTATATACTAAAAATAATATTACATACCAAACTGACAGTATAACTAACATTAATGGTTTAGAAGAATGATGTTAATGTTTGTAGTATCTTTTAATTAGTATGCTTCAACATTTTCAAAGGAGTAAGGATGAGAAAAATTATTTAAAGTGGGTGTGTCCACATTAGTGTGGAAAGAGGATGGGAAAACCACCAATAACACACCTGGCTGGAATATGACTCTTAACCTCCCAGGATTTTTTTTAGCACCGTGTCTTACTACTAGTTCAGGTTACAGACTTATGTACTAATTACGCTATTGGTTTTAGGGATGAGGGTTAAAAACCACTGGAAAAATCACCTGAACCTTGATTTCCGCGTCATTGGCAGTCTAGTCCACTGCGAGAGTAGCGTGTTAGACCATGCCGCCACTTAGGCGGGTAAGCCTTCCAGTTAATACAACCTAGTGCAATACAAGTCTTTAACATTTTAGAATCAATCGATCAGCAGTGAAGGCAGTTATTTTTTTTGCGCCCCTAATATATAATTTAAATGCCTGCAGGCATGTAGCTCGAACGGGTAGTAAGACGCGATGCCAAAGATTTTTTTTTTAATATGCACATAAAAATTACACTTTAATATGGAGGTGGGGCTAATGCTCTAGATCTGGCCATTCAACCTTATCTTACCTCTTCTTTTCTGGTGTATGGAGGACTTCATTTCTGAGGTGGAGGCACCATTAAGGCGAATTCCAGTACCCTCCGATGGTAGGATGATACGTGAGAATGATGATGATGGAAAGCTGAGAGGACGTACAGTTTAATGTGGGTTCCGAACCATGGTGGGGGCATGGCATTCCACATATTCACAAAGCAAACACTTTGTAAGAGGTGAAGGAAGGGTTTGGTAATCAGATAAATCTGTGCTGGGACCAGGATTTGAGCCCCGGGACACATAAGTCTTTACACCTTACCCCTTAGACCACCAGGTCCCCACACTTTAATATATTCCCAGTTAACTTTTTGGTTTGAGAACATTTCACGGTGTAACGATTGGTTGGTCTGAATAATCAGTTGGTTCTCAACACAATTAACTTTGGTGGATTAATCCAAATAGAATAACAGTCATACATTTTGTTATAAAAAATTTCAACATTTATTTTCACTCATTTGCATTTAGTTTTATTTTGTACAGTTTCTTCAATATGAACAGTAGTTTGCATTCAATGCAAATAATTTCAAAATCCTTTTTACAAAGTCAAAATCAAAGCATATTTTTATATGACAATTTTTATATAAAAACATGTGTTTGGTTTTCTTTTAAATATTCAATATAAGGTGAATCTAATGACTTAAACGATCATAAGATTGGTAGTCATATTTATCATTATTCTAAGGGTTAGTTTCATAGTTAGACTTAAGGCCCTGACACAGACTCTGTTCGTAGTCTGTGGTCCTCGAGAAATGCTATTCACGACTATACAGTCCATATCCATAATCACGTGATCGTTCCAACCAATGAGATAGTCAAGAGACTTTGTCCAATTGAAAACTTCAAATGAAAATTATCTACAGCAAGGAGCGAGCACCAATCAGTAAGCTGATAAATAAAAGAAACTAAAAAAAAAAAAAACTTTGTTGAGAAAACTTAAAATGTAATACAATCAGAATAAATATATTTATAACATGATTTTAGCTATCAAACTTAAAATAAGTTAGCCTGAAAATGTAAAACAAATGCAGGCACTAGTGTTCTGAATGTAAACAAAGCAAGCACTTTTAGTATTATTTTCATGCTTTCTTTATGTATGTATGGGTTTTGATCTTTAACAAGAATATAACCAATCCCAAAATAAAATCTAATTATAAACAATTTATTTTGGTGTTTAAAATAGATCCCAACGCACCTTCACTTAGAAAGTTAAAGTTGATCAACTTCTACGGAGACAAACTTACAGATAGGGACTCAGTGGCCAGAGCAATGATAATGTGGCATCGATTTCCTACGGACCACAAACCTACGGATAGTGTGGCGCTATACTAAATATAAGGAGCAGTTGGTGTTTTATATCTTCTGGTGAAGAAGGGGACTGATGTACCCCTAAAATTACATAATGATGTGTTTTAATTGTGAACGTCGAGGCATACAATTTTGACAAGTGTAAAGGCCTTCTATCCACTTTTTAATTTACAAGTAGTATAATCAAACATTTAATTAATTTTAGTTGGTTTTCCTTCGTTTATTAAATATGAATATTTGGAAAGTGGGCATTCAAAAGAATTTAAATATGAAAAAACAAAATAGATAATTTGAATTTTTTTTGTAACAATTTGTTTAAACAGCATGAAACACTGACAATAATATCTTAATATTTAAAAATTATAGTTTGTGCTACTTATTTTGATTGTAAAATAAAAATAATTAATAGCAATAAGAATACGATTATTAAAACAAATAAAAAGGACCATTGTTTTAATGTTTGGTACTTTTTAATTTTAAATGTAGATCATGATGTCTTCTGTTCCTAACTGGAGTTAAAATATGAGTTATTGTACCTTGTAACACCCAACACTGATTTTTGCCAGAAATTTCAACATACACTCGGCTACAATTAAACAAGTAAATCCACAGTTTGCTTATGAACAACCGGCACTTCCTCGTGTAAAATGTTAGGAACAGCGGAAAAGTATGTGTTGCTAAGGTAGGCTGAGTATCTTTCATCAACTTCGCACATATGAAACTTTCCTGTTAACAATATTGTGCAAAACACTTCCTATTTGACTGTATCCTCTTGATGTGTCTACCCAGAATTTGAGCCAAAGACTCTTTACGTTGGGAGTGCACAGCTCAAACACACTAAGGTTTTATCAACTTTGCTAAAAATTTAGCAAAGTGCGAGTACTTCCTTAAAAATTCAAATTCGAGTTGATTTTTACTAAGGGTTTGAACTAAAGAATATTTACAAAACCTAAACAAATGTGATTCAATATTAAGATAGTATTTAATCGTCAATATTACATACGATCTTTCCTTTGTCCTGATTGAAAATAAATGAATAATATTTAGCTAGAAATTTAAATTTGTGTGGCCATAACATTTTTTCACAAAAAATTGTTATTCTAAAGAAAATGTTTGCATTTATGATTTATGCATGGACCTATATCAGAAATTTAACTTGATGTTTTCATTTAAACTCGATTTGTACTTTACTCAAAATGGAAACTGCCTACTCACAAATCCATATTAAAAGTGTATAAAGTACCCAGAGCAGAATATATCGAGTCAATTAGAGCGATACGAACATTCTTCAGTATCCATTTACAAAACTTCAGCCAACCTTCCAACATCCCACGCTACACCACAATATGTGAAACCACTCCTAGCAACGCACACCCCCTCACACAAGTAGCGCAGGCACGGGCTTTTTCCCCGGCCACGCCTCTTTGGCGTACTTCTTCTTGCGGGGCTCGTGGATGAGCTCAGGTCCCACAATGACGGGCCCAGGTTGGGCACTTGGGGGCATAGGAGGAGGGGCCATCTCCACCTCAGGAGCCGGGTTGGGAAGGGAAAGGCCGAGGCGTGATGCCATTGCTGACGAGAATAGAAGCGGGTTGTTGGCGCTTTGTGTACCTGAAGCAATAAAAATTTGAGTTTGAAACGTTAATTAAGAAAACAAATGGTAATAATGATACACAGTCGTATGGATGGTAGTATACAATACATGAAAATAGAATAAAATGAATGAGAAACATAAATTAATATTTGTCTGGATGGTGGTATTGATTTTCCAAAGTAATTAGTGTGTAAGAGAATTCAAACACATTATTTTAATTATTAATAAAGGCAAAATTTATTATTATTTTGTAGGGATGTCTACTTTTTCAATTCGAATAGAGCTCTTAATCGAATATATAAAATATTAACAAAGCCGAATCGAAGTTTGAATATTGTTTGTTAGTTGTTGTGTGATTAAAAAAATATTATATTGTGATTATTTATCCATAACTGTATGCACTAAAATGACTCAAAATTGTTTTATTACACAATTGTTTATAATATTTAATTTTAAGCTAATATCACAACTTACAAGTCAATACTTCTGATTATTTCTATATGAATCTTAATTTGCAACGTACACAACTTAACAGCTCAAAATGGGATTAATGACCATAAATTATGTTCAATATGTCAATATGTTGATTGGCAAAGCTTCGTAGTTTTTGAGGCCAGAATTTTTTTTCAGAGCAAAATCAAATCCGATATTTGTTTCAAAGCCAAGTCAAAGTTTCAAAGCGTCGCAAACCCCTATTATTTTGTATGATTTTAATATTTTTGTTCAAATAAAATATGCTGTATTGTAATAAATATGTTTTGAGGGAAGAAAAGAAACATTAAATAACATAGCTTTACTAATTATATTTTTCTCTAATACCTACTAAGTGTGAAATATTTAAGCTTTTAATGAATTCACTTGCTGTGAATATTTTGAATTTAAATGGATATAAAAGCAAGGGAACTTTTCAAAACTAAAGATACTTGTTGTTCATTCCGGCACTAAACACACATAGTTTGTGTCCAAGACATTCTTATTCAAATCTCTTGTAATATATATGCTAAAATTCCAAGTAGGTTCCTTAAGCCCTCTATAAACAGGATTTAAACATATATCCTCTAAATATTAATTAATGGCCGGTTATCACTTTAGATTAGTTACTTAAAATGCTATAGATGTGGGCTACTTTTTTTTTTCTACTTCTAATTACACCCACCGGAAGTGGGTGAAATCGGTGGGTTGTGTTGTCCCTCAGCAGGCGGGAGGTCCTGGTACAGATGTGGTAGCACCGAGGAGGGGTGCAGATGTTTCATCAGGTTGATTCGGTCGTCTGAGGGATTAGTCAAACCACTCGTAGGGCCTAATCCTTCCATTCTCTGACGCTGAAATTATAACATGTTAGGGTTAGTTACTGACCGCCTCTGTGGTTTAGTGGTCAGAATTCCTGGTTAAAGAGCCAGAGAACCTGGGTTCGATCCCCAACACTCCTGAAATTTTTCTATGAAGCAGTGTGTCTGGAATGAGGTCAAACTCGGCATCGAAACTTTATTTTAGCACTGCATCTTAAGACCTGATCACGTTTTACGCCTATGAACTAATTACACTAATGAATTAGGAAGGCTTAGTTTGGAGGAAATGCACCAGCACTTGCACGAAGGGAAAGTAGAAAACCAATTAGGAAAAACCACCCTCGGTGCACCCGACTGAGATTGAACCCCTGATCTCCATCTTCGGCAGTCTAGTCCAACACAATATTAGCGTCTTAGACCACCCGGCCACCTAAGTGAGTCAAAAAGTTTTTGTTAACATATGAAATTTTCTCAAACAAGCTTTTTTTTTTTTAAGAAAATAGAATTATTTTTAGGTGTCGACTTTTTTTAAAGATACACTTGTGCAATATCGTTAATATTGTTAATCTATTTTAACAGGCACTTACTTAGCATACGGTACCTGGTTTATTGGTAAATAAGATCTAATTTAATAAATAAACTCCAATTCTCTTTCACTCATCCTATTTGAACTCTATTTTTCCAAGCCAGAATTCCCCAAAACTAACAAAACAGCGCTATGGCAATCTTGTTCATTAGAGAAGATATGTTTTCTCTTTTCCCCTTCCCATAATATGACCAACAAACCTTGGTAGGTATGACTGTGGTATGGATCATGTTCCTGAATCTGCCGACAGAGGGATCCACGTCTTCAGGTTAATGACTTCCTCCTCTTCACTGAATGTGATAATTTTTTTTTTACGTTTGCGGGAAGTCGGTCGGATTTCCTCATCTGGAATCCCCAACATGGATATGCGCCGGTTGTGGGCAGTGTTGAACTCTGTTAGGTTCTGGTGGCGGAAAAATCAGAACCAGTTTTGGAGACAAATGGTTAGAATGTTAAATATAGCGTAGCTAAAGAAACAAATTAGAAATATATAGATTTTATATCTCTTGAAGGAAAACCTCTTTTCACGTTGATGTAATTGTATTATATTTGGAAGACGGTACCGGAAAGGTGAATAGAAACATAAGGGATTCAACACTTAATCCAATTTAATACTCTTGTTCTCTCAAAGCTCAAAGCAAAATATGTTCCTATAAAATTGTATGTGTGTGTGTGTGTGTGCATGTGCGCGCATAAAATTTCATAGGAATATAATGTTTTGCATTTTTTCTTTGAGAGTGAGAGCATTACATTATATCAAGTGTTGAATCCCCTATATAAATATTTGTGAAAGATAAAAACTATTTTCACATCAGCACTTCATAACTTTAAATGATTACTGTAAATATATATAAAGCAGTCATTAAATGAGGTATAGCTTATATAATTTCAATTTTAGTTTTAAGTGTTTATTGCATATAGCGATAACATAAAAATATGCCCTTAAAAAAACTCACGTCCAGCTCGGTTTCCGTTTCTGGCAGCCCTAGTAGCCCCCCTTCCGCTTCCTCAGAGTTCTTTTCCAGTTCTTCTATGATTGGTCTAGAACCTGTCTGAGGTCGCTCACGTATGATGTAGTACCTCGTCGATGCTCCAAAGTGGAAAGTACTGTCAATGGGCAGCTGTGTGGGTTTGTCGGCCTCGAGTCGCAAAGAGCCAATATATGTTCCATGAGCTGGAAACAAGTGTTTTCCTTTACATTGGTTATGATAAGATTATTATTTTAATGCTAAAGTGACGTTTGGTTTGAGATTACTCAAAATTTCAGAACAGTGAAAGGAGTGAAATTGTTTATAAAAATACCTATTATACAAAAATACTTGAAGTTAATTTTATTTTACTAGGGTGGAAAGAACATAAATAGAAGTTTAATATAAAAACCTTCAAAAAATACAGCTTAAGTTGAATTCTGTTTGGGTAACATTTGTTTGATCCAATTTCAGCAATTTCAAATATGATTCTCAATATTTTTAAATCAACTCTAAGAAATATTTTACTGGTACTATATAGGATGAAATATGAACAATGATTCAGACAACTCAGCTTGATGCCAAGTCTATTATTGCCATCTTATGATCTTCATAGCGGGTCATTAATAAAGAGAAGATCTTTGATACAATTAAGGTGGTGATGTAGAGAAAGTGGGAAAAGGTCCATGTTTTTGCATTTTTAAATTATTTTTTATTAAAACCTTTTTTGGTCAAAATAAGTAAAAAAATTGCTCCAGTACAAACAGAGAGTTTAATTTTCTTCACATGATGACTTAAACAATTCTTGAATATCTGTCAAAGATGTCTTGGAATTTAATGACAAATTTTTATCTTCATTTAAAAAGTTTGTCGTCCAATGCCGCTATGCTCATGACAGATATTCAGGATCTGTTGATACCACCATGTGAAGAAAATTAAACTATGTTGATACCAGAACAATTTTTATTTATTTTGATAAAAAAAAAGTTTTGTTATAAAAACTACAAAAACACTTGCCTTTTCTCACATTTCTTACATCCCCACTTTGAATGGCATATTTAAGTAATGACTTACTACTGCCTAGGTCGACAAGAAAAGCCCTGTTCAGTTGCTTGTGGTAGACCAAAGCCGAATGCACGCGTGAGCAAGATGCGTGGTCGATGCAGAAGTCATTCATCTGCGGATTGCGACCAAACAGGTAGCACTTTTTCTCATCTATCATCAGTTTCTAAGACAATGACAACACAATCAAAACAAGACTAAATAGTTTTGTTATTTTGTTCAATGAGATGCAATTGAGATTAAATTGTTACTAACACTTCACAGCTGATGTTAAAGGATCATAGTTACATCCTATTTACATTCCCCAGTCAAGATTCAGACTGTGAACTTATGTTAAAACATACATTGATGCAGAACGTTTTAGATTATTACTGTCTAGGTTATATTAAATTTTCCGGCCCTGTTGTCTACTGACAAGGGCACTCGCAGGATTTTTCTCCAAGAAACTGGGGGGTCTGAGAAAATTTATTAAATTGAAGCCGCAAAAGACACTTTTTAAGGCAATCTTTATCTCCTAAAAATAAGATACAACATACATAGTAATTAGTTTATTAGTTATAATCTGTTTATTGGCTGGGGGCTCTGTTTGAGCGAAAGTTAAGAACAATGTTGATCGGGATTAACCTACTTCTAATATTTATACAATCTCAGAATCTCAGAGGGGACAATTGCATCCCTGGACGCCCCGGTGACCGATCCTGTCTACTGACCATAAGGACTTTAAGTGAATATGAAGAAATGCAGCATCATTTACCAGAAATGAGATTGAGAAACCTTAAATGAAAAAAAATCACCCGAGTTAATCTGAATGGGAATTGAAACCCAATTTCTCAAGAGGAGAGTATTTTACATCATCTGTATAACCAAGAATGCTGGTTTTGGTTTAGTTGAACGTATCTAATATGATCACAGCCTTTACACACAATGTTTTAAAGTTTGATTGATTTTAAACATATTTGTACACAGAGGAAAAATATCAAAATAAAATATCATACAATACAGACATGTGTTATTTACCTATATATGGTGAAATATACACAGCGAGTCCCCAATATATATTCCATAAAAAAAAAATTTGATATACAGAAACTTTGATGTATGGAAACTATCTTTTTTATATATAATATTGTGTACTATCTTGTATTTAGAAATATTTATTAATAAATGCACTCATTTAAGTGAATATGAATCACATTATGCATGGTACAAGTTATGTTCATAAAGATAATTAAAAACAAACAAGAAAAAAAAAGTGTTTAACATACCTCAAAAAATATGTAAGCTACAGTAGTACTCAAATGGATTTACATTTGTGCGAAAAACTTTCTAATGTCTTGCTGTACAGTAAATTTTGTTGAGGATTCATCATAAAAGTGTTCACAGATATTAAGTCCATGAAATACATTGTCCGGAACATTTTCGGCGAATTGAAGACCACAACATGTTGTGTTAAACTCAACCAAAATTTCTATTTAGAAGAGGGGTGAACCTGATTTATGGAGGAAGGTTATTTAGAGAAAGAGGTGAGAGGAGGTGGAGACAATATCACACCACTAGGCTACCTGTTGGCATCGCAATGACCTTGAGTAAACATTTCCTTCTTCCTCTTGCAATTTCTCCATTATATTTTTCTTATACCATCGTCATTATGAAGGGAAACTTCCAAACTTATCTTGAAAAAATTTACAATGTATAGATTTTTTTTCGATATATAAAAACAGTTTTTCCACATATTTAATATCAAAGGGATTACCAACACTCCAACACTTTGATACAGAGATAATTTCGATACATGTAAGTTCGATAAATGGCGGTCCCGCTGTAATTCCTTGAAATAAATTTAAGACAAGGTTATCACTAATTTTTAAATTTTAAATATTCTGACTTTTACAGGTGACACCCAAGAAGGAATTTTAACATGTCTTTCTTACATTAGAAAAATAACTAGGACTAATCAAGAAAACTTTTTTTTGCCAGATTTGTACAAATGAAGGCCTACTTTACAACATCTAGAATTATTTTTATTCATGTTCAAGAAGTGATTTTTTTTCAGCACCGCGTCTTACAACATGTTTGGGATATATGTCTACGCCCCTCTATGTACTAATTAAGTGCACTGCTGGTCTAAGGATGAGTATGGTTGAATTTATAGTAAGTGTACCCACATTTGTGTGGAGAGAGAAAGGAAAACCATTTAGGGAAAATTACCCTCAATAGGCCCTACCCTTGATCGAGATTTGAACCCCCATCTCCATGTCACTAGTAGTCTTAGTCCATTGTGTGAGTGATGCCTTAGGAAATGTGACCACCAAAGCTGGTAGCGCTAATTTAAATTTTTTTAAGTAGTTTCAGAATATAAAAAATTTAAAGATAAAACCAATTTTCAATAGAAAGAATATATAGTCAACTTTCAAACTTCAGCCTTCAATCTCAATAATTTTGTGTTTATTCACAAAATGCTTAGCGAAAATAGCATTAGGCTTATTTAGTGTACAACCTATTTATTAAGAGCATTTTATGAACAAAACTATTTGGCTTTATTTAGTAATTCAAAATTGTTGAATATGTAGGCCTATAGCCTGATTTTGGTTGGACAAACAGTTTATAAAATTCAAACATATTTATTTATTTGCAGCTAACATTGATAACATTTTAATCAGTGTTATTTTGAAGGTAATGATAATATCTATCAAAAGTGCCAGCTGAAGATCACATGACTTGATGTATGAATATATTAAAATTGTTTTAGTAACATTAGAAACTACTAGACACAGTTCTTTAGACCAAAATCAGCCTACATTTCGTTTACTGTACCCTTAATGGTACTAGTCTTACTTAAATGTACGGTAGCACTTTTTATTACCAGTTTCGATCCACTCTGCCATATAACACAATGTAAGCCTAAATATTTAACCTTACACTAACATGTGTTATGTAAATTTTCCCATTAAGAGTGAGGGCGGTAGGCAAGGACGGTAGTGAATGCTCAGTGGGCCGATAGTGTGGTCCCGAGCACACTACAGCTCCACTTTTTAACCTATGATGATGTAAGCAAACCCACGCTAGTGTCGACAAAGCATCCACTTAGTCGAGTTCTTGCATACAGCCCTGAATGTCATTATTTCACAGAGAAGCTTTTGTGACACTTAAAGAAAGACTCAGATTTAATACAACTAAGGATCTGAAGTTATATATAAATATCTTTATTAACAGTGAAAACATAAACAATAATATTATTATCTCAACATTAGATCATTATCATTATTATTATTATTAGCGTCTTACTACCCATTCGGGTTATACGCATTTACGCTAATGTGTAATGGTAGGGTGATTGCAAGATGAAATGGAGGACCTACAGTTTAACGTGGAATCCGAACCACGGTGGAGGCCTGGCATTCCACAGATTCACAAGTTGTGATTAATACACGTCTTGTCAGAGGTGAAGGAAGGGTTTGGCGATCAGATAAATCTGTTCCTGGACCAACGATTGAGCCCCGGACCCCCAGCATACTTGTCTGACACCTTGCTCCTAGACCGCCAGGTCACCTAGAGCTCAACATTAGAAAGCAGGCCTATATTGTGTTATGTAAAACTATAATGTACCCACTTTCCTCCCATGTAACACTAGGTATGTAGACATAAGAGCTCTTTCCTACACCCTAACAGCGTTACGTGGTTTAGTGATGAACCCTAACAGCGTTACGTGGTTTAGTGATGAACCCTTACAGGGTAGACAAAGGATACATAAATCATAAATGAAAAAGTACTTGGATCTAGTTTCATTCATATATGAAAATGTTCCTCTTAAATTCATCAAAATTTTTACAATTAAGTTTACAGTATTAGTTGTAAAATATAATGACACACAAAATACCTATGTAGGCTAATTTAGGTATTTTATGGTGAGTTATGATTGTAAAGTTAACCATTCTGAAGTTTACATTTTTTATTTTTTTTACCATTAGGCCTACTACTCTTTCATAGTAGACCCTTAAAAACTTAGGACTAATGTAAAGAACTGTGTTTGGTCACCGACTAAAACGTCGCTCTTGTTAAGGTAGAATAATTTTGTTGTTGTTAGAAATTATCTTCAATCTGGATTGAGGTACCATACATAACAATATGTAATGGGAACATTTATAGCTAGCTTAATTTATGGTGACTGGCAACTGCAGATGAGATGGTGTGGTTAGTAATGCCTTGTGTACATACACAAAAAGTAATGGATCAAGCAAGTATTAATTTAGTCTACTGTTTCATATTTAGGTCTTGTAAATCTTTGTAAGTGTGGAACAAGATTTTTAACCTACAACAATGCGACTATACTCCAAAAATCTGGAGGATCCTTGCATTATCACCAAAATAATTATACATTAGCTGTGATTTTTTTATGGAAAATTAAAATCAAATTATTTAAACAGTTAACAATCCTCAGCAATTAAAATGACAAAGTTATAAGACAATGAGGGGACGAATGATAAATAATTCGGATACAGCCAATATACATACCACTATCAAACGAATTTCCCTCCCTCCCCCAAATTATTAAATAGGTAGGGTTATAAATCACTAAGGATAAATAGGAGTATAAGTACAATAAGTATAATCCTTGCTTTACCTGAATTAGTTTATCTCCTTTCAATACATCCAAGTGAAGACCTACCGGCGGTTTTCCAGCCCTGAAAGAATGGTGTGATAGTTTATTTCTAACCTTCAAATTAACATAATTACCAGAAATATGTCTTAGTGAAACAAAACCTTTAAGAAAAAATTTAATGTAACGCAAAACATTTCATATGTACAGAAAATCAATATAATAGTACGAGAAAAACAATAGTTAACTAATATACATACCAACTGGGCACATCATAATGGTTTGCCATTTTGTAAAATTGTAAACATTGATTCAGTGACACCAACAAAATTATCTTAATATATCTTTAAAAGTGTTAAAGTTTCTCGGGGAAACCCTAATTAAAAGTCCAACCGCCATTATTATTATTATTATTATTATTATTATTATTATTATTATTATTATTATTATTATTATTATTATTATTAAATTATCATCATCATCATCATCATCATCATCATCATCATCATCATCATCATCATCATTATTATTAAATTATCATCATCATCATCATCATCATCATCATCATCATCATCATCATTATTATTATTATTATTATTATTATTATTATTATTATTATTATTATTATTATTATTATTAGCAGCACCCCGTTCGGGTTATACTCACGCTAATGTGTAATGAATGGTAGGGTGATTGTGAAATGAAATGGAGGACCTACAGTTTAACGTGGGATCCGAACCACCCTGGCATTCCCCACATTCACTTAATACACTTCTTGTCAGAGGTGAAGGAAGAGTTTGGCAATCAGATAAATCTGTGCTGGGACCGAGGATTGAACCCCGGACCCCCAGCACAGAAGTTTGACCCCTATACCACCAGGTCACCCTACAGCTAGTAGAAGATGTAGAAAAGTTTTAAAGAAAAATAAATTGTCTACAGTGAAAGTTTTGACTGCTAAAAGTGACAACAAATACATATAATTATCATTGTCTTTCTGATAATATGTGTTGTATTTATTACTGATATATTCTTGCTATATTAAAAGGTCACAAACTTCTACAGTAATAAATCTCCACTTTAGATCAAGTTTAATAGTTTTGTAAATTCACTTTAACTATCATCATCTTACTAATATTTGTGCCACATATAATTATAGATCATTATTCCCCTGCCTGCTAAAGTATATATACAAAACCAATGTCCTTTTCTCTCGTTTTCCACCTTGCTTCTTGTTCTTGACCTTAATATCTTAAGGGTCGATTACACTGGGCGAGATCACTAGCTACTTGCTGGCTTGTAAACTCGTGCGCGAGTAAGCTTTTCCCAACAATCTCGGCGAGTGTCAATTACACTGAGCTACCAAACTCACCCACTCTCTCAGTAGAGTTGTTTTCCTTTTTCATGAATAGCTTTGTTAATCGTAATGACTGGAGTGAAGTGAAACAGTAACAACATTGTAGACTTTTATGAATTTATGAACAATATCCGGTTCTGGAACATCAAACATCGTGACTACGGTATACTAATCTTTTTAAGATGGGGTTTTTAAAAAAAATGTATGAAGAGCTTGAAAAAGAAGGCTTGCTTAAAGGGACGAATGAAAAGCAGCTCAAAGCAAAAATTAATATTTTGAAAAGCAAGAATTAGCTAAAATAGAAAGGAGCAAAAAAAAAAAAAGTGGCAGCAGAACTCCTACTAGTTTACTAGCTTCACTTATTACACAGGGTGATTTTACTAGCCAGAGGGTTAACTAGCTAGCAAGTAATTTGTAAAGTCGCCCGGTGTCCAACTTTACTCGCTGGGGTAGAGCGAGCGGTGAGTTTACTAGCCATTGCGATTACATTCGGCGAGTTTAATAACAGTGAGTAAATTCACCGCCGAGTAGCTAGTAATCTTGTCCAATGTAATCGACCCTATACACAGGGAGTAGAACATTTTTATCGGATCTTCTCTAAACAAACATTTTAAAGGTACCGGTTCTGGATAGAGCACAATAAAGGTTCCGGTTCTTTTCGGTTCCTGATAGTGTTCAGGCTCTGTTTCCAGTTCTTCAATTTAAAAAAAAAAAATTTAGTACAGCAATTTTCTATCCACTCAGGCTACGTTAACGTACCAATACTAATTTCGATAATGGTTTTTTAATGAATTAGGAAGGCTATATTTTTATATTTAGAGGAAGTGTACCCACATTTGTTTGGAAGGAGAGTGGAAAGCCACTTTGGAAATAACTTAAACACTCTGGATCAAAAGTATTGCTAGATAAAAAAAATATCATACCTTAATAACGAAAGTATATCAAACTTCTAGTTTGTATCTTGATCTGTCACCGTCAATCTTGATCATAGTTAAAAAACTTCTGAACTAGAGTTTCTTTAATGCGCCCCATGACCCCCATCAATAACATTATTTAAAATTTAAACCACTTACTAACAACAAAAATAATCACCTCTGCACTGTACACAAGGAACACATTCACTTAGCTACTTCCTAATTTAAACTTGAGTGAAAGAATTTAAAGTTAGTATTTTGTCACCCTCCAACTCCCTTTTCCTTCTAACATAAGCTGTTCAACCAACCAACAGATTATCAGTTTTAACTTCCAGGAAGTACTGAGTACAATCAGCTTAAACTGCTTGTCTAAAAGAGATGATTTAGATGATTTCTTAATGTGAGAAAACAGTGAACAATGTGACGGTCATCCCATTTCTCTGGAATTTAAACTCAATAGTGTGTATTGCTAAGGGCTCATTAACTCTTTTCTAATCACCTTAAAAAAAGGTTTTAAACAAAGTAGTAAACTAAAATATACCAACCCCTTTCAGAACTTACTGAGAAAGGGGAAAACACAACATTTAAAAATCAAATTGTGCTAGGGAAAGAAAAATAAAGTGTGCAACTTATCAAAATTATATACATTTCTGTAAAACAAGAAACATTTAAGAACCTTTTAAACCTTTATTAACCTACAATTATTTAACAGCTCTAATTCCAGTACCAATGTTTTTAGGATTTTGGTTTCGATTCTGGTTCCTTAAAAATAACTATTAATTTCAGTTATCGGTTCCGGTTCGACTCAGTGATCCTACACCTTCACCATTACATATTTATTGTGGCTTGAGTCATTTGTGTTGACTGTCTCTATGTAAGTTTTGAATTTTCTTCTTTGTTAGTTGACCTTTGAATTGCAGGTTTCGTCTTTTGAAAGCATATTTGTGCCCTCTCTACCAAGTGACTTTTTAGTGGTTGATTTATTTGGTGAGTTTGTGTCTGTGACACACTTGGTAAGCTATCAGGAGGACTTGTTGCTTGTTTGTGGACTATTTGCTAAAAAGATGCTTGTTGTAAACCTGATAATTGAGCAATATTCTCTAAATATTTAGGAAGTTCCCTTGTTAGGCCTACTATTTAAAAGCTGTGAAGCTGATCAGAATGCACAAGCCTACGTTGTCCTTTTACCACACCCAAGTACTCATTGTGACTAATTACACTTTCAATCACTCCGAGAATCCATTGAACCTCTTCACCCATTACACTCTTGACTAATACATTCTGATGTCTTAAAAAACTGCGACTATGTCCTTAAATGATGATTCACACTCATCCTTATCTTCTTTGACTCAATATTTTGAGCCAAACTCAATTTCATGAGTGAAAGATTTTTTCTTGGTTTATAGCCGAGGAATAGTTCTGCTGATGTATTTCATGTGAGTGTATGTAGTATTACGATAGACAAAGACCAAAAAAATCTAATGTTGCATATTCCTTCTTTGATTATTTTTTTTTTGCTTGCAGTACTTGTCTAAGTAATGATTTATTTTAGTGTGCTCACCATGATTTCAGCTTGACCATTTGGCGTTGAATGGTAGGGAGGAGAGCATGTATGTTTTAACCCATCACTTATTAGAAAAGTCCCTAGTGAAACAAACTGTGGTCCTCCATCTGACACGGTCTTCTCTAGGCAACCATAGGCTGTAAAACATGTCTGAATCTTCTCGATAGTTTTTATGGATGTAGTAGACTTCATGGGATATAATTCTACCCATTTACTATAGGTGTCAACTAGAATCAAGAAGTTATGTTTGTCTTTTATGGTAAATATGTATTTGTTCTCATTTCCTGTTGGGCCAAGACCATTGATGTAAAAGGGCCATGACAGGTCCTCGTTGTGTCATTTGACAAAGGTCACATTTGTGTATGATATCTTATATTGTCGAGTCTAGTCTGGGCAACTACACGTAGCTGCAGGAAAGAGCTTTCATTCGACATTATATATACAAAGATGTTCTTTGTACAATATTTCTAAGATAGCTTCCTGGAATATTGTAGGAAAAACTACTATACTACCCCACATAAGACAATTTCATCCAACTGACCAAAGTAGAGCATTGATGTTACTTCATCCACCTTTCTTGGCCATCCGTTTGAAGTGAAATCCAAAACTGACCTCCTAAATTTCTTTGGTTGTGATAGGTCTCATGCGGAAATATCATATCTGGCCAGAACTGGTCCAGATCTGGCATTTTTCCACATGGGATGTAAAGCCACAAATGGAAAAAGGAAGTCTTGAAAATGGTTCTGCTTCTGTAATCTCACTTCCCTTTCAGTATATCAACTGGTTATTTAATTTGGTTAAATGATATGTTGCTAAAAGTTATGTTTACTTCTAATCAATGTGCTTGATCCAAAAGCTACAGGTCTAACTGTACCATCTTTCATAATATCCGAGACCACCACTCCTATTCCAGATGGACTAGCTCACACGTCACTTGAATTTGAAAATTTCGGTTATATGGTACTAAATTCTCACTTTTTATCAATAACGTTTTGCTTTTCTCAAAGACTGACAGTATCCAAATTCCATTTTGATTTAGATTTCAATAATTTGCATATGAGGTGAAGCTCTTATGATAAATTATTTAAGAAACTATCAGAATTCATGAGTCTTACATAATGCCCTTAACCTATTGACATCATTGGGTATTGGGACACCCAATATCGCTTTGACAAGTTTGTCCGATGGATTGATACTATTCTCATCTAGTTTTTGTCCCACAAATACTTCAGTAGTTTTCAGGAATTCACATTTTGACAGACGAGGCTTAATTTCATATTCTTTAAGTTTCTATAACAACCTATATGTCTTCTCGTAGGCATCCACCATATCCCTACCTACTACCAGTATGTCGTCAATGTAACAATAATTATCTTCCAGTCCCTGTGTCACCCTATCCATACATTGTTGAAAAACTTGTGTTGCTGCCATTGACACTGCTATCCCGTTAGGGAGGTGTGCGAACCTACACAGTCCTTTATGAGTGTTTATTATAAGGACTGAATATGATCATTCTCCCACTTCCAACTTTAATATCTGCTTTGCTCAAATCGAACTTGGAGAAAACTTTACCTCCTGATATACCTGCGAAAATATCTACAGGGGTTGGTAGAGGATAATGTTCATGTTTAATGTATTAATTCAAAGTTGCAATAAACTCACCGTAAAACCCTATTGTTTTACTACTGAAAAAAAACACACACACACACACACACACGTGGTTTCATCAATTCTGTCTGTGTAACTGGATATATTATTCCTGCTTTTTCTAATTCCACCAACTCTATTTCCACTTGTACTCTAATCACATTCGAAACTGATCGGGCTTTGCAATATGCTGGGATGACATTTTCTTTAAGCACGATTTCTGATTTAATCCCCTTTATTGTGCCAAATTGTTTCCCAAACAAAGATTTTTGTTCTTTAATTTGCTCAGATGTATAATTACCCTTTTATTTTCTGTTAATAACCTGTCAATGTTTAATGCACTGAGCCAGTTTCTTCCTAATAAATCCTACAATCTGGTAGAACTCCTCCTTAACCACCACAACAGGTAGCTCCCTTGTATCTTGGAACTCCCCCTTTTTTTTATAGTGGATCTCCTGAATTTGTATTAAGCTTTAAAGATGTCAGACGTAATTTAATTTGTGAAAATTGACTTATATAACAGTTTTCAGAAAATATGGTTACAACAGTCCCATTATCTACCACCATACTCACAGGTTTCCTGTTCACTAACACAGTTGATGTAACTCTAGATCTTTCACATTAATAACATAAATATTACTCAAATTCAAACTGCCCTCTTCAACTTCTTGTTCTACTGCATGCACCCTCCCTACACTTTTCCACACCAACGGCATCTGTTATTGTAGCCAGCTTAATGAGATTGACAAAAAGATTTAGAATATTTTTTATTCAAGGGTAACCTATGTTTATTAAAAGCTCATGTTTAAACATTTCACCAAACCATATTTGTGTTTAGGAACATAAAAATGCAACAGTAATATGTTTAAAAATTCATTTAATGAATTCATATTTTTCAGCAACATTTAACAGTTAACAAGATGACAATATATGCAGAATCCACCATTTTCATAATGTAATATCAACAATGTGTTTCATGTATATAATATTTTTTTTTATAATAAACATGTATATTTAACTTAAATATTCATCATCAACAAGCAACCATATTTTTTTTTACATGTAACGTCATAATATTTTAATGAGAAAACACACTTTCAATAGTTTTTCGTACTCTAAAACAATCTAAAATTTTTATCAGAGGCTTTATTAACACTCCATAAGACTTTTGAGTTTTTTGTCCTTAGAAGATGTAGTCTAAAATAGAAATAAAAGTAGTAGGTCTCATTTAAGATAACTAAATTAATTAATTGATGAACAATAATCAAGATTATCAAATTGAATTAATAAAATCAAGGAAATTACTTACATTGAAGAATGTTGATATCTTCTCCATACTAATTTAAAAAAATAAAATATTGTTTGCATAAAAAAATCAGCAAAGTGAATTTCAAACTAATGCTAAGCTATGACAAAATTATTAATGATTTGCAGTTGTTGTGGCATTCTTCAAATTATACGATGTATTTAAAAAAAATTTCATTTACAAGTAAGTTAAAGCCTATTTGAAAATTTAAATAAAAATAAATAAATAAAAAACTTTTATATTGATAGCTTGTAGGGGCCTATTTAAGTTTTTCAAACTTCAAGTAATGTATAAAATATACAACCATAACTTATTTATAAACACATCCCTCTTATTTTAAAATGTATTTATTTATAAATATTTTTGAATGTTATTTCAATGAAATATGATACAGTTTATGAATTATGAAACCTCTGGTGGAATACTCGTTCAAACTGCCTTTTATTTTTACTCTTATATAATTTATCACTACTTATATAACATTTTTTCGACATGATATGAAAATGAATTTAGTTAGCATATAATAGCTTATTTTCATTTGGCAGGATCTTACACAATAGTAACTGTTATTTTATATCATCGGTTACTAAGCGGGTAACATCTAGGGCTGTATGTTCAGCTGTCCAGAGCAAATACTTTTACTTTTCAAATAACACATTTATATATACAAGGCTGAAAAGAAATTTCTCCAGCGGCCGTATCATGTAACACACAACTAGTTAAATAATTATAGAATTTTAGTGAATCAGTAATTTGCATTGGTAATTCACATTTAAAATTGATTTGCTTTAGCTATTAAAATTTATATTTTTCAACAATACCTCAGATATATATATATAAAAAAATAATATGATGTTATAATTTATTAAAAGCCTACTCAAAAATCTTATAAAATTTTCTTCACATTTGTCAGTAGGGCCTCTGGAGAATTATTTCCGGGTCATAAAAATTTGGTTAAAAGCATATTTTTCATATTTTACTTTCCAAGTTTTGATCTTGTAACCAATTAAAAACATCCCCCTACTCTAAAAATATTATTAAACTATGAATATGATAACACAAATTTTTATGACTCATTCAAAAGTACACTTTTATATTTAAAAAATAGTAACTTATGATAACAGAATAATGTAGTAATGGATTTGAAGATAATACGGTTACAAAGTAATATCAGACTCCCATTATGATACAATGAAACTTTGAAGTACAACACACAACTATTAGTTTATCCTACTAATATCGCCACATTATATTAAATTTATTGTTATAAATATAAGCTTAAAATTGTGCGGTCAAATTACGTAAAATGTTTTTGTAAAATAATTTACACAATCACAATAGTTTATAATTATGAAACATTAAAATACACAAACAAAACGAGATCTACAGGACATTATCACTCTTTTACAGAAAATGGGTCTTAGGCACCCTTAAATTAAGATCAGGGGGGCTCCAGCCCCTCTAATCACTCTGCAATGTTTAAATTTTTTTTTTGTTAATTTTTATGTATACATAAAAATGGTGTTTTTGGGATTTGCTGCAATTTGCCACAACAACTTTGAAACATCATTATTTGAGTTAAGAGAGAAAAAAATTAAAGCATTTTTATTTCTTCCCATTTCCCCTTCAAGACCTGTCTTTTCATTTGAATCTGTTCACTAAATGCATGGAAAATATAATGTTGCTTTTCAATGAGTTTAGCTATAACTAAATTCTATTTTTGGTTAATTTTTCAGATTTTGTTGTTGTTGTGAAAATTGGCTCTTGAAAATCATATAATTAGCTTAGAATTAAGTTCAAATAGTTCAAATGATCTAAAACTCTCTCCCACAATGTTAAATTCTTGCAATTTTCTCTCAGTAGGGTGGGGCCTACCGCACCCCCGGCAAATGAAACTCCAATCCATCCCCCATTTGAAATCCGGGTAATGCTTTATTTTCTTCAAACAGACAATAAAAAACCTTTAATTTTATTTTTTCTGAACCAATTTTCTTTATTAAACTTCCCAAAAGAACCACATATAATTGATTAATTGACCTCAAAACATATTTAATGAAAATTAGAAGTCAATTTTGAATTAATTGTAAATTTATTTTTGTCATATAGGTTAGGATGTTTAAATAATATTCTGAAAATATTTGTTCTGTTTCATTATTTCTCATTAATATTGAAATCCACTATTAATGATATTTACAAAATTTTTGAGGGGAAATTAAACTATTGAAGACACATCTATTTATTTTAAATAGCATAAGACTATATTTTATTTTTAAATAAGTAGAATTGTTTGTTAACTCTCACACTTTGTTTAGTTGAATTTAAAAAAAATTGTATGTAGGGAAGAGAAGGGTACATATTTTTTAATATTAATATTTTTTAAACTATTACTTTTACTGTGATGATACTGTTTTTGACGAATGTTTGTGTTACCTAAAGCAACTTGTATTTGTATAGTGCATTAATATAAATCAGAAAAGAATGTTGACTAATTAAATTAGAAATTCAGTTTTGTAAACTTTTTTAGTTTTTTTGGAGGAGGGAAGGTATAATTTGAAGTTAAACTTTGCTGGATGATTAAAATTAACAGTAACATGTTTACAATGATCGAATGAAATCATTAATGTGCTCATCCTTGATTACTTTAAAAATAGTTTATAATAATCTATAAACTATTAAAAAACACCATTCAATGATTGAATTAGATGTACCTCATCTAGACATGTATTATAATCAATATGTTTTAGTGTAAAATACTACTGTAAAGATAAATTGAACCTAGCTAAAATTCCAACAACTTTAAAACATGCGTTTTTAAATGTTCAACCAATAATGTTTTCATACGTATCTGGAGAGAAAGGACTTTTATTCAAGAAAAAGTTAAATGCTTAGTCCATTTTGGCTAATAGACACCAAAAGTATGACATATTCAGCGCTCTATAACTTTCTTGCATGTATTCCTAACGACAAGTCTCTGGGTGCAACAAAACTCTAGCCAGGGAAGTTTTAAAAACAAAAAGGTGTGTTACCAACATTTTTCTTGATCGGAGTCTTTATATTTTCCACCGTTCAAAAACCAACAGCAGCTTAACGTCTTAATTTACAATTTATCACAATTTGCGTTAATTGACATATCTAATTTTCATTTGCCTAGTCGTCACACTACATGGCATATTTTCTTTATGGATATTTCCAAAAGAACAGCTTTGTTGCGTCCCAGAATCCTGTCTCTAAATAGCGGCAAGACTGGGTGTGTGGAAAGACACTTAATATATCCTTACTTTTGTGTTCCTTGATAAAGCTCTTTCAGCTATGTCACATTAATGCAAACATTATGTAGTCGAAGGTTGCTATTCACACACGTACTCTGTATAAGAATCAAGTAGAGATTTAGGCCTGTAGAATAAATATATCTTGAAAATTAAGGGAACTTATATTATTGTTAAGTTACCTTTGTTGATCACTCAAACATATGAGTAAACTTTGGAAGATCTGAATGTGCCAAGATAAATACAAAACAGATTAGGATTTTAACTTGCTATTATTAAAATGCTGCCATTAAGGCACTTCCTGTCCTATGGGCTTAATTTATTTGACCATATGGATAAAAGGTATTTATTATTATTCTCTTTCTGATCGCATGTGTCCTTTCTTACCCACAAATATATTATTTTAGGCAGGAAAGGCCAGCCAATGTGTCATGACTTGACACTCCACTGACGGTCATATTTGTTAAAGTGCCATCAGGTAGATATTATCAGAACATACCTTATAGTATTAAGGTATTAGTTATCAGGTTTACTTAATTTTTAAAGCTGACTCTAGCTTAGCTGAGGACTCTGTTGTAGGAGTCTGGTGGCTAAGTTTTATTCTCCAAGCATATCGTTTAATATCAAGAATATATTCTAATGATTTAACTTTAGTGATTTCATTTTCAACTTTTTGGAGCATTATCTCTTCTTGATAATAGATTATTGATTTATCTTTGACCACTTGAGTTGGCTAAAAATGTACTGACAAGATGCTGTTTAATAGCCATTGTATTGTATCTTTAAATAAACAATAACATAGGCCTACAAGGTGAAATTTTTATCAATTTAAAAATTGTGTTTTGACTTTATTATTAGCTTGGATTTATTTTATTATACTTAATTGATTTAATAATAATATAATCATAAACTTCTTCAATTAATGCCTACTCATATAAAAAGTATGTGAAAAAATGCCTGGATGAGGTTACAATATAATATTTGCGATATGCTCGGAAAAAGATTGCCTGGTTGAGATTAACTTCTAATTTTAAATCTCCAGCACTTTAACCCTCCGCTTTACGCGCCGCGGAGTGTGAGTCTGCAAGATTGTAGTTCTCTTTCACCCACTATTAAAACCGAGCTGAGATCTGTGTCGCCTGGTAGCTTCCCCTACTGCCTTTCTGAAGGTCATGGTGGGGTCCGAGATTGCCTCGTGTTAGTCTGCTACAGCAGTGATGTATTTTTCTTTACTGTTGACTGATAATTTGCGTGCATTTGACATTTTATTATTGAGCCTGGGAATCCGCACAAGTGCATTTACATCTCAGGAAAGTTTTATTACTTCTATAATATTATTTACTACTTTTGACAATAATTTTTATTAGTAAATTATTTTATCAATATTGTTGACACATTTTGATTAAATTTTTGCTTCATTTTAGGCAATTTTTGAAAATGTACTCTCTCAAAAATTGTAAAAGCTTTGAACTTGTTCTATATAGACTTATTACGAATGAGTTTTGATACAGTGTATATATGTGTCAGTGAGTGAGCGAGCCCATTTTTTTTTTGGTGTGTGTTTGGTTTTGTTAGTGCTTTCATTTTTTGTACACTTTTATTTATGAAAATGTCTGGACCTAATGACCAAGATATACTACGCTGGCTTGACGAAGATGAATTTGGTGCTTTTGAGATGACAGCGATGAAGTTATAGTCAACGAGAGTGACCATTACTCAGAAAGTGAGCAATCGGCTGATGAAGGTAATCACAATGAACTTTATATTGGTAAAGATGAAACTCAGTGGCGTTTTACACCAAATCAAAATTATAGAGTAAGACAACGTGAATGTGATTTGCTTCGCTGTCTCCCTGAATGTTCTGCATGATGCCAAGAATGCAAATAGCCCAATACAGGTTTTACAGATTTTTTTCTCTGATGAGATGTTAAATGAATTTGTCGGGTGCACCAACACTTACATAGCGTCTATTCAAGATAAGTATTCAAGACCTAGAGATGCTGCTGAAGCTACTCTCCCTGAATTGAAGGCATGTTTAGGGCTTCTTATTCTTAGGGGTGTTTTGAAGGTTTCACATACCAGACTTGAGGATCTCTGGAGAAATGATGGAACTGGTATAGAATATTTTAGGTTCACTATGGGAATAAACCGTTTTTGGTTTTTACTAAAATCCTTAAAATTTTACGATATTACATCTATAAACCAGCGAAAACTAACAGACAAATTAACTGCTGTTAGATATCTTACTGGTAAATTTAATGAAAACTGTAAGAAGCATTACAATTTGTCTGAAAGGTTAACCATTGATGAAATGTTGATGCATTTAGAGGGCGGTGTGGGTTTCACCAGTACATCCCATCCAAACCTGCCAAATATGGCATAAAGATTTTTGCCCTCACAGATGCTAAAATGTTATTTACAAACAATGTAGAAGTTTACTGTAGAAAACCGGTTGAAGGCCCCTATAAGTGTGAAAACAATCCTCAGTATTGTCAAGCGACTTGTGCAGCCAATATAAAAAAATTGTCGAAATATTACATGCGATAATTGGTTAGTGTCAGTTCCATTAGCCCAGGACTTACTGGAGGATGACAAACTTACAATGGTAGAACTGTTAGAAAGAACAAGAAAGAATGAAACAAGGGAAAGATCGTCCAATAGATTCCAGTATCTTCGTTTCAAAAAAAATTTCCTCTCGTCTTATGAGCCTAAGAAATACAAAGTTGTGCTAGCATTATCAACATTCCATATCGAGGATGACGAAATTGAAAATCTAGAGCGTGCTAAAGTCCATAAACATAAAATTATTACATTTTATAAATGAAACGAGAATCGGGTTTTGATATCAAGTGTGAAATGAAGTGTGCCTATTTTGTAGCCAGAATAACCCGAAGATAGACTTAAGTAGTATTCTTTTCATTTATGAATATTGCAGGAATAAACTACTACATAATTTATAAGGATAATACTACATCCAACTTGGCAAGGAAGGACTTTTTGAAAATACTTGCAAAAGGAACTTCTGAATTATCATTTGCGTTTGAAAGCCAAGCAGCATAATTTACCTACTACAGTAAAGCTGCGTCTTATGGAGACCTTGGAGATTCCAAAAGTTCAACCAGAAGTCAAACCAGAAGAAGTGAGAACTCGAGGAAGGTGTTATTTTTGTGATCGAAAAAAAATAAATAGGCCAACTTGATTTACATACACAGGTTGCAACAAGTGTGTCTGTTTGGGACACATTGTTTCTTATGTGTGCTCTAAATGTAACAGAAAAATGCAAATAATGGATAAAACTGATTCTGACAGTGACTAGGTACAGTAAATGGTGTGTTAACTTAGCAAAGAAACTATCTTATATCTTCACAATTTTAGTTTTTGTTTGATTACAACTCTTTTTTGTCATTAATTTAATTTTACTTTTTGTATTGTGTTTTATGCATGAAAATGTTTTGTAATCTCAAGTTAGTTCATAAGAAAACTTATAAGTAAGTTTATTGAGAAAATTGTATCATGGTTTTAAGTTACTAAAACAATAAAGTAATATTTAAAAAAATAGTGAGAAAATCAACACGGAAAAGGTCTTTTAATATATGTATAATCATTTTAAATTAAAATAAATGTTTTTGAATATTTCAAATACTAATGAATGCGATATCGAAGCAAAAACTGCAGTAAACCAGTAGCGGATTAACAGTCTGCATGCATGTAGGTGTCCACGCATGTAGTGGAGGGTTAAAGTTGACAGAAGAAATCTTTTAAAAGGTTTGGGTCACAGTGGAAGGCCTATATATATATATTTTTATGTAGGAGAGCGTACAATCCTAATTTGTTTTTTTTATTAAATAATTTAAATAAGATATTTTCAAATGCACATGCCTCATAATAATATCATAATCTTTGTTTTATTAGTATTTTATAACAGGTTTGTAAGTAAGTATTTAATATGGATGAAAAGTTTTCCTGTAGGTAATGTAAAAAAAAAAGCTACTTTATTTGTAGATAAATTTAAGTTTCCTAAATATAATATGGGTCTTATTTATAATACATTTTAATTTACTAAATATATTAGATAAATTGAAATATATAATATATTATTATATCCAGGCAGGACTTAGTGAAACAATTTTTGCCGAAAATATTGTAAAAACCTAGCAAAAAGCCATCACCAATAGTTTGAAATCACATATCCTACTATACAACTAGTCTTAGAACCTAATTAAATAGAAAGGATGATTGTTTATTATATTATATAGATAGAGCTACAATGTATAAATATCATTTAAGAATTTGAAAGTAATTGTCCACATTTCATTTAGGACATGCGTCAACATTTTATTATTAATTAAAACACGTTTAAGTTAATATTATAAGTACTGTTAGTGCTATGGAGTTAATTTGATTAAAATGGTGTATTTGTTTTTGGCAACACTGATTTCTAGATTTTTCTAAATATTTAAAATTAATATTTTTTTATAAAATGTTTTTATTTATATTGCTTGAAATTTCAACAACTATATAGATTAATGCTTTGAAAATCTTACAAAACAACCAGGTAGCCTGTTTATTTTGTGATATTTCAAATCACAGGGACTATCTCTAGAACAACATACGGTTTCACTGATAAAATTGGTTTTAAAAAGCATTTTTCAGTAATTTGTCAAAATTGATCAAATTTGAACAAAATTCTGAATCGATTTGATTGTGTATGATTGTGTTAACAAGTCTTTTGATTGTGTCTAGTAATTACTTGAATTTACTTATATGTGTTAGATGAATGTGACCATTTTGGGACCATGGTTAATAAATGCTCGCTCTTCCCAACTATAGGCTATATATATTTATGTATGTATATATTAAAATAACTGTCCATAGTGTTACATGAACAGTTAAATAGAGATGTCCAACATATAAAATGTTTGAAAGAAAGTAATATCAATGTATTCAACATGACATTTACGACACCGCTTCAAATACCGCTTGACGACTGTCAGTCTTGCCGTGGTAAATTTTGCCATAAAGCTAGTCCTCCACTGATGTGGATCCCTGTCAAACTTTGTTTGTGAATCCCAGTCAGAAACTTTTAATATAGTTTTATCAAACATAGTATGGGTGATAAGAGGATCACTTTAATCGAGAATTCTTGGGCGTTATAAACTTAGGTTTGCTAAATGTTAGTAAAATAATATATTCATAATCCTAGCCTGTGAACATATTATCAAAGGTGACTAGAGCTTCCAGAAGATCAATGTCTACTCTACCTAATGAGAAACAGAAGCTAGTATATTTGCTGTGGGTCCACTGCCACAGGTATGTTGTGACCTTACAAAGTAGCCTTGATGCCAAGGTATGATGAGGGGAACGCGACGTATCTTATCCAATGACCACAGGTATTATTTCTCGACCACGAGGGACCTTTATTTAGTGTGCATAGGCTGTGTAAGCATAACGTCACATTGTTTTAAATAAATGGGGACGTTACCTGACAATCGACTCTCTTGACCTAATTACAACCCAGTGGTTAAAACTATATAGCAATTAGATTAATTTATTTGAAGGCTTTTCACTCTATCATTGATTTAAAACATAAAGTTTTCAAGACATTGGTGAAACTAAATGAAAAGTATTAATATACTTGTATATTTTAAAAATTATCATGATAAAGTGTCACACTAAAAAAAAAAACTATAAGAAACCTAGTTGGGTTATTTCATAAGTCATTCTTTGTATGTCAGGCGACTTATACAACTATTATACAATATGGTCTTGCCTGCATCAAAGAAAGAACAATTCGAACTGTAGGAGTTATTATAAATGGTTTCATTTGCTTCAAATAAACATAATCCAAACCAATTCTTTCCCTACTTAAGTTAACATGATATAAACCACTTAAGACTGCAAACTGAATGAACATAACAAAATGTCACTGGATTGTGTAGTCAGATGGTCTGTACTAATTTGGTAGTACTGTGGTTATACACTAACAGACGTGACTTTAAAGATTTCAAAGCCTTTGCTCAAAATAAAGATAAAAGGTCATGATTATCACCAGATGTAAGGTGAAGGAAGACCACTGCGCAGTGATAGGTGGTGTTGTCACTTTTAAATCTCTCCCTTTCCTCTTTCCGGATCATCTGCATCAGTGAAGGTGTCCGCATGTTTATAAGCAAGAGCAACCGGTCCGCAATTGTCTCAAAACTGGGCTGATATCACTGAGGATGAAAGCGACTACAAATGTTTGCAGGAATATCGGACCAATCCGTGGCGAGTGAAGCGTTCTCGGCCAGTATCAAATTGGAGCGAGGACTCGAGTCGACCTGTGAGGTACACTACTCACACAGCAGCCAGAGAACTCTCGTAGATATCAGAGCCGCAGTGTGTGAGAAGCCCGGTGGAAAAAACGGCGGTGGCGACGTTAACGAGGGGAAGGATGTCATGAGGATGATGGCGGGTGATGGAGGCGCACGGCACCCTCTATGCGGAGGGATGTTCCTCTTCCAGATTGTGTTTGGCCAGCGCGAGGAGGATCATTGTCAGTTCCTTCTTGTTGATCTTGCCGTCCTGGTTGTAGTCCACCCCTCTCAAGATCGTCTCCTCGAAATCGGCAAGGTCCTGCGCGTCGTAGTCCTGACAACAGAGAGCTAGCCTCATTACAACTGGTAAAGAATGTCTTCCGCGTGAGGGGTCGTTTAAAAATTAGTACAAGTTACCATAGCGTTACTAACGGTTTAATTTGTTGGGGTAGAAGTGAGAAGGTAGCTTTAGCGGAATTGCACCTACAGTAGCGGGGAGAGCCACTAAGGAGCAAGCTATTTATCTGTTATCTTTTTAAAATATTTTATTTAACTATTATCAAATCTGATTACTTTTTAATAAGACTTTCATTCAAAGTTAATAAGGTCCCAACTTCCGTGAAGGAACATGTCCAAAATTAAATGTCGATTATGGAAGGGCGTAGTGGACCAAACTAAGATCAAGCATTTCTAAGTATCAGCTTTGTCATGTTTCTCTAAGTGATCATATTTCACTAATTTTATCAATTAAACTTTTTTTAAATTGAATAGTTCCCGCTGCTGGGTGGTGATTGAAACATTGACTCAGAGGGACTGGTGTACCCTCGTCTTCCGAGGAGGCTGCCACCCTCTGCTTTCAAACTGGGTACAAATTGATTTAAATAATTTACTATCCAACATTTGTGTTGCTTTCTTGGACCCTATTTTTTAAAAATTGAATTTAAAGTAATTTGACATAAGCTTGTATAAAAACATGTTAATTTTTTTTAATACTTAAAATTAAACGCTCTGTATTCTGTTTGTTTCGCAAAAATACTTGGAATTGTTAATTTATTTATAATTTGAACACTCATGACATGAAGAGAATTCTCACCCCTAGGTGTTCTGAGAGATTTTGCTTTTTCCAAGTTTTGTAACTAGGCTGATATAATATATTATTTAAGAAATTAATAGGAAGATATACTTAGAAAGTGAAGGAAAAATATACAAGGTTGTCATATAAAAAAGCAAAACTATTGACATTTTGACACCTATTTCTTGCATTTGACACTCCTGATACGTACTTTCTTGACAAGTTCCAACAAATCCTTGAGGAAACCACGCAATTCTTCGTTCTCTATTGTGCCATTGTTGTCCTGAAAAGAAACATTGCTTAGTACAAACAAATTATGTCTTGATGAGAAAAACAAAGGAGTTCAGATCTAGCTTAGGTGATGTTATAGTTTATATATTTATGGAGATATATACACGATACGTTAAACTCTACTTCTGAATCTCTTGTTAAGTCATATACCCAATACCAATGTTGAGGGAACTCTAGGGCTTATGGAGAAAAGCCTTATCTTTGCTCTCTCTCTCTTTGAACTGTTGCCAAACCTCCTTGCACTCAGTTATGATGGGAGGTGGTGTGCTGGGGTAGGAAGGAGTTACTGGCAACATACACTAGCTAGTGTTGTGAAACTTATATTTGAGCGGATATTGGCCACACGAAAACAAGAAAATGATAACGCTGTTTCCCAATATGAACCATACAGCTCTCTCATCGGTGTTATCCAGTGTAATCAATCGCTAATTTAAATACATGCAAGGCCAGTGTCTCCCAAACTGTGGTACATGTACCCACAGGATACGTAAAGGATTTCAGGGAGTATTAATTCATTAATTATTTTATTGTTAAAAGATAATCTAATAAACAAATTAATACACATCTTGATGATATCATGGGTTTTTGGAGAAGTTTATTTTCCTATGACATAGCTTTGTTTAGCTTGCTGCTATAGCTTTATAAAATTTAGGATTGGCTGTTTATATTTGAAAGATTAAATATCCAAGCTATTATATTTGTTAATTCACGGTTATAGCCCCATATAAATATCAAATTCTTTAATACCTTAAATGATGAGTGAATAATAACCCTAGGCACGGGACGACTCCTAGATAGCTTAGTGGCTATAACATTGGCGTACTAAGACAAAGGTTCCTGGTTTGATTCCCGTATCCAGGTGTAATTTTTCAACTAATTTAAATTTAATTAAATAGTGGTCGCTATATGGACATACCCGTAATTACAATTGTTTGCAACCAGTGTGTTCATATTCATACAGAGTAGTTAAAATATTGTTACTCACCCTGTCGTAAAGAGAGAAGACTCTTTCAATGTCATCCTTTGTTAGTTTAGTGGCGCCCTGTAAACACAATTAGTAGCAAATAATTTAAAATGAACATTACTTGGATTTAAATAGGATATAACAAATTGTTTATTAATGTATCTTAGTCGATGTGTTGAATTAAATTTAAAGTACTGATGCAACATGATTTGAAGAACAATTTTTGCATCATTATGGAGTCGTAACTAATGATTTTTAATGCATTTGTATAGGCTGGAATTAAAGATTTGATACATTTGTTTTAATTATTTGTTATATGTGAAACTCTCATGAACCTAATTATTATATTTACCTTCTCTGCAATAATGTTTAGTTTTTTATTAACACATTGCTTAAAACAAAGAGGATTTATAAAACGAGAGTTATCAAACAAATTATTTCAATTTATTTGTTTTTGTTTAAATTCTTGTATTTCACCGGTTATTGAGTGATAATTATTTCCTATCAACAGTGTACTTTTAATTTTTTTAAATTAATGGTATCTAAATAGTTATTTACATTGACACGTTTAGGTATAAATTTACATTATATATATTTAATAAAAATAAATAAAAGGATGCATTGAACCTAGCTTCGTGCTAAAATTTATATTTAGTAACATCATAGCGATTTAAAAGGTCAAAATTTTAAAATAAAAAATAGGAAAAACTATATAAAAAACTGATTCATGTAATTTCATGCACTTATATCTGATTTATTGAAAATAAGGGAGACATGTAACAAATAATATCCTACTTCATCATGTATGACCAAGATCATGTTCTGTCAAACATTCACATGCATATTCTTGACAACTGATCTACTTTATGTATAAAATTAAATGCATTTTTACAATTAATAAAATGTCATTTAGAATATAAACTCTTATCTACACTTAATTTTATCTCAGATACTTAAAATTTGTCTGAGCCCCTTGAGATAGTAGTAGTAATAGTAGGTTAAAAAGCACATGTAACCTAATGCTCTACCTTAATGATGTTGCCTACATGGGGAATTTGAAGCTATTTTGCGAAAACAGATTACATCTTAATTTAACTCACCAAGCATTATCACACCTATATAAATAATATATAAATAGAAGGAGAAAGGGTGAAAATGAGCATTTCATCCTGTGAGGTCTCTATTTTACCTGCCAACAAAACTTCCCCTCTTCCACTGACAAGTTTGCACACCAACTCTACTATTTGCCTCTGGGTTGACATAATCTTCAACGGACCTTTTTAGTCTACATCATAGCAGGAAGATTTCTACTGGCCATTTTCGTGAATAAACAAAATAACCTGAGTTGTAAACTATTTAAAAAAAATAGCTACCCATAAAAAAATTAATCATGATGATTCAAGACTATTTTAAAATTATTTAAGAATATATTATTTTGGTTCCAATATTGTATCTTAAAAACCCGCTGGATAAAACATAGAAACATTAAACTTGGAATTTCTATCTTGACTTGGTTGAATATACAAAATTATTTTTACCATGTCATGAGGCTTTACCTTTATGAGCTAATAAAATAATTTTGAACACAGGTATCCAATTATCTAACTTTTGTCCGTATCAGTTTATAGTGTAACTTGTAAATTTTCTATTCATTTTATTTTTAATTTATCATGGTTTAAAACCTTTCACATTTCATCATAAAAAGGGTCCTTTTTTTAAACTTGTTTCGTGTTATTTTAGCTATTCAATAATCAATAATCATTCAATAATCTGTTCATTTTCCAATTATAGCTATTACTATATGAGTATTGAGTAACATCTTTGTAAAACATAATATAATGAATTTCACTTTTAATTTTCCAAATCGTATATCATATCTTAAATAATGTTCCTCAATTAAATTCATTTTAGAATGTTTTATAAAACGTTAAATTTATCATTGGTTAATTAATAATATTCAAGTACATTGCAATGAAATAAAAACAGTAAAAAAACTTTGCATCAAATTAAAAACACACAAAAAAAACAAACTTTTTTAATAAACACATAAAAGTATTAAAAGTAATTAAAAATCACAAAATGAAAACAAGTTTAAATATTAATAGTTTTTAAAATCACACAAGTTTAAACAAATATTAATTTTGTATTTAAATGTATGTATGTTTAAACTGGTGCTATTAAATTTCATTTTAGTAAATATTTTGTTTTCCAAATCAAAATTTATTCATGACATGATATTCCATTTACACATGTACACAATCCAACAAGGCAAAAACAAATGTTGTTAGAGTAAATAAAATAAATATGTTTGCTGCATGTAAAGTATATTAACAATATAGCCAATAACATTAGCCTCCATGCTTTTTTTTTGGTCAAAGTGTTGGGTAAAATAAATATATTTTAAAGTATAAGTTTGTTAATTTTTAACTATTACAAATATGTGAATACATAGGTATCCCCTTCTGTTTTTATATGAAAATGGCTACAATATATTTTAAAATATGAACGTTAGAGTAGATTCTTATGTTTAGGAAAGAGAATTAAATAACTGACACTATTCCTAAACTTCACACAACTTTATAGGATTTAAACATTATAAATAAAGATACCTCGTGTTTAAATCCAAATAATATTACCTACTGCATAATTTAATTGAAACGGTCCTCGTGGTTTAGTGGTCATAGCTCCGGCTGCTGAAATAGAGGTCCCCGTTCCGATTCTTGGATCGTATCAAGGGATTTTTCTCGAAAGGGGAATAATTCCCATGCCCAGGGTTTGGTTAGCTAGACTTAACTTAGGTTTCACCATCATCTCATCTCATCTCATCGGGACATGGAAAGAGCCTCCATTAAAAGGATGTATACAATTAGTACATTTGGGCGTCCTCTGGACAACGGCACATTATTACTGGCTGATCTTTCCACCATTGGGCTGCTTATTGATGTGGTAGTAGGCCATACACGCCATTATTATTTTATTATTACTAGTATATGAATATTACAATCATCACTTTATTCCCTATTAACATTCATATTCATCTTTAGTCGTTATTAATATGAACTAATGGGATACTGCAATCAAATTATTATTAATCCTCGTCAGATAAACTTGTTTTCTTTAAAAATGTGTCCACGATTTTTTTTTTGTATTAAGGGTATTTACACAATTTAAAGGTTACTAACTTTTGAGACATAAATGATAGTGAGCTCCGAGCTCAATATTTACCAAGATCTGTGTCACATTCAGAAAAAGGAACATATATAGCCTACAGTAAAACCCATTAGACCGAACCACGCAAGTCCGAAATTCTCGGAAAACCGGGGCGGGGGGTAATCAATTAAAATGAAGAAATATATTTTAAGGGATTAATAAGCTCAAAGTTAAAATAGAATTGTAAGAAGCAGTGATATCTGATAATAAATGTTTAATATTTACATGTTATAGTGAACACAATGTGTTTTCCTGTAGCTAAAGATAACTACAGTACACATTACGTGTTATATGTCAGTTAAATAAACGAAAACTTTAACAAAATCATTCAATTGTAATATAAATTCTTTAAATACTGTATAATTGAATTCTCCTGCTTAGTCCGAATTTTTACTAATCAAAGTTTCGGTCCCAATTAGTTCGGATTAACAAAGTTCTATTGTATAGTCGATATTCGGACGTTAGTCCATTTCCCATTTAATCTTACCTACATGTTATTCAAGTACACTGATATTGGTTAAGCCCCGAAACTAGACTATAAATACAGTCCTCGGAAACTTCTACAGCACAAGGATTAGGATTAGAACAACTAGCAATCTATAATAGCCTATGACAATTCACATTTATTTTGATGGCATATAGTTCCTTTGGACGCTCAAGCCTTTCTTTAATTTATTTAATTACAAAACAAAATACCTTGGTCTTTTTCAATAAACATACTTTAATAGTTATTCAGGTCGTATTTTAAAAAGCTGCGAACTATTCTATTCAGCGTTACTCATAGAACGAATGCAGTTTTCAATGTCTAACTATCCCAGCCATGAGCCATGACATGAACAGCGCTTTCCATTTCACAACTTCGTGCAAAAAAACAACTGTCTGCAATCACAGACAGCACAGTCAACATCTTCAAAGGGTAGAAGGTTTCTCATCTGGTGCGATCTACATGATTGAGAACACTTCTCAAGGTCGCTACGGTTTGCACGTGAGCCCGATTGGGTAGTTTATATAATGTTCCATTTTTAAAAACAAATAACGAAATAAAATGTGATGACAAAAGGCCGGTTCACACTGAAAGCTAAGCTAAGATTTGCCTTGCTATACCAAACTATTTTTTTTTCTCCACGATTGCTGACCGGGCAAATTTTACATTTCATATTAAGCCATCTTATGTTGCGCATGTGCATAACGCAGCTTGGGCTATGTGTCGAACAGACGCAGTGTTGGATTTTTGAAAATAGCCGAATAAGTGTTGAAATTTGGTTTTCAGTTCGTTTCACGTGTATTTAAATAATATTCTACTTGGTTTTTAAATTTAATAAGTATTTTTTTATATATTACAATCAAACGGTTAATTTAACAAGTCAAACCTCCACCCACTACATTTTCTTTCTCTTCCAAAACAACTGCTAACAGCAAAATATTTTCTTCCTAAGCACCAGCTGAGGTCAAACAAGACATTTTTAAGGGTGCTATAACTTAAATTCACTGCAGCAGACCAGGAAGAAACCACAGTGAATTCGGGAGGGAAAAGAGGAACCAATAGCTTATCTCAGCGTTCTCTGTGACCTGGCCTTAAGGTGTCCACTCACTAGACCCGACGGTAACAGGACATGAATGGAACGTCACGGGATCTGCAGGCGGTGATGCTACGTGGTGCTAGGACCATGACTTTCAGTAATTTTTATACAGAATAGTTGGCCATGATTGATACTATTTTGGAAAAAGATGAACATCGTATTGAAAAACCCCATCATCAACATTATCATCAACTGTTTCCAGCCTGTGGCCGGGTCAGTTTAGGAAAATACCTCTATGTTCCTTTATTCTTTCACCATTCTTCTTAATTTAATTGCTTCCATTCTCCTCCTCTCGCTTGCACACTTTCTGTTATCTATTCCTCCCATTTCTTGGGCTCCCTTGAGGACTTTTCCCTACATACTTCATTTCCATCATTCTCTTTGAAATCCTCTCATTTTTCATCCTCATTACATACCCATACCATCTCAGCCTTACTTCCTCTACCATCTCATGTACTCCAACATCCTCATTACATGACCATACCATCTCAGTCTTGCTTCCTCTACTATCTCATGTACTCTAACATCCTCATTACATGACCATACCATCTCAGTCTTGCTTCCTCTACTATCTCATGTACTCCAACATCCTCATTACATGTTCATACCATCTCAGTCTTGCTTCCTCTACTATCTCATGTACTCCAACATCCTCATTACATGCCCATACCATCTCAGTCTTGCTTCCTCTACTATCTCATTTAATCCCAACATCCTCATTACATGACCATACCATCTCAGTCTAGCTTCCTCTACTATCTCATGTACTCCAACATCCTCATTACATGTTCATACCATCTCAGTCTTTCTTCCTCTACTATCTCATGTACTCCAACATCCTCATTACATACCCATACCATCTCAGCCTTACTTCCTCTACCATCTCATGTACTCCAACATCCTCATTACATGACCATACCATCTCAGTCTTGCTTCCTCTACTATCTCATGTACTCCAAAATCCTCATTACATGCCCATACCATCTCAGTCTTGCTTCCTCTACTATCTCATGTACTCTAACATCCTCATTACATGACCATACCATCTCAGTCTAGCTTCCTCTACTATCTCATGTACTCCAACATCCTCATTACATGTTCATACCATCCCAGTCTTGCTTCCTCTACTATATCATGTACTCCAACATCCTCATTACATGTTCATACCATCTCAGTCTTGCTTCCTCTACTATCTCATGTACTCTAACATCCTCATTACATGACCATACCATCTCAGTCTTGCTTCCTCTACTATCTCATGTACTCCCTGTACCTCAAATCTTTCCCAGATAACTTCACTCCTAATCTTGTTTATCCTCGTGACAGCTAACATGCTCCTCACAAACTTCATTCCTATGACTTACACTTTCCTAGTTTCTCTTACATTCACTGTCCATGTTTCTGCTGCATGTGTGACAGTGGGTACATTAAAAAAGCGTTATTGTGTTTAAGAAACTTTAAGATATTTGAAAGCTGAAAGCGAGTTTTGTACGCTATAATAACTATCCGATTGATGATAGCGAAAAATTCTACCAACATTTCCGCGTGACATTCTGCCAGTTCAATGACTTGTTAAGAAAAGTAGTAGACGGTATTACCGTTGAAAGTTTATACATGACGAATAATTTAAAAAAAAACTTTCAGGTGAAAGCTTTGTATTTATGCTGCATTGCAACGTGTCGTAGCGTAGCATGTAAAAAAAGGGGCCTAGAATGCATGTTAAGTTTAATATATAGGGGGAGGGAGGGGGGACAATTAAAATATAAATCTCGCACCAAATGAAAACCCCTAGAATAAGTAAATATTTGATGGAGTAATTTCTCTCATTCTCCGATGAACTTATAGCTCGTGTAAACAGCATGCTAAAGATGAAATGGAAACAACAAGACAACATGTTCTTCCAGTAAGCAACGGAGCTTAGAGTACTTACTTCGATTCCTTCCTGTAGATATGAAGGAAAGAGACAGACAGACAGACAAGTGTAACAAGAGTGGTGACAGTTTCTTTTTATGTAGCTGGGTAAATGGTGTTTCAAATGTGTGATCAAGCTCTGAATCGAATGAAACAATCCGATAATTTGTATGTGTGTCCAATCATTTACATAAATACTCAAGTGTGTCTAAATGTACTTGTAATTATACTAACTAGCCATTAACCTACTCATTTTACAATATAATACACATTTAAAAAATACATTAAATTAATAAGTAATAATTAATACCCACTTCAGTGGCCGCCTGGTATTACGCGCTATTCTCGTGTTGGGCTAGACTGCTGATGGCCGGGAGATCAAGGTTCGAATCACGGTCAGGTATATTGAAGATTTTTTCCTAAATGTTTTCCCACTCTCTCCACGCAAATTCGGGTGCACTTCCTTTAGATTAGACCTTCATTATCCTTAACACATTAGTGAAATTAATACATAGGCGTAATTTATAACTCGAACGGGTAGTAAGATATAGTGCTAAAAAATTTTAAAATATAAAATTTAATGCTTCTATTTGAAAGCCCATACTTTTAATATGATTTTATAATTAAAATTATATTTGGATAAAAAGTTTCTTTCAATATTTTAAATTAAATTTAGACATCTATATATATTTCCTTCTTTAAAGAATAGACAACAAAATATGTCGAAAGGAAAGCAAGTAACATTTTTATACTAAGGAAATTATAACCTCCTTACAATTGTGAAGGTTGAATTTAGAGGAAGTGAACCCGCGTTTGAGTGGAGGGAAGTGGAACACCATTTATGAAAGAAAAAAAAAACCTCAATTCACCGGAACGAGATTCGAACTTCGATCTCCCCGTCCTCGGCAATCTAGCTCAACACGAAACTAGTGCGTTATCTAACAACGCCACCGAGGCGGGTAACAAATAACAGTTGCGTCCAAAGAGGTCATTATGTTCCTTCTAATCCACTTCGGTGGCCGCGTGGTCTAACACGCTACTCTCGCGCTAGAATCGGCTGCCGATGACGGGGGAGGATCGAGGTTAGAATATCGGTTGGGTGTGTGTGTTTCAAAATGGTTTTCCACTCTCCATCCACGCAAGTGCGAGTACATTTTGGTAGTAAGACGCGGTACTAATTTTTTTAACTAAGACATTAATTTAAAATGTAATTTGGAATATGTTTACCAACTCAAACCACCAGATACCTTCTTGTGCTAAACAATTTTCCAAGCTCTCTCACGAAATAAACGTATTATTCGGTGCATAGTTTACACACCAATATCAATCACATGAGTGTGTATTTTATTGGATTCCCTCAAGAGTTTACCAGCATTTGAAACACCAATATGTGGCTAGCGGGTGTTAATTTCAGTTTACAGAGGATTGTGTGTAGTGTGTCTGCTAGTGTATTGGAGCAAATTCAAAGTAAACCTTTTAAAGCAAATATAAAGAGGTAGTTTACTCTCACTATTTATATTTCGGATATTGGTAAACAGAGATGAATGTGGAAAAAAGGGGTTAATGTGTGATGGTTACATATGACTAGAAAAACACAAGTTAAGTGTGGAGTTTTGTGTAAACAAAAACAATACTCAATAATATAAACATGTCACCAATTAAATTTATATTCATTCTTACCAATTAAATTATAAAACATTGATCATTGAAATAAAATAAACGCTAGTTTAAAAAAAATAACACCGTATAAAACTACGTAAAAATAGTTACTAAAATTATATATTTCTAAAAATAACTACAGCTAAGCATTTACAATGAAAACAAAAACTATACATAAGTAATATTAAATACCACAGTTTTTAGCATTATTGTTGTAGTATGTTAGGATGGCCTTTAATTATAAAGAAAGAACACACATTTTTAACTAGTTAAATATATATTTTATTCAATACTTGAAGAACCTCTTAAAGAATATAAAAAATTGTTGAGTAGCCGACATTGACAAAGGTGCTCTGCAATTAGTTTACGGCTGTAATATTATTTAAATATGGAGAAATACAAATTTGGTTCCCAATAATCTTTTAGGAGTAGTATTTTAATTCCATAAAAAATGAAAATGTTAAGAAAGGTCTCCAACAAAACCAAGTTGAGAGCAAAAAGTTTTTTTAAAAATCAAGCCAGTACAAAATGGTTTCCCCCAAAAAATTGATATTTTAAAAATAGTTAGAGTTCCCTTAACCAAAACCTGACCACGGATTATTTACAATCTTAATGAAGGAGTCAAAGTCACCTCTTGAGTGTTGGACCTATAACCTGGAGGAGTCAGAGGTTTAAGAACTTATCAGAATATTTCAGGCTTTTTAACAACAAATATAAACTAAGATCATGTGTGGAATTCAGTCACTTAAAATATGTCAATTAAAGTGACATTGAAATAATGGTTTCTGCAAGTGAGATTTAAAGGATGTTTTCAATGTCAAGAAAACGCCGTGTGTCCCAAAGTCCTGATTTTATTCGTAGTTTGCTACGAGATTTATGATACATGACTCCGTATTTATTGACTAGCAATATTATTTTATCTCCCACACACACGCGTTTTGGTGTTTGTAGCAGTTATTTCTTTGTTAAGGCAAACTCACACGTGTATAGTAAATAAATCAAGAAACATAATGAAGTAGTTATTATAATTATCATTATTATTATTAGCACCGCGTCTTACTACCCGTTCGGGTTATACGCACTTACGCTAATGTGTAATGGTAGGGTGATTGTGAGATGAAATGTAGGACCTACAGTTTAACGTGGGATCGAACCAAGGTGGAGGCCTGGTATTCCACACATTCACAAGTTGTGATTAATACACATCTTGTCAGAGGTGAAGGAAGGGTTTGGTAATCAGATAAATCTGTGCCGGGACCGAGGATTGAACCCCGGACCCCCAACACAGAAGTCTGAGACCTTACCCCTAGACCGCCAGATCACCAACTATTTATTATATCCTGAACAAGATTTTGAGCCTAGACCCCCTTTTAAATGGATCGCACATTAAAACTGTAGGTCCTCCTATTTCATCTTACAATCACCCTACCATTACACATTAGTGTAAGTGTGTATAACCCGAACGGGTAGTAAGACGTGGTGCTAATAATAATAATAATAACAAACATTATCTGACAGTGTTCTTCCTACCAAAATCCTACTATAGAAGTTATTTCTATTTATTTGAATTAATTCACTAAAATCGTTACTTGTTCAAGTACTAAACGAACATGTTTATGTAACTAAAGTAACTAAAGGTAGCTGCTTGATCTAGTTAATTAGTTTAGTGAGTATGCACGCGTAAGTTTACCTAACCTTATAACACCACACAACGTTCTGATCTGGTATTTGTACACGTCTATTCCGAGCTGCGAGTGTAGTGTATAAGTGTTAGTGTGAGAGTTGATGACAGAGCCAAGCGTCTAAACACCACAAACCGGCCAAACACAGCGTTACGACACCGGTAAAGAGATAGTCTGGTCCGGCACGTTACCTCACTTACCTTGAAGATTTGTCGGCACAGGAAGTTCTCCTTCACCGGAAGTAACCTGCAAAAAAAAAATCACATACATATTAAATCTAGGAAAATTTGAAACAGTAAAAAAAAAATTACTTAAGTCAAAATAAGAATGTAAAATAAAGTTTCAAAGAAAATGGTTTATTGTAGGAGAAATAACATCTCATTGTTTAGTGTTTGAACAGTTTTACGAAACATCGTTTTGTATTTTTCATTGACATAAAATTAAAATAATATCTGAAGATATCACAGACATCCAAGCAGAAGATCCGATACCCTCCGTTTCTGAAGCAATGATAAAAATTCAGAGAAGATTATCTAAATTCCAACAAGACATAAAAATTTTAATACAATCAGTGAACATAAATATTTTATTTATTGTGTCGAGATAAGTAACAAACTGAGAACACTCTATTTTTCAAAGTTAGTGCCAAAAACTGATTTAAGTCTGCACATTTTAGGTTTTATTTTTTTAAATATTTTATATTTGGTTTTTAATATTTCTTGTTTTTTCATATACATGTATAGATTGTGTATGTGGGTTTTATATAGGATATAAATTATACAATGTCTGTAGATATGTAACATATTTTGAGATTATTGATTTATTGTATACCAGCAGTCTAGATATTCATAAAAACGATTAGTTCGAATTTTGGATATTTCGAATATTTTTAGATATCCCTTGGACTTTGAATTAAATAAGCTCTACTGTATATTTATTTAATTGAATGGCAGTGTCGATATAAAACTTTTACTTTCATTAGAAATGAAGTAGTAATTTTCTTTGACGCACCGGAGTGAACTTATCTCCGATGACAGGATGGGATTAACAGAGTTTGCAACATTCTTAATAAGCGTTCCGTCTTCAGTGGCTCAATAATTTCTTAAGAATCTGACAGAGGTGATAATATGCGTATGGACGCCTTAAGGTGGATGGTTTTTTACAGTTTTTGGCCAAAATAAATAAATTAATACTTCAGTAGAAAAATAAAGTTTAATTTTTTTTCACATTGTGACATCAACCATTCTTGAATATCTGTCAAGGGAGTCCTCCTAAAATTTAAAATAATTAACGTCTCTTCATTTAAAAAGTTTATCATCAAAAGCAAATATGCTCGTTATAGTTGTTGATATAAATATATGAAGAAATTTATACTTTTTGTTTTATTGGAGCAATATTTTATTTATTTTGTACAAATAAAAAGGTTTTGGTATAAAAACTGTATAAAAAACCTGTCCTTTTTTCGCGTCCCCTACACTATAATCATAAAGAGGCAACAATTAGGGGTACTCCTGGATCTTATGGCTCATAAACTATTAGTGGGGGTCAGAGATGTTCAAATATACGCCGGAATGCCCTGTATAGACAACCAGCAGTACTCCTGTCTTCGGCGGCTCACAGACTATTGGGGGTTAGACACGTACGCGCATAAATGCTACAAGTAGGCAGCCAGTAATACTCCCTTGTTTGGCAGTTCACGGCTTAAAAGGGGTTTTCCATACATTCCAGTGTTCAGCGTGAACATCTCTCTTATAGGGAGAAAAAAAAAAGCAATTGTGATAATGGCTCATTTGATATATTTTTAGTGCTAAGCATCTTCATTACCGCTCAGATTATCCATACCGCACTTAAATCAAAGAGTACATTATAAAGAAAAAAATAATGAAATTTTATAAAACAATTCATAATTAGTTTGGACAAAGAATAACACATTTAAACTGGTATAAAACGCTGGCACTACGCTAAACTCTGTCGGGCAGCTGCGGGAGTATTTTGTCTTTAACGACGTTGCCTACTTGGAGACCTCTAATTTATTTTTGCGAAGAAGGTTGTATCTTAACTTGACCCACCTAATCAATCTAAACACTTTCACACTTGGACGCCAATGAACGAAATAGAAAGAGAAGGTAGAAAATTAACAGTTCACTCTGCGAGGCCTCTTTATCTCCTGCTGATAACCTTTCCCCTCTTCCTTTGACGAGTTTACACATTCACTATACTATTTGCGCCTTGAAAATATTAACTTGCTTTTTAAAATTACCTTTTTATTGTTTCCCGTTCTAGATAGATATATCTCACCAAGGAATTTCTAATCTACTTCCTGGCAGGAAGACTCCTACAGGACATTTTCGTGAATAAACCAAATGGCGTGAGTGGTAGATAATTTATAGAAAAAAAATAAGTTTGCCAAAAAACTACTTCAAGATAAAAATAATAATTGTGTGACACTGTAAGATTATTTTAGAATTTTTAATTTAAATCTCACTGAATGGATCGTAAATTTATTAACATGGAAAATCATATCTTTCCATGCCGTGACGTCACAAGTCGGCCAAGTCCTTAGTGTATTCTACGTTGTTAAGTTCGTTAAAATACCTTTTTTATTAAATTATATTACCACATTGCCATAAATCATTATTATGATACACGTGTGCTGTTTTTTCCTAAATGGTTTTCCCCTATCCCTCAACGCAAATTCGGGTGCGTTTAATCTCAATTAAGCCTTCACAGTCGCTAACCCATTAATGTAATTATTTCATAAGCGTAAAGCCAGAACGGGTAGTAAGACAGGGTACTAATTTTTTTTAAACCACTAGTTATAACACGTGACATACTTGGCCATCTCTGAGAGCTGCAGTCGCCCATCTTTGTTAGCGTCGAACACCTGCAGCTGTTATGAAACAAAATACACATACACATCAGTCATTAGTCAATCCAGACGAATATACACAAATGTATATCCTATTTTTTGTATGAAAAACAGTATCTGGAAGTTACTAAAGTTACTAAAAACAATTTTGATATATTAATACATCAAATCATGTGATCATGAGTCACTTTTGGTAGATATTATCAAGACCTATAGAATAACATAAGTAATGTAGTAAAATATTATCAATGATGGTCGCAAAGAAATATATTTGAATTTTCTAAACTGTTCTAAACTTTATTTTCTTGTATTACTTGTATTTTCATAGTTATGTGATTTTTTACATACGTGGAGATCCTTTATAATACGTTGCTATAGGCCCCACACTAACTTAATCCGGAACTGCTATATATCATTCAATACTAAAATTCTCGTTTTGAGTGATGTCCTAAATCAATCGGCGGGTGGTGACTTTTGGGAAAAGGATATAATGAGTTTGTTATGACCCAACACTTTGAGAGTCATATAGTTGAAAGATACAGGAATAAGAAGTTTCACAGATAGGTGGGTGACCTGGTGGTCTAGGGGTAAGGTGTCATACCTCTGTGCTGAGGGTCCGGGGTTCAATCGTCGGTCTCGGCACAGATTTATTTGATTACCAAACCCTTCCTTCACCTCTGACAAGTCGTGTATTAATCACAACTTGTGAATGTGTGGAATGACAGGCCTCCACCGTGGTTCGGATCCCACGTTAAACTGTAGGTCCTTCATTTCATCTCACAATCACCCTACCATTACACATTAGCGTAAGTGCGTGTAACCCGAACGGGTAGTAAGACGTGGTGCTAATAATAATAAATAATTTCGCAGATAGATCAACCGGTAGTGTGCTTGATGAGCAAAACAGGATTACCAAAGTTAAAAATACTTGTTCAATTGAATTGTTTATATATTCACATAAAACACTTCAATTGTTAGGTCCCGTTCATTATTTTATAGATGCTACTATTTCTTTCTATGCCTTCTGCTTGTGGGTGGGGTGGGGGGAGGTTAGGGGGGAAAGGGACGACAGGTGTACACCCACTCTACTCATCCTCCTCGGTAGATATGGTGCTTGTGGTGGGGTGGGGGAGGTTAGGGGGAAAGGGACGACAGGTGTACACCCACTCTACTCATCCTCCTCGTAGATATGGTGCTGATGGGTGGGGGGGGGAGGTTAGGGGGAAAGGGACGACAGGTGTACACCCACTCTACTCATCCTCCTCGGTAGATATGGTGCTTGTGGGTGGGGTGGGGGAGGTTAGGGGGAAAGGGACGACAGGTGTACACCCACTCTACTCATCCTCCTCGGTAGATATGGTGCTGATCCTTTACCACAGTTTATAGCCGGGATGCACTGTATGAACCATCCATTCGTCACCCACGTAGAGTATGTTGACACACAACACCTCAGGATATCTCTAAGCTTTCGACCCAAAACTACAGCACAGCATTTGTGGAAAGAAAGAAAGAGAAAAAAACCAACTAACAAATTGTCCGGAAAAGTCATCTTACACATATTTATTATTTTTCATTTATTTGAGGTATTTTGACGTGCACTTTCTGAACCGACCTATTTTATTAAACACAAGACATTCAGGTTAACTTAAATCTAGAACAAACACAACATCCAGCCTCCTTAAAAAAAAACCTACGTAATTTAATGACGGCCTCTAACTTAAAACAATTATAGCGATTGAAATAAAATTAGCAATCAGTAGCGTGGCTTCATTTTGCGGGCTGGACTTTTAGAGCTGTCCCGAAAACAATAGATATTAACTTATTAGTACAGGATGCATTTACAGCATAAATTGCCTTTCATTTTACTATACTACAGTAGCCCCATGGCTTCTTTGGTGCTGACTGACAGTTCACAGCTGACTTCTGACAGTCAGCATTTAGGCATATACCCAAAATTTGACTGTCAGAAGTGACAGCTGCTAAACACATGTTTTTGCAGATCACATGGTTCGGCGTAGGGATACATAATTTGGTCTGGTAACTTTTCAAAGCCGTCACCTGTCAATCAGCACCAAAGAAGCCATGGGGCTACTGTAGCAATAATGGCTTGATTTATATATCACCCCAAACTATCCAATTTTAATCCAATATAAAAAACTTATTTAAGGCTACCCCAAGTTTTTCACAAACTATAGTTAGTAACATTTTTTATGTATTTTCATTAAAATATGATTTTATTCTCTTTATTAATGATTTATTCTCTTTACTAGTTAAAACTGCAAATTAAATTATCTTGAGGGAAATGTCAAGTTTGTGAACGTTTTTACTGAGGAAATATTTATATATTTATATTTATTTTTGAAGTATAACATATAAAATGTATAATTAAATTATTCTTGAAGATTTTAAAAAAAATCAACGTAACACACTTTCTTTCAAAGGTATAATTCCTTTTAAAATAAAAACACTAGTACAATAATTAGAGAGGAGGGTTTTAATTAATTTATTTAAAAAAACTCATTGGGTACACATGAAAAGAATTTACGAAAAATGTTGAAAATGTTGATATTTAAAACAAATCATTGTTCTGACATCTAGTAGGTGAGGTGTTAGTGAGCGTGGTGATCATTCCAAGGGCACTACTTGTCTAATTTCTTTTGTACTTACCATCGTGTCTATGTACTCACCATAGCGTCTGTGTATTCACCATCGTGTGTGTGTACTCACCATCGTGTCTGTGTACTCACCATCGTGTATGTTTAATCACCATCGTGTCCATGTACTCACCATCACCATCGTATCCATGTAATCACCATCACGTCTGTGTACTCACCATAGTATCTGTGTACTCACCATCGTATATGTTTAATCACAATTGTATCCGTGTACTCACCATCGTGTCCGTGTACTCACCATCACCATCGTATCCATGTACTCACCATCACGTCTGTGTATTCACCATCGCGTCTGTGTACTCACCATCGCGTCTGTGTACTCACAATAGTGCCTGGGTACTCACCATCGTGTCCGTGTACTCACCATCGCGTATGTGTACTCACCATCGTGTCTGTGTATCCACCATATTTCCTATGTATTCACCATATTGCCTGTGTACTCACCAGCCTGTCCGTTTACTCACAATCGTATCCGTGTACTCACCATCGTGTCCGTGTACTCACCATCACCATCGTATCCATGTACTCACCATCACACCTGTGTACTCACCATCACGTATGTGTATTCACCATCGTGCCTGTGTACTCACAATCGTGTCCGTGTACTCACCATCGTGTCCGTGTACTCACCATCACGTCTGTTTACTCACCATCGTGTATGTGTACTCACCATCGTGTATGTTTAATCACCATCGTGTCCATGTACTCACTATCGCCATCGTATCCATGTAATCACCATCACGCCTGTGTACTCACCAGCATGTCTGTGTACTCACCATCGTGTCTGTGTACTCACTATCACGTCTGTGTACTCACTATCGTGTTTGTTTACTCACCATCGTGTATGTGCACTCACTATCGTGTCTGTTTACTCACCATCGTGTATGTGCACTCACCATCGTGTATTTGCACTCACCATCGTGTCTGTGTACTCACCATAGTGCCTGTGTACTCACCATCGTGTCCGTGTACTCACCATCGTGTCTGTGTACTCACCATATTTCCTATGTATTCACCATATTGCCTGTGTACTCACCATATTTCCTATGTATTCACCATATTGCCTGTGTACTCACCAGCCTGTCCGTGTACTCACAATCGTATCTGTGTACTCACCATCACCATCGTGTCCGTGTACTCACCATCACCATTGTATCCATGTACTCACCATCACACCTGTGTATTCACCATCACGTCTGTGTATTCACCATCACGTCTGTGTACTCACCATCGTGTCTGTGTACTCACCATCGTGTCTGTTTACTCACCATAGTGTCTGTTTACTCACCATCGTGTCTGTGTACTCACCATCGTGTCTGTGTACTCACCATCGTGTCTGTGTACTCGATGAGTTTATCTTCAGATACATCGTTGATTTTCTTCGCTTCCTTCAACAAGTCTCGCAAGAAGTTCTGAAAATAACAATAACAATAGTACATAAATAACGACAATAAACGGTTCATATAAGATATTTCTGAGATATTACATAACTCTTATGACTTATAAAGGTGTCTTTTATTCAAGATTTAAATAAAGTGGGGCTATAAGTGTCTAAAACATAATCTCTAGTGATCTCTGAATCATTTGCACTTCATCTTGCTTTCCCAATCCGTGAAGACTTAAATTTGAAACAACTGAGATTTTGTTTATAATGATTACTATTCTGAAAATTAAAAAATGACGCCTGGACACGGGAATCGAAGCCGGGACCTTTGGCTTGGTACGTCAATGCTCTAGCCACTGAGCTATTCAGGAATCGTTCCGTGCCCAGGGTCATTCTCACTCATATTTTATCTAGATGGAGAAATCCTCACTAAAAAGCATAAATAATAGCTCTGGTTATTTTATTCTTGAAATGCTCAATATTTAACACGTCGATATTTAAGGCGGCTGCCCAGTCAGCGAGAAAGTACCACTCTCTGTTAAGGCTACTCGTCTCGTTTTCTAGAACTACTCCTCTATTCTGTCCAAGCTTCACCCTTAACTTACAACCGTCCTTTGTTATTTCAACAAGAAATAGGGGAAAGAAAGACCCGCTTCGGTGGCCCCAGGGTCTAACACGTTATTCTCGCAGTAGACTAAACTGCCGATGACGGGGATATTGAGGTACGAATCTTGGTCGGGTGTACTGAGGGTGGTTTATCCAAAATTGTTTTACATCCTACCTCCACGCGAAGAGGTACACTTCTTATAAATATAACTTGATTAATCCCTAAAGTTATTAGCGTAATTAGTACATAGGCATATAGCCCGAATGGGTAGTAAGACGTGGTGCATATATATATGGGAAAGAAAATTACGAAATTTCTTATCTAAAGATAGAAGGAAATCTCGTTGCTAATTCTCAAATATATCAAAATTTTATGATTTATCATAAAATTGCTGTATTTTTTAGATGGTCTGCTCAATGCGAGATTGGGGTTCAAATCCCGGTTGGGTCTATTGAGAGTGGTTTTACACTTTTCTCCCACGCTAATGCGGGTAAATTACCTCTAAAATACTTCCTTCCTCATCCCTACCATATTATAGTAATTATCATACATGCGTATAACTTGAACAGGTAGTAAGACGCGGTGATGAACAAACGAGTTGACGCTAAGCTGTTACCTGGACGCGAATGGTTTGAATCTTGTATGTAGGGACAGCGAATCGGTGCGCTCTACATTACCTCACAGACCTCCCTCGTTAGTGTCGGTGGTTCTGGGTATCTTCTTCGGTAACTGTTTGAGGAATGGTAAATATTTAACTAACACTTAAACTCGAAACTCCCCGCCCCCCCTCCCACACACCCCAAAGGTAAAGTTTATCTGGTATTCAGCGATGCGAGAGGGCGGGGATATATTTAAAACTCTCGCTGGGACTGAGGAATTATTCATTCGTTTCGGATCTGTTTTGTGACGTCACTTCTAGATGGAAGGTTAAAAACGTGGGAAAGTACGTGGCAGGTATCCCTAAATTTTAAGTAAAATTCTTACTCTCACTCGTGATCTGTTTTAATTAACTTACTATTATTATTATTATTATTATTATTATTATTATTATTATCACCGCGTCTTACTACCCGTTCGGGTTATACACACTTACGCTAATGTGTAATGTAGGGTGATTGTGAGATGAAATGGAGGACCTATAATTTAACGTGGGATCCGAACCACGGTGGAGGCCTGGCATTCCCCACATTCACAAGTTGTGATTAATACACGCCTTATCGGTGACCTGGTGGTCTAGGGGTAAGGTGTCAGACTTCTATGCTGGCGGCCGGGGTTCAATTCTCGGTCCCGGCAAAGATTTATCAGATTACCAAACCCTTCCTTCACCTCTGACAAGACATCTTGTGAATGTGGGGAATGCCAGGCCTCCACCGTGGTTCGGATTCCATGTTAAACTGTAGGTCCTTCATTTCATCTCACAATCACCCTACCATTACACATTAGCGTAAGTGCGTATAACCCGAATGGGTAGTAAGACGCGGTGCTAAAATATAATATAATAATAATAATAATAATACACGTCTTGTCAGAGTGAAGGAAGGGTTTGGTAATCAGATAAATCTGTGCCGGGACCGAGGATTGAACCCCGGACCCCCAACACATAAGTCTGAGACCTTACCCCTAGACCGCCAGATCACCTTCTATTTATTATATCCTGAACAAGATTTTGAGCCTAGACCCCCTTTTAAATGGATCGCACCATTTTATCGGAAGCTATAGGCCTACACGTGACTAGAGCGAGATTCGAACCGGTGGGTACAAAGAAAAAGGTGTCAGTCTCGTGTAGCCTGGTAATTATAGTGGTGTTCGTGGCGAAAATCCAAGACGAGTGTGCCAGGGAATTTATTTTTATACAAACGGTTTCCCAATTTATCTCCATGCAAATGGGGATACAATTTTTTTATCATCACTTCTTACTACATGTTCAGGCTATACGTATATATGATAATGCCTCTAATGGGATAGGAATGAGAAAGGGGTTATTTTAAAGGTTTTCTACCACCATTAGCGTGGAAATAGAGTGGAAAACCATTTAGGAAAGACACTTTCAGTAGACACGACCCGGATTCGAACACCGATCTCCACGTAGTCAGCAGGCCAGTCTAACACGAGAGTGACGCCTTAGACCATTCGGACACTGAAGCGGGTGTGGATACAATCATATCCTCGGAGTTACCTATCAGGCTCCCAAAGTTGAGAGACAATAGCTCTTACGCTTTTAACTACGACAAGGTCTGACCAAAAGTTGGCATCGTATAAATGGAGTTGGAAGGGCATGTGAGGAAAAACCAGTGTTTTTGCAGTTTTTATGGCAAAACATTTCTTTTTGGCCAAAATAAATAAAATATTTCTCAAGTATTATTATTAGCACCACGTCTTACTACCCGTTCGGGTTATACGCACTTACGCTAATGTGTAATGGTAGGGTGATTGTGAGATGAAATGGGGGACCTACAGTTTAACGTGGAATCCGAACCACGGTGGCGGCCTGGCATTCCCCACATTTACAAGATGTCTTGTCAGAGGTGAAGGAAGGGTTTGGTAAATCAGATAAATCTTGCCGGGACCGAGGATTGAACCCCGGCCGCCAGCACAGAAGTCTGACACCTTACCCCTAGACCACCAGGTAACCTTTCTCAAGTAGAAATAGAATTTAAATTTCTTCACATGTTGATACCAACAGTTGTTGAATATCTCTCAAGGGAGGTGTGAAATTTAATGACAACTTTTTCTCTTCATTTTAACAGTTTCTCATCTATTTGCCGTTATACTCATGAAAGATATTCAACTTCCGTGAAAATTGTGATTTGAACTGTATTTGAAAGGTATTAATAATTTATTTTAAAACTTTTTAATCCCGAAATAGCTGCAAAATCTGACCAGTACAAAGTAGAAAAGGCAGAAAATCCTTTTACTGTGTGTGTTTGTTTGTGTGGTCTTTAAACCAAGTGAGTTCACCTTATGTAGGATCCTTTGAATAATTCACGAGGTTGGTGGGCTTTACAGATTAAATATGAATAGGTAGCTCTTTGCAGATAAACCTTGCGGTAGTAGAGCTTTCAGGGAAATTATTGCTTAATTAGACACAAACATGCTGCATTTAGTTTGATCATTTTGTCGTTTAAAACAACTAGCTGTCTTAATTAAGTTAAAACAAAAACCAATGGATTGCGTTTATTTTAAAATATTAGGGATTATTCTCTAACGAGAAATATAAAACTAGTTTATTTTAAAATATTAGGGATTATTCTTAACGATAAATATAAAACTTGTTTAATTCCACCTGGACAGCTCTATTGTGATATTAAATGTTAATTAACGTATGTATAAAAACTACTAGGACTTACAATGAAATTAGAAACTTAAAAGTTTATTGCTTCACTTACAAAAAAGTACGCCACATATCTCTATATGAGCTAGTTCTTTCCAATCCACCTCATTACATAATATTCCGCCTAGATCTTCTCACTGCTTTCTTCCTATTAGTTTATCAGTCAATAGTCTGAACAAGGTTCTAGATGATTCCATTCCCACTGCATGTCCTGCTCACCATAATCTGCGAGATTTGAACATTCCAACAATGTATTGTGATGTATAGAGGGTATGTAACTCATCATTATGTAATTTACTCCAATCCCCAGTAGCTTCATCCTTTTTTTTTTTTTTTTGGGACCAAATATTTTCCTAAGCCGCTTGTTTTCGAACACCCTAAATTTCTAAATTTCTTTTCGTCATGTAAGGACTAGGATTAAGAATTAAGTTTTAGGGAAAAAAAACTAATCAAACGTTTACAATAAACCAATTGGATTTTTGTTTGTAAGAATATTGTTTTTTAATAGTTTTTAATGATACCTTTAAAAACCTGTAGGGTAAGGAAAGGGGTAACTGAAAGGAGTAATGGAAAGTGATGGTGTAATGCACGGGACGAGTAAGATCAGAGAAGAGAAGAAATTGATGGAGGTGGTATGAAAGGGGGAATGGAGGGAAGAAAAGCGCGATAGAAGGGAAATTGGGAATCAAAGAGGGATTTGGAAGTTGTGGGTGGGGTTCACAAAGGAAGATTTGGTGAATCAGATGAATGGAGTAGCTTAGCGTTATTCAAGACACTTTTAAGGAGAATGGTTCAAAGAAACATTTTAGAGAAAAATAATTCATCGCTCAAACTAATAGATTATGACAACGTTTCAAATTAAAAATACCATGTTAAAATAAAAAAATATATATAATTTTAAAAAATAAGTCTTTTGATGATGTTATTCTAAATAAATAATCATTTTCATCGATTCTGATAAAATTAGCTACACAGCATCTCTTTAGGTAAGCCAACATTTAAAAAAATCCTTAAAAATAAACCAAATATGCAAAATATTTAGATAACTTTGACTAAAAAGATTGGCACTGATAAAATAACATAACTTATCAAACTTGATACCTATTATTAGCACCGCGTCTTACTACCGCTCGGGCTTTACGCACTTACGCTAATGTGTAATGGTAGAGTGATTGTGAGATGAAATGGAGGACCTACAGTTTAACGTGGAATCCGAACCACGGTGGAGGTCTGGCATTCCCCACATTCACAAGATGTCTTGTCAGAGGTAAAGGAAGGGTTTGGTAATCAGATAGATCTGTGCCGGGACCGAGGATTGAGCTCCGGACCCCCAGCACAGAAGTCTGACACCCTACCCCTAGACCACCAGGTCACCAACTTTATACTTGAAATTTCAACTACGACATTGTACATTCTACAAGTTCATAAATGTCGTGGGAGTTGTTTCATTCTAATAATGTGACCGTGAAGACATTTTCTATTCGCTAGTAGGCTGTTTTCCCTTTAAAAATGTAATATAACTAAGTATAAATAAACGTAAAATAGAATAACAATATAGTTGTTAATATTTGATACTTTAAACTTTTTTTTTAATTTGCCCACGTCCTTTTGGAAGCTATGCATTTTACTATTTTATTTTACATTTTAAAATGTTGAGATTTAAATTAATGACTGTTTATTTTTATTAAGTTAATTTTATTATTATTTGAGATACTTGATTTTTTTAGAAATTTATTTGAGTGATAATCCAACTTGCGATTGTTAAGTGAGATCTTAACATAACATTATTCTACTCTTACTATTATGGATTTGTGCATCGCGAACTACCGTCCTTCCGGAAGTTGTGCATATCCACGCTAATGGGATAGAAATAAAGAGATCCGGGGGACATGTACCCGAATATTTTGTGAAGGATGAGCAGGAAAGAATTTAAAAAAAAAACATCAGTACATCCAGCTGGGAGTCTAACCCCAACTTTGCCATCACCGACAAACAAGACCAGACAATGCTGACAGTGAATGTAAGAGAGACTAGGAAAGTGGAGGACATGGGAATGAGTTTTGTGAGGAGTATATTAGCTGTCATGAGGAGAGACAAGATTAGGAATCCGTTCGGCGTATACGCTTATGTAATTATTTTGCTAATGGATTAGGAATTGGGAATGTTGAATTTAAAGAAAGTGAACCCACATTTGCGTGGAAAAACATTTAGGAGAAATCACCCCAATTCACCCAACCAAGATTTGAGCCTCGATCTCCCCGTCCTGGGCAGTCTAGCTCGACACGAAACTAGAGCGTGAGCTAACTACGCCACCTAGGCGGGTATGTAGGGAAAATACCGCAAGGGAGGCCAAGAAACAGATGGGAGAAACAGATAATAGAAAGTGTGCAAGTGAGAGGAGAAGAATGGAAGCAATTAAAGGAAGAGAAATGGTGGAAGGATAGAGGAGGATGGAGGGACCATTTTACTAAACTGACCTGGCCACAGATTGGAAACTGTCGTTGTCGATGATGAAGCCGGGTGTCCATACCAATACTGGTGTGCCGGTTCGTTTGGAGGAAATACTGTAGAACCCCGAACATCCGGATGACCGGTTATCCGTATTTGTATCTCAGCAGTGGTTTTTCATAAATTTTCATAGTTTTATGTATAGTATCTAATTACTTTTAATAAGCTCGAAGATTTATTTATAAGTTGTGTTATATAATTTTATACTTAACTTATGTTCAATACATATGTGATTTGTTTTATGATGTGTTGTAGGTACAGTAAATACCACGAATCATGGAAGTACATACATTATATGCTTTTAAGTTCCAGTAATATATTTTCAATAACATCTTTTAATGTGGAATCCTCTCTTTCTATAAGATCAATTATCCAGATTTTTGACTACATGGACTAACCTTGATCCTAATTAGTCCAGATAATCGGGGATCTATTGTACTTTTTTTTTTTTACATATGATGCCAACTTTTAGTCAGACCTTGTCGCAGTTAAAAACATGAAAGTTATAGTCTCTCAACTCTGGGGGTACCTGTTAGAATCCCGGCTGAATGTAATCAAGGTGAAGTATATGTTACTCGTGATTGACGGGTTAGTAATACTCTCTTTATTTTAATTATTTAAGACACTGTCAGCTCCTCTTCATACTCGGTACATTTCCCCTGCTGTTTCATTCCGTACGTTACTTCGTGGATTAGGGTGCGATTATTCACATGCTTAACAAGAAGACTACCCGCCTCGGTGGCGTAGTTGGCTAACGCGCTTGTCGTGTTGACCTCGACTGCCGAGGACGGGGAGATCGAAGTACGAATCTCGGTCGGGTGAACTGGGGATGTTTTTTCCTAAATGGTTTTCCACTCCCCCTCCACGCAAATGCGGGTTCACTTCCTCTAATTCAACCTTCCCAATTCCTAATCCATTAGCTAGTTAGTACTTAAAGCGTATAACCCGAACGGGTAGTAAGACGCGGTGCTAAATATTAATTAACAAGAGCTTTGTACTCGGTACTACGTCATACTTAGGTGACAGAAGAGGTCGTTCATTTGTTTAAGGTAGTGTGGAAGGAAACATGACTTAAGATACAGTTTTTATAACAAAACCCTTTTTGGACATATATATATATATAATATTGCTTAAGTAGATACTTTTTGATTTTATATATATTAAGGCAATATCAAAAGTGTTTTGTGATATTTGTCATAAGCATAGTGACATTTTAACGAAAACATTTTAAATGTGCAGTAACAAAGTTTTGTTTAGATTCCACAATGCCCGTGAGAAATATTCAAGGACTGTTGGGATGTAGAAAATTAAAATAAACGTATTGACTGAAGCAATATGTTGTTTATTTTCTTTGAACTAAACCTTTCACATCCATAACTCAATAGTGTAAATGTTTGGACAAACCAAACAGGTAGTAGAACGCTGTAAAAAATAAATAAATTAGCACCTCGTTTTACTACCCGTTCGGGTTATAGGCTTATGTACTAATTACGCTAATGGTTTTAGGCAATAGGAATGTTATATTTATAGGAAGTGTACCCGCATTTGCGTAAAGGTAGAGTGGCTACAAGTTTGTAAAAACCACCCTCAATACACCTGACCAAAGATTCGAACCTCTATCTCCCCGTCATCGGCAGTCTAGTTTACTGCGAGAGTAGCGAGGTATACCACGCGGCCACCGAAGCGGGTTATATAAATACTTAAAATTAGTTTTTTTGTGTATCTTTGAGCAGTTAAATCTACATTCTACGCTTATATTTAATTTTATTTTTAGCCTTGCTAATATTATCACTAATATCCGCTTCCTCGCATAAAAAGATATGAAATGTTTCAAAGTTTTTTAGTTTGTTTTTATTAATACACGTGCTTGTTTATACTAAAATTGACTCAACGTTTCACTATACTCAAACCCAAACTGGTGAGCTTAGACGGGTCGCAGAATACTTTTAAATATATACAAACAGGCGTAAAATACTAATAAACTGTTTCATTAAGTACCCTTGGATATACAAATAACACTCAACCGGAGTTACAATTGAGCGAAGTGGAATAGAGATGTTGCAAGTTTTATAACAATATATTGCGGGGATGTTTTGTGTGTGATTAAATATAACATGTTTTACTACCTCTCGTCCTGTGCGTGTTATTTATACCCGGCATGTTGGTAATACAATGCTAACTCTTGTGGGAATATAATGTACTAATTAACATATACAGGAAACAACGCCCAACATTGCACTGAAAACACACACACACACACGTGAATTAAAAAAGAATACAAAGGCACTACCGCAAATAAAGCTGCTCTACTCAACTGAGTGGTTCTAACTTTTTTTTAATTCAAGCGTTTTCTCTCTATCACTCGCAGTGGTGACCGAGGTGTCTAAGGTGTTTGACTCGCATGCCACTCATGACCAGTTAATAAGAATGTTGGGGGTAGGAATCCAGATCGAATATATTAGGGATGGTTTTACTAAATTTAAATTTAATTACGGTTTACCAACTCTTTCAGGTGCATATATTCGTAGATATAGCCTACTCCTCATCCATAATAAATAAGTTGTTAATAAACTTAAAGGTAAATACAATCATCTAATCTTATACATTTTTATTTCTCAACAAAGATTTACAAAAGGGCAAGCAGTTTTAACGGCAGTGACTGTTTGTTCTAATAGTAAGTGTTACCTAATTTTGATATGAGATGTTAGGATTCCTCTTCAAATCTTAGTCGGTGCGCTAAAGGGATTGTTCTCCCAACAATATCGGAAAGTTGCTGTTTCGACCCATAACTAACTGACATACCGAATCCAAAATAAAGCGTGCTGACCGTTCGCCTAAACCTAACGGTTGTAAAGTTTCTGCAAGTGTATAGGTAAAGTCCCGTGTTAATATTTGAAGCTATTCCCTTTACAAGGAGTGAAGTAAAATGTGCGAAATTATTCACGTGCTCCTCCACTAGGCCGCCATTTTCTAGCTCAGGAGACAGCTTCCATCATCCCCACCCATACACCCACCCTTGCAACTTATGCAAGAGAACGAACTTTCATCTACGTTCCTGTTTTCTACATAGGTCTCCACGGCGGAGTAAAAGACTAAAACTCTCTTTGCGCAGTCTATTCCATTAGAATCCGGCATATACAACTCACAGACCCCGATTTTGTTCAGTGCGGCCCACCAGCTCAAATTTAAGTACTTCAAATCGCAAAAATATACAACAAATTAGGCTCGTGGAGCTGACGTGAATGCTCACTAATTTCTACGATTTCGTAACTTGTGTCATAAATGTTTGTAGGTATTTATTAAAAATAAATAACTACTCGTTCATGTATTATTAGAATGGGCGTTTAAAATTGAAGTGGTATTGAAAGAGGTATTTGTTGACGCCAAAATTGTTTTATTGATGTAAGCGTGGATTTACCAGGAGAAACATAAGAGCGAGGTGAATGCCATTGGATTGAGATAATTAAGAAATGTATGTGGAAAAACTGGTACGGACAGAGTCAGTAATGAATGGGTGGTGAAGTAATGCGGTTTGAAAGAAAATCCTATTTGTAAATGTGAAATAAGTGTCTTACGTTGGTTTGGAAATGTTGGGAGGATGAGTATGGGTCGAGTGACGAAGCAAATATATGAAGGTAGAGTGTGTGGATCCAAAAGAAGGGATAGGACATGTAAGACATGGCTAATTAATGTTGTAGACGAATGTGTGAAAAAGAGAAACATTACAAGTTTTAGGAATAAAAGAGGATGTATTGCTAGATAAATGGATGTTGTTGAAGAAAAGAGAATATGCAAAGATAGGAAAGTGTGGAGAAAGTTAGTGAGGATGGATTAAGTAGAGAGTTTGTTTTGGTAGCTATATGCACTGTTTCTTGCCAAACCCGTAAGGGAACGGCGTGATTAGGTATTATAAATGGCATTCATGGCCACCAGCTGGTTCCACAAGAAAACATGAAGCCATCAGTCAAGGAAGGGTTAGACATGCCAATATTATATGGAGTCAACCTTGGTGGTTTCGGGGTAAAGTGCTCGCTTGAGAAACAAATGGTCGTGGGTTCAAACCCAGCTGGGGTCGATGAATTTTTTTTGAGCATAAAAATTCCGTAACACAACTTCTTTCGGAAGGGAAGTAAAGCCGTCGGTTGTGGCATGCAAAAGAACACTGGAAGGTATGTTAAAATACCTTTCCCGCCAAAATTGGTAGTTCCTTTCAATCTCGCTCATAGAAATTCTCGTGTGCTGATATAATAGGGTGGTTTAGAAAGTGCAAGTTAAGTGCCTCAAATAAATAAAACATCAGATAGACACTGTTCTACTGCACAATCAGAACTACTTTAAAGGGCCATACTCTGGTTAATTAGGCATACATTTCATTTCATTTTCATTTAGTTGAGGTATCTATGGACAAGCGCGTAAGGGCCAACCGATGTTGCCGGGAAAGGTTATTACACATCCCTTACAGGGTTCTTTTACGTGCCCCAATCGACATGGGAGCGGCGGATTTTCTTTACCTCCGAAGAAAGTTACGCTACGGATTTTTAACGCTCAAGAAAAATCCTTCGATTACGGCTGGGTTTGAACCCAAGAACATTGGCTTCTGAGGCTCTTCCCATGAAAATTGGGCTGCACAATAGAGTTCTGAGGTGACCTGCTGGTCTAGGGGTAAGGTGTAGGACTTCTGTGCTGGGGTCCGGGGTTCAATCCTCGGTCTTGGCACAGATTTATCTGATTACCAAACCCTTCCTTCACCTTTGGCAAGACGTGTATTAATCACAACTTGTGAATGTGTGGAATGCCAGGCCTCCACCTTGGTTCGGATTCCCCGTTAAACTGTAGGTTCTCCATTTCATCTCACAATCACCCTACCGTTACTCATTATCGTAAGTGCGTATAACCCGAACGGGTAGTAAGACACGGTGTTGATAATAATAAGAGTTCTGCTAAACTCTATGCAAGAGTTACAGTGAAGCAAAGTTTGTATTCGAGAAAACCACGTGATATAGGGGAGGGAGCAGCTTATATTGTCTACTTGCACCTACTTCTTACGAGGTAACGTTATTAATAAAGGCATTAGTACTTGATTTTAAAATGATTTAGAGGCTTATTCGGAACCTATTCGGTAAGGCGGTATTTGTATAGCTTATATTTGATGATAAGGTCTTCCGTAAATCATATACCTAAATAACTAACATTCACTTATTTAATATCGGTGGCTTATCTGGATGTATCCACAGGACGAACCTAATAAGTGAATCCCAGGTCGTTATTTACCAACTAGCGAGAGAGAACCAGCTTACATTCCCCGGGGAATATTTTATGCTCTGACTGAGAATCATGTTTGGAACCTGTAGATGAGTAGGTATATGCGCTATCAACTCAAGTTTTAAGAATGTGAAGGCTTTAATTGCAATTAATTTATATAATAGAACGATAAATATAATTTGACCAACTTTTATCGTACCCATAAAGGTAAAGTTTTTCTATTTTCTTCCACATATTATGTTGCAGTTAGACAACTTTGCTCAGTCAATAGACTATTTGATTAAGGGTTCCGGTCTAAATTTCATGGTGAGAGTGAAAGTGTATTATTATTTAATCTGATGTCTCCTGTTGTTAGTTAATAAACTAACATGCTGGGATATAGTTTTGAGTTTATCATAGGAATATGTATTTTACAAAATATGACCTATGACAGCTATTAAATGCATGAGTAACAATGAAATGTAAACTGCGTCTAACATAATTGATAAGTCGTAATTATTACAAATTTACATAAGTACATACACAGCCTGTATTAAATAAGGTTTTCTACCTTGAACATTTTAAATAACCCGTAACCCGCTTCGGTGGCCGCATGGTCTAACGCGCTACTCTCGCAGTGGACTAGACTGCCGACGACAGGGAGACCGAGGTTAGTATCTCGGTCGGGTGTGCCGAGCGAGGTTTTTCCAAAACGGGTTTTCCCTTTCCATCAACACAAATGCGGGTACACGTCCTGTAGATATAACCTTCCTAACCCATTAAACCACTAGTGTAATTATTACATAGCCATACAACCCGAATGGGTGGTAAGACGCGATGGTAAAGAAAAAAGTAGCCTATAGTAGGATTTTAGAAAATACAAACACTTATTTTTGTGTGTTATGTATTGATAACATTTAACCATTTTTTTGTTATTATTATTTTATAGGTATATATATTATCTATAAAAAATCGCATCTATATATAATATAACTTAACGTATAAATATATGAAAATTGTTATAGTAGACTTCACTGCCAATAGTTTCCTTCCAACCTAAATGTTACTACAATGAAATAATGTTTAGTGATATTTCTTTGTAAAAAGTCAATCCTCGGTCCCGGCACATATTTATCTGATTACCAAACCCTTCCTTCACCTCTGACAAGACATCTTGTGAATGTGGGGAATGCCAGGCCTCCACCGTGGTTCGGATCCCACGTTAAACTGTAGGTCCTTCATTTCATCTCACAATCACCTTACCATTACACATTAGCGTAAGTGCGTATAACCCGAACGGGTAGTAAGGCGCGGTGCTAATAATAATAATTATCGGCCATGTTTGTTGACAATCTCGTAAACTATAGCCGCATGGCCTGCAGACAGCTCGTCTGAAGCCAGCTCAGCAAGCAATCTAGCAACGAACTTGCATCGTGTGTGGCGGGTTTTACTCTCAAACACGTTTTCTTTACTCAGTTCCATTATGGTTATAAGATAAGGCCATATTGTAGCCTAAACTGTCTACAGTAGCCCCGTGGCGTCTTTGGTGCTGACTGACAGCTCACAGTTGTTACTTCTCACAGTCAACATGTTTTTTGTAGATCATATGGTTCGGCGTAGGGATACATAATTTTGTCTGGTAACTTCAAAGCTGTCATTCAGCACCAAAGAAGACATGGGGCTACTTACTGTAAGTATAAGACTGCTGCTACCTTTCAGAGTGAACGCAGTTTACTTTTTACAAATTATTATTATTATTAATAGCACCGCGTCTTACTACCCTTTCGGGTTATACACACTTACACTAATGTGTAATGGTAGGGTGATTGTGAGATGAAATGGAGGACCTACAGTTTAACGTGGGATCCGAACCACGGTGGAGGCCTGGCATTCCACACATTCACAAGTTGTAATTAATACACGTCTTGTCAGAGGTGAAGGAAGGGTTTAGTAATCAGGTAAATCTTTGCCGGGACCAAGGATTGAACCCCGGACCCCCAAAAGAAAGTCCGACACCTTACCCTAGACCACCAGGTCACCCACGTGCCCTTCTCAACGCCGAGCAAGCAATCTACCAACAAATCCTGCACCCTGTGCGGCGGGCATAACAAGTATTTCGTACTAAAATGCGTTGAGAAAAATGGAAAAATAAATTAAAGCTTGTTGAATACTTCTCAGGGTAAACAGAGTATAAAAGTATAAAATATAAAGAGCTTAGTGCCCTCCTAGATCACGTTGATTCTTGAATTTATGATTTATTATCTTTACCGGTGTGACGTCATGAACACTCAATTCATCATAATTCATCGTAGACATGCTCTTAAGACACAACCATGTAATATAAGTTAACAACCATGAAAGCTTAATCTTAAAAGAGTTAAAAATCTAAAACCACAACATCACTTATTTTATATATCTGGAAGTGACGCCTCTTACCTTGAGCTCGTCCGCTTCGATGTAACCACTGCCATCGAGATCATACTCCCGCCATATCTGGAGACAAGAACACTCATGGGCAAGATTGATTGATTGATGGATGGCTGCATAGTATTAATCAACACCTACAATATTGATGATCGTGCCTTATTCAAGAGTCATACATCACTCAACTTGTTAAGGCAAAGTCTATGATAGATGACAAGTGAGTTCATCGTCCATTGCAATATTCCCCTGGTTAGTGTTACGTTTAACTATGCTAACAACCCATGATTCTGTGCAAATATCCATTTTAATGTATTTTAAAAACTGATATTTTAGTTATTTAATACATCCTATTTTAATCATATTATTAAAACAACTGTTTTCTTTTCAAACGTATTCCAAAGTTTAGCAAAAACCAAACATACATACATACATACATACATACATACATAATACATACATACAACATACATAATACATACATACATACATATAACACATACATAAATACATACATACATATCATATATATACATACATATACATATACATACATACCCAATCAAGCCGTTTACTTACGGGTTAGGCAAAAAACTGTGCAGAAAGCTCAAAACAACAACTCCATACTTTACCCACTAACTTTATACACACTTCCTATCCTTGAATTCTCCCTTCTCTTCAACAACATCCATACACCGAGTAATAAATGCTCTTTTTTTCCTTGAAATTCTGTAAAATGTCTTTTTTCACACATTAATCTCCAACATTTACCCACGTCTTACACGTTCTGTAGTAAAATTGGACCATTTGGCTATGCGTATCTCTACTAATAGATATTATGTCTTAATCAAACCATTAGATATTTTACTATTTCACTAACAAAACAATAGTTATACGACTCTAGTACTAATACAAAGTATTGCCTAATCATAATTACTTAAATGACTGATTTTAAGAGGTTTCTTTTTTGTCAACGTAGACTAAAATGATGTCGTTTGCCGCTACAAACGTTTTGTCATGAAAACGAGAAAGTTAAAGTATTTGTTTTTACCTTCATAACTCTACGCTGACTCTAGAGGTTGTCGAACCTGAACAATAATAAGAAGTTCTCTTCCATGGGCAGCAGCTGGCCAACTGTAACAAATTGGTACACAGGGAAATAACACAGGGAAAGAGAAATAAAAATAATAATATGTTCACCACTTCATGGCAGAATGGTCTACGGCGTCATTCTCCCAATAGACTAGCCTTCCAATGATGAGATCGAGTTTAAATATCACTTTTATATCAATTTGAACATAATCTTTAAATCTCTTTCAATTGTAAACCAGTGACACTTACGAGGCAGACATACATGGGGACGGAATTATTGAAGTTATACTTCTTTAGGCGCGTTAAAAAAAGATGAGAGTGAAATTTTAAGATGCGCGCGCATCACTGTAACACAAAAGTAACAGGTTGAAGTTAAACGCTCATTAAGTCTCGAAAAAAAAAAGCTACCAACAAAATAGAAATAGAACCTCTGTTAGTCGCGCATGTTGGTACGCTCATAGAGAAATGTATACTATGTTATTCCTTTCTCTATGGTACGCTCGTCGCCTCTGATCACTGTTTTCATATATATAATATTTATCCACATGTTTCTAGTTTCTACATTCACAACACGTGTTTTAGTTCATACAAGTGCGAATTATATATGTGTTAATAAATTATATTCAGTAGTGATTTAAATTGAATATTTTGATTAATATTATTTACTATTCGTAAATATTAGTGAAAAAAATTGTGCTAATAGACTTTTTCAAGTGCTACAATATAATTGAGGTTAACTATCCGTATGTATTATTATTGATATAAATTAAAATATTTTTTTTTGTATTTATTTATATTATTAGTTAAAGTTTAAGTTCCATTAATAAAACATTAATGTTTATAGAAACTTTAAAACTTATTTTAAAGTTATACTAACTGCCATATTTAGTGACGAGATGTCTTTGGACTTGGAGGAATACAAACCTCTTTGGATCTAGACGAAGATTACACAGTTCGTAGTTTTTTTTGTAATACTGCAAGAAATGCCATTGCGTTGTTTGAATGTAAAATCCAACAATAAAGGTACGCAATTGTTTTGTTACCACTGTCTAAATTGAAACAAATTTTGTGCTTGACATACGTTTTGTTATTTTAATTAATTCATTATTAATTGGAGTACAGTTATGTAACTAATTGTATTTTAAGCCAATACAATAATATGTCGCCATTTAAAATTTATTGAAGTGACAATCATGATTTAATAGTTGCGCCTACTCTTGAGTGGTGGCAAATAAAAGGCGCAACTTTGCTCTCAAATTGCGCCTGCTCCTTTTAGTGAATAGGGATTTGGAACATATTCAAACTTGCGCTGGCGCAACTATTTGCTCCCTTTGGTGAATCCCGGCCAGTAGTGATTTAAATTAAATATTTTGATTAATATTATTTACTATCGTAAATATTAGTGAAAAAAATTGTGCTTATAGACTTTTTCAAGGATCCAATATAATTGAGGTTAAACTATCCGTATGTTTATTTATTGATATTAATTAAAATATTATTATTTAACATAATTAATACTAAATATTATTAAATTATTTTTATTTTTTAATGATGCCAAAGAAGTATAACTTCTCACGCGCGTACATAAGTACAACACCATTTTTTTTTATATTCGGGGCACTCCGCCGTCAAGAATTTCTATGATATTGGGTACACAATATTCACGATTCTAATACATTTTCTATATTTGAATTAACTAAGCAAGACAAGAACCACGTTTGTTAGTTTATAAATTATTGCATATATTCGTATTTAATAATTTATTGGCCATCCTGTGTATGTCTTCAGTGTACATAATTTAGATTTATAACATAATTATATTGTATTATAATTTAGATTTACCATAAATCAGAGGCTATGCAATTGTTAACGCTATTTTTTACAATCGGTTTGCTAACAATGTGAGAAAATAGAAAACAGACTGTTTTGTGCAATTACTTGTTTTATTTTTAACTAATTAAAGTACCCGGCGTGCCGGAGGGAGATTTTAGTTTAATGATTGTACGTGAAAAGTAACTTTAATTATTGCCTTTACAATCTGCGTTTGCCAGTGCCTTTTTTTCTTCTGATCCTATTTTAATTAATTTAAAAAACCAAACAAAAATTTTAAAATCCTTCTTCAAGGTGCACATGTTCACGAACAGGGGCTACTTATTTTCTTTTTAAATTTCAGATCATTACGTCCGGTAGATATCGCCCAATAGTAATGACAAACAAACTTAATTTTATTTATTTATTTATTTTAGCAACCAGTTTTACCACCCGTTCGGTTTATACGCTTAAGTTCTAATTACGCTCATGAATTAGGAAGGTTCAATTTATAAGAAGTGAACCCACATTTTCGTGAAGGGAGAGTAGAAAACCATTTAGGAAAAACCAACCCAGTTCATCCGACCAATATTCGAACCTCAATCTCCCCGTCCTCGGTAGTCTAGCTCAACACGACTAGCGCGTTAGCTAGCTACGCCACCGAGGAGGGTTTCATTTTATTAATATAAATAGTTTCCTCGGGGCATACATTTTTTCAGGTGGACAAATATAAAACAAACAATATCACGAATAATTATTATATCTACTCCCTTGAATTCACACTTGTGTCTTTGTGAAAGTTCTAGTTTGTATAGTTCAATTTTCATAGAAAGAGCCATTTAGAAAATACAAAAAAAAGTAATTTAATATTGATAAAATTTTACTCTTGTTATTAGTAGCGGCATATAACATGAATTAGTGAAAGCAAGTCTAGTATATTTTCTAGTTATCAGATAAGACTCTTCATATGGAAATAGAACTGTAGTACATGTCCTAACTCACCTCTCTGATGTCTATTTTCCCGTCCTGGTTATCGTCATACGCCTCCATAAAACACTGTTTCAGCTCCACCAACATGGCGTCCGACACAGCCTGAAACAATCACACGTTGTCGAGTCAAGGAAACAAACCAGAACTGTTCGGGATCTAGTACATCATAAACCAATGTTGTTTTTAGATTATTGCTTTCGACACAACGGTTACTAAGAGAATAATATGAAGGGAGGAATTAGGAAGGTTGTTAACAAGGGAGGGAAACCGAGGAAGGTGGTTTAGAATAGATGACAAACAAGTAAGGTCGTTTATAATATGGGGAAATGAGGAAGGTGTTTAGAAGAGGGGACAAACAAGTAAGGTCGTTTATAATATGGGGGAAATGAGGAAGGTGGTTTAGAATATGGGGTAAATGAGGAAGGTAGTTGAGTTACAGGAGGGTAAGAACGAAGAAGATTGTTTAGAGAAGAGTGAAAACTAATAAGATGGTTTAAAAGAGGGTAAAAATGAGGAAGGGAAAAACAAGGAGGGTTGTTTAGAAGAGGCGTAAAATGGGGAATGTAGAGGAGGAGAAAAATGAGGAAGGTCTTTTAGAGGTGGGGGAGACGAGGAAAGTTGTTTAGAAGAGGGAAAAACGATAAAGGTTGTTTAGAATAGGGAGCAAACGAGGAAAGTTGTTTAAAGAAGGGAATGAAAGAAGAAAGTTACTGAGAGACGAGTTAAACTGCCAATTAATACAATTCATAATTTAAAAAAGTATAATCGCCTTTTTTATTTTTATTGAATGTAAGATACATTGTTTTATCTTAATATATTTTTCTGTTCTAATATGAATTTCATCCGGAGAAATCCCGTCTCAACCTTCTAAAGTCTCGAATGTTATTCCTGGTTACACACGTGTTGGGGAATCCATGCTTTAAGGCTAAGACTAAGACGTTACTATAGCAATATACTGGATTGGCGTTGACGTGGATATTGGGGCTCTAATCCCGGTGGGGTGAATTGAGGTTTTATTTCATAAGTCTTTAGTAAGAGAGCCAGATTATATTTAATTATAGTCTGATTTAATTCTAGTTTATTATTTTTAGAATCATAGAATGTTTAAATGAATATATATCAGAAACAATCAAGATTTTAAACAGTCCTACTATGCAAATTTGCGTGTCATCAACACAAATAACAAGATTTTTTCTAGTTTCAGCTTTGTTTATTACACTCACGTTTGTACTATTTAAAATAAATTGGTAGGACTAGAATAGGGGAATGGGGGCGCGGGGTTTGAATGCATTAAAATTATCCATAGAAAAGATAAGAAGTTTCTAGCTCTGGTCTTGTGTGTTGGCGTGTAATTTTTTTAAAAAAAGACATGACTAATAGTCCCTGCTATCATCGTCTCCCCGGTTCTTGCTTAGGAAGCTTCGCAGAGAAGCTTAAAAACTTCCATTAAAACTTTATAACTAAGCTGTAGCTTAAATCGCTGCTTGGTAGATTAATTGGTCTATGTCCACGGATTTTTTTTTCCACTTAGTCTTATTAACTATCATTGTTTTGAGTTTAGTACCAAGTCTTACTAACCGTTCGGGTTATACCTCTATGTATTGTGTTGGGCATGAGGGAGGTTACATTTAGAGAACATGTACCTATATTTACCTGGAGGGAGAGTGGTAAATATGTAAGTAAAACCCTCCTTAGTACACCAGAGCGGGATTCGAACCCCGATATCACTGCGTGAGTGTAACCTTTTTTTAAGACCATGCGGTCACCAAAACGGGTGCGCTCAGTATGTAATCACGCTATTGGGGAAATGATGAGGAAGATAAGATTTGAAGAAAACATTTCCGAATTTCAGTGAAGAAAGAGTGGGAAGCAATTTTTTTCTTCTTCTAATTTTTCAGCTTACCCAACCGGAATTCAAACTTTGACCATCCTATAATCAGCAAACTAGACTATCACGTGTTCACCAAAGTGAGTTCTGAAATTTAAAAATGTGAAATGATAATCCCACGATGGTTTGGAAACACTGTAACCTAAACTACTATTTATTTATTATTTATTAAAGGTACACCTCAAATAAGCGATTTAAAATATATATATTTCTGAGTGCATGACGCATTTGTCTACACAACTTATCAAATTCCGCACAAAATCTCGTCATACAATTCAGTATTTCGTCATCCCAGATGATAGAGGTGACGTCACGGGTCTGGTTTTATCAGGAGAGGGCTTGATTTACAAATAATCTAATGGAACAAATCAATTATATTGTCAATGATTTTTATAAATATATTGAAGTACCAATTAACTATTGCGACCTATTTGTTCAAGTTTTAAATACAACGAATATTTGACGCATTTATATTTAATAGAATAGACTATGAATAGTCCGATATAAATTATTATTATATATATTATAATAAGTCATTATAGGAAAAATTACGGAGGTCTGACACCAGTAAATAAAAAATAGGAATATTAAATTACTTTAATCAATGACTATCAATTGAATATTTTTTAATAATTTTATAAAAGGAGTCTTAAGAAATTCCATATAAAAATCAAAAAGAAGTTACTACAATTAATTTGGTTCCATTTAAAGTAGATAAACGATACCATCTGTAAAGTACCTAATTAAATCTGTTCAATAGCAAAATAGACTTACAAAGTTTACACCATTACTCTAATGAAGATATCCCATTTTCTTAGTAACAAAAATTACTTATCATTATTTAAGATTACATCTTTAAATGTAAATTGAACGACCGATAATTTGAGGTCATTAGGGTGCAATTAATACCAAACGTGAAAACTTTACTAAATGCTGAACAAACATACAATTTTTGTAATAGTATTCCCCCCACTCAACAGTAAACTAAGGAATCTCAGACAATCGCCTTTCAGTGAAATTATTATCATAAAAACATCGCACACCAGTCGGACTAGATGCGCCGTTAACACTACTGACTATGAGCTCAGCTCAATACATCTCAACCGGATAGTTTTTTCTAAACTGCTACTCTCTGTAAGGTTTTATAGAAGAATGAGGACACAGTTTCTTAAACCTCACCGTCTACTAATTACTTTTCCCTTGATTAAAATAGTTTAAATTGCTTATGGACTGTGCTAAGTCAGGCGGGAATTAAATTATAAGGGAATCTAGAAAAAAACCTTTGCTAGAATATAAAAAAGTACAAATTTAAAGAAACAAACAACACATTAAAAATTAAAACTTTTTATTGCTTTAGCAACATCTCTGAAATAAAGATAATTATTTTTGTATACCATTTTATTATCCATACAGTTTTGGTACCATTTAAATCCATTTAAAGAAAATCTAGGGCAGTGATTCTCAACCTTTATGAGCTGACGACCCCCTTGGTAGATCATCAATATCCCTTCCCACTATTTTTATTTTCAAATGCCCACGCCAACCCTTCCCAATATTCTTTAAGAAAATTATAAAAAATACTTAAAAATCCTGTTTTTTATCATTTCTTTATACAAAAACCAAAGTTATACTGGCAGCGTGAAGGTACAAATAAATTGCTTGAAAATTAATGTAATGGTTGGTAGAATATTGTTTTTATGAGTTCTTGAATATTGTGTCTTACAACTGGTAGGCAGTGTTGCCAATATCTAAAAAAAATTATATCTTAGTTTGAAAAAAAAAAATGTATTCAACTCTTAGCTGATTTTAACGTAATTTCAAATGTTCTACACCCCCTCGGAAAGTGCTTCACGCCTCCACAGCGGGGCGGCCCCCCAGGGTGATAATCACTGAACTAAGGTTTATGTCGAGGGGGTGTAAAGGTGTATTAATATTCACCAATATTGACATAAACAGGGGAAAGTAGTAATGAGGGAACAGTATGGAAGCAGAATTCAGGCCTGTGAAATAAATTTCTGAGCGTGATAGAATGGATAGGTTGAGAAATAAAAGGTCAAGAGGAATAGTTGAGGAAGAGCCAGTGCAGGACAGAATAGAGAAGGTACGACAGAGGTGGTGCGGTCATGTGAGGAGAAGGGGGGCAGGATGAGATGAAGGACAATAGCTTAGGAGTGTGGAGAAGAGAGGTGAACACTGAATCATTGTGGTGGGAAGAAAGGAAACCTTGGCGAGGTTTATATTCCAAACAGACCCGGGCAGTGGCTAGAAGCTGTTCATGATGATTGAATGAAATTAAGGTATCTCTACAATGAGTCATCACTGAAATTTGTAACGGCGCGACATTTATATCAATTTCCCAGAGAAAATATGAATGAGGTTCCATGGATTAAGAGTCTGCCTAGCCATGTTAATATAATAATGTGATTATACAGGAAAAAAACAAACAGTAGGACTATACCAAGAGAAAAGGGGGAGGGGCAAGTAGCCAATTATATTGGGCTGTATCTGGTTGCGTCCCAAGTTAACCCCTTGAGCTAGTTGCGTCTAAGGAGTGAAGTCTAAGGCACTATCACACTAGTCTCGAAATAGAAATAGAAAGAGAGGGAAGCAAATGAGCAGTTCACCCCGCGAGTCTTGATAACCCTTTTTTCTCTGACGAGTTTACAGCACTATACTATTTGCTCCTTGAAAACATTGACTTGCGTTTTAGAATTACCTTTTCTTGTTTCCTATTCTAGATAGACATATGCTACTAGATACTTTTTTAAGTAAATATCTTGGCAGGAAGATTTCTAAAGGCCATTTTCGTGAATAAACCAAATAGCCAAGTTGTAGAAGATCTTAAAAAAATACGTTTACAAAAAAAAAACACTCCACGATAAAAAAAAAAAATTATGTGATACTGTAGGACTACTTTTAGAATTATTTATGAATTTTGTTTTATCGTTATATTCTTAAATCTCGCTGAATGGATCGTATATTATTTTACATGGGAAACCCTATCTTTAGCTGCCGTGACGTCACAGGTAGGCAAAGTCCTTAACACAGCATCCCATCCAATCCGAATGAGGGGAAGGCTAGAGAAGAAAGGCACGTAGTCTACTTTGTTCGTAAGCTCGAGGACACAAGGTTTGAATGTAATGTGATTCTAAGGCATTTGTTGCTAAAGATCCGCTTTAATATCGGATGAGAGAAAGAAGCGACTTTATAGTATTTGAAGTGTGCACACTTCGTAGGAATTGTAGTCGTTAGTCGACTGCCTGGACTGTTTCATGTTCGCTTCACTGTTCTCTTGGAAACCTGAACTGCAGTAAGAACGTGGTATGAAGAACATTTAATAAAATACGTACTCGTTGGTATAATCCAATTTTCATAGGAAGAACCACTACACTGGATATCATCGCCGAGTTAACTGCATGATTATTATTGGCAAAAAAAACTTTGCTATTGTCTCGTTTTTGTGTGGTCAATCTCTCTTCAAATACAGGATGTTTGGAAACACAAAACCCAAACTGCACATATAATTTGTACAGTGGCGGCTCGTGTATAGGCACTGCAGAACTGTAGCACCCCTTATTTTCACTTGATAGTATCGATAACATTTAATATAATTAGTCCTTTATTTCTTTCTTTATTTTTGTAGTACAATACATATTCCTTGAGCTTAATGTCAGTACTTCAGTAGCCATCCCCCAGTTTATGAAAAATATACAAAAATCTTTGTATGGAACTATGCGCTTCACAGTGCCAGTGACGTGGTGTTTGACTCTTGTGCGCATGTGTACATAGGAGGGGTGGGGAGGAAAGCGGGACTGCCATGTAGAGAGAGCACTGTTGCTCTCGCAGTGCCGGTTCTGGCGTGATGGTGAAAGGAAGGTTTTTTTACTCAGCGTGTGTTGTGATTAAAAACCGTGTACCATATTCTTAATTGTGATAAAGTGTAGGAGAGTGTAGAATTAGATTATTATTCTGCTTCTAGCTATTCTATTTGATTAATTTTTTGGGGTTATTTTATTCAACAGAAAGACTAAATGCGCTTGCAGTACTTTCAATGGAGAAAAATTTCCTCAAATGTCATCCAGAGATCAAGGATAAAATATTTGAACTTTTTGCGCAAATTAAAACAAGAAGAATGGATTTAATTTTTAATTTAAGTTAAAGTAAGTAAAAAATGCTTTTTTTGTTAAGATTTTATCAAGTTCCTAAATAAATTTTCTTTTTATACATTTTTTCCCCCTTTTACACAATTTTAAAACAAAGGCTAAAAATTTTCTGGAGCAGCACCCCCACTAATTTTAGCTATGAGTCGCCACTGAATTTGTATGAACCGAAAGTAATACAAAATCCCGGTACAATTACATCCGGCAAACAGTAATAATACCATCTAATTGTGTTTAAAGTTTCAGCGTACAGCGCCGGGAGGTAAAAGCTGTGCAAGCATGCGTGTACAAAAGGTTGCATAGGAGCTAGGGGCGCCACACTGCACATGTAATAATAGCACGCACGTGATGTTTTATAATATGACCGTTAATGATGACCTTAGGGAGGTATTTTCATTTTTATATGGCCTGGTATGTTGTTTACTCTTAGGTAGGGCGCCACAGCCACCGGACTGGACTTGACTTGACATGACCGGTCTTGACTTGACATGACCGGACTAATGTGGATATGCGCCACAGTGAACAGACTTGAGTTGACTTTGTAGTCTAAAACATATCAGTTTATTCTGTATTTCTCTCAGCATTATATGAATTCCGGGCAACAGTTATGGGATTTAAGTTTTGAATCCGATTAAGATGAAGATGTTTTGGATTGTTGTGCATTACTGCTATCGAAAAGGAAGAGAACACGGATAAATACATATGTGGAATAAAGAAATGTGTTAGGCGAGTTTCATACATTAATATAATCTTTGACAGATGAGCAGTTTAAAAACTACTTTCGACTAACCAAATCATCCCACAGAAAGTTTCTTCCAAATAACATTTCAAAATTTCACAAACTTTACGATAGTATGAATTTAAATTAATCATCTTTATTATAAATAAGATTTGAAGAGGGTGTAACATCACATGAACATGTCATCGTAGTGGAAGACCAAAGCTTATACCAAATAAGGGAATAAATTACAACCAAGAAGATGTAATTTATATTGTTCAGATTATACATGTTACTAAAGCAAGCAAAGTAAAACGATGATTCCTTTTTACAAATTTTTATGAAAAATTATTTTACTGTCCAAAATAGAAATAAAAATGTAAGTTATACAAATTATATTTCACTCTCCCAATTTAATTTTAAGTTTAGCTGCTATTTCATCCCAAATTTTGTTTTTCATCCTGGCGTCACAAAAATTCTTGATACTTGTGTCATACAATACACTGTGCTCTTGGACTGTCTCTACAAGTTGATCTTCCAAAGAAATTTTAAATTGTTCTAATAATATTAGAACGGTTTATAAAATCAAGTTTTAATATTCGAGAACTTATTTTTAAGAAGAATATAGAGACAATTTAAATATAATTGTAAGTACTTTAAATTTGTACTTTAAATAAACTTAAATATGAAAATGGTAGACGTACGGTAGGTAAACAATTGCTCACGTGCTGGAGATAGTGTTGTTACGAGTGGTGGGGGAAACAGACTCAAGTTAGTTTTCCAATTGGGACCGTACACGACCTGACTCCGGTCGGCAGATTATGTCAAGTCCAGTCGAGTCTGGTCGCAGTGGCGCCTAGACCATAAATAAATATTGTATGGAAAATCACACTGGACTCCAGTCATGTCAAGTAAGGTCCAGTCCCGTGGCTGTGGCGCCGCACCTTTTACTGTGGTATGTTTTGCTCAAAGGTGTGCAGTGCCTCGCGCCTAGCTCCTATGCAACCTATTGTACACGCATGCTTGCACAGCTTTGCTCTCCAGGCGCTGTACACCAAAACTCTTAACACAATTTAATTGTATTAGCATAGTTTTCTGAATGTAATTGTATGGGGATTTCGTATTATGTTTGATTCAAACAAACTATATTTGCAGTTTGGGCGTTGAATTCTTTATAAGACAAGTTTGGCAAGGCTGGTTAGTCGAGGTTTCCAGTAGCTCCTTCTTAACCCAGCACACCACCTTCAGGCATAGCTGAAAGAGAGGAGATTTGGTATAGTGATGGGTCGAACCAGCTCGTTGACGCGAGCTAGCTCCCATAAGCTCGCTCACTCGAAAGAATCGTTCAAATGAGTCATATCGTTCACCGCATGGTTGGCTCGCTCCCAATCCCTTCACAACCCTTCGCTTGACGAGCGAACGCTAACTAGTTCTCACAATTCCCGTACCGAGTGTTCAAATCTATCCCTTCCCTATCAACTTATGAACGAATTAAGATATATGTGTAATTTATCCGAAGCCTTTGTGTTTGATTCTTTAATTTGATTACTTACGCATATTACTTATAATAATTAACCTTAGCATATAGCCTATAGTGTCTAATTCACAGAATTATGTCTATTGATGCTAAGAAAAATAGTTTAATATTGTAGGCAGTACTGTGGTCTAGTAGCAATAGTAAACATGTATAGTTGATTTTTTTTTCGTAGTAACGAACGAAGAACGGCAGAAGAGTCGTGAATTACAAACACTCTTAACTCTTTCCAGAGCGAATGAACGAGAGCGAAGAGTCGTGAATGACTCGCTCGCGATGCGATAGTCGTTCGTTCACAGCTCTCGTCCAAGAGTCGTTCAATTTGAATAGCTCGTTCACGAGCGACCCCTCACTAATTAGGTAACAGATAACTGAAAGAGAGCGAAAATAAAGCTTTTCTCCAAAGACCTTCAGTTCCCTCAGAAATTATATTAGATTGTAGAAACGTTTTTAGATCTATTTTCTTACATTTATATCTCAATAAATGTTTATTATTATTATTTAGCATCACGTCTTACTACCCGTTCAGGTTATACGCTTTAAGTACTAATTACACTAATGGATTAGGAATTGGGAAGGTTAAATTAGAGGAAGTGAACCCGCATTTGCGTGGAGGGAGAGTGGAAAACCATTTAGTAAAAACCACCCCAGTTCACCCGACCGAGATTCGAACCTCGATCTCCCCGTCCTCAGCAGTCTAGCTCAACACGACTAGCGCGTTAGCCAATTACGCCACCGAGGCGGGTCTCAAGAAATGGGAACTGCAGCTGTCATATTTTATGGATATTATCAACAACTATAAAACAACACTAATTATTATTGTAAAATGCATAGTTAGTTGGCCGCAAAATTTTGTATTTTCTAAAAGTTTCTTTCTAGTATAATACTACAATAGGTTTCGATGCAGACTACAATGATAAATGTTATTCTATTATCATTGTTATTTTATAGATATTGATAATATATATCAAAAGGGACAGCTGCACATAATATTATCTGGCATATGAATATATTCGTATTAAAGTAGGTTCAATACATTCTGTAACTGTCGGATGTATTTCTTTCTTCGTGATCTAAGTATATACTTCGAAAACAAATTTTACAGGATATTAAAGAAAAATATTATTCCTGGGAACAAAAAAATTGTTTGCTAAAAAAAACTATTTTATACTACTTTTACTTAAAACATAAAAAAAAATGGGTAGATCTCATGCAGAGTTAAAAACTTGTAAAAATATTTTAACTAGTTAATGACCATTCATAGAGAGAGTAGCCCACAAACGATTTGAAATCCACTTTAATATTTGATTTTTTTTTCAAGTTGTTTTAAGGCTATGCTATTTAATTACACTAAAGGAATAGCGATGAAGAAGGAAGAGTTTATAAAAAATGTAACACTTTGCGGTGAGAAATAGTGGTAATTTCTTTAGGGAAAAACCATCTTCAGCAAACACAACCGGGATTCTAACCCTAACCTCCCTTTCACCAGCAAACCAGACTAGATGAGCTTGATGTTTAGTCCGCGTGCCTACAAATAATGATAAATATATGATAAATTGATGGAAATTGAATAGGTATTTGCAAAAATAATAATAACAAAAATACTACTGTCTAATGCTGTTTAAAAAGTAAAAAAAAGGTATGAAACCTTTGTTGGAGTACAAATATGTAGACTCTTTCACCTCTATAGTGATTCAAAGAACAATTTTTATTTTGCAATTACTGCTTAAATATTTATATTTCCTGTTTGTTTTGTTATTCAATTTTTTTAACACCACGTTTTATTACCTGTTCAGGTTATACGCCTAGGTACCAATTACACTAATATGTTAGAGATGAGCAAGGTTGAATTTAGAAGAAGTGTACCCGTATTTGCGGAGAGAAGAAAACAATTTCGATAAAAACTTCTATCAGTACACACAACTGGGATTCGAATTTCGATCTCCCTTATTACCCGCAGTATAATCTGTCACGAGATCGTGCGGCCACCGAAGCAGGTGTTATTAAATTGAAATAAACAATTATTATTTAGTGACGAAAATTCCACATAACAATACATTCAATTAGTTAAAGCTGTGTTTCCTTTACATGAATAAGTTTGTTGATTACTCCAGAATTCTGAAGTCTTGACTACATGTCAGCAGTAAGATCCTGTTCTTCAGTCTCAGACTCCTCCGCATTCATCTTATAATTATCTCGAGTTCGTTATCAGTCATTCTTTATCATTTCAATACGACCTCTTTTGAAGTCTCTTTCTAACGCCACCCCAGCTTCTTATAACATTCGCATGCTCTCTTTACTTTATCATGTGGTATCTTAAGATCGTGTATACAGGTGTTCGGAAACTCAACGTTCAAACCGCATTTATAGTTTGTTTCAACCAAATTAATACATATAGATGTGACACGGAAAATTTTCAATTATTATCTTCTTTTGATTAATTTCAACTGATTAAATGGATGATAATAATAACAACAGTAATAATAATTAGTGGTAGTGATAATATTAGTATTAGTAGTAAGAAACACCTGCTTCGGTGGCTGCACAATCCAACGCGCTACTTTCACAATATACTATACTGCCGATGACAGGGGGTTTGGGGTTCGATTCGGGTGCACTGAAGGAGCTTTTTCTAAATAGTTTTCCACTCAGTCCCTCTTCACATATATTCGGGTGCGATTCCTGTAAATTCGACCTTCCCTATCCCTAATACATTAGCGTAATTAGTACATAAGCGTATAAACCAAACGGCTAGTAAGACGTGTTAGTAAAGAAAAATAATAAACGTGAGCCTTTGTAGACACATTATGTTCATAAATCATACTTCAATTTTTTATCATCAATAAGTTAACTAAAATAATTTTAAGGACTGGCCCGAAGTTTGTCTCCCTCTCTATTCTTCGTGGTTCCTATCTACCCCTCCCCCTCCCCCCTTCTTATAACCCATTCGTCTCTTAACACACTATATTTTGAAGTACAATAGGCTCTAGGTGCCACCTACACAGTTTAACTCCTCCACCGCAAGTGTCATCACTGTGGAAAATTTTCCTATTCAAAATTTCCGGAAATGTTTCATCTCTAGTAATGAAACATCCCTATACTGACACTTATATCCGGCTAACTATGCTAATATCATTAAATTGTGTCCAAAATTTCGGCGTACAGCGCTGGGAGAGCAAAGCTGTGCAAGCATGCGTGTAAAACAGGTTGCATAGGAGATAGGCGCGTGGCACTACAACCCTCGACATCTTGGAGCACGACAGCAGAACATGCCACGATTAATAGTAAACAACACGTCAGTCCATCTAGACATGGGAATACGTTCTGAGGTCACATTAACGGTCCTACATTACAGAAAGTGCTTGCATATATTACACATACAGTACTGCGCGCCTAATTCCTATGCAACATTTTGTACACGCATGCTTGACAGCTTTGCTCTACCGGCGATGTACGCCGAAACTTTGACACAATTTAATGGTATTAGCACAGCTTTCCGAATGTAAGTGTGTAGGGATTTTGTATTACTTTTGGTTTAAACAAATTATATGTGCAGTTTGGGATTTGACTTTCCGAAAATTCTGTATACTATATTAAACTATTTCTCATCAAAGGAATCTTTCATCTTGTCTTCTTGTGTATGGGGATAGGTTAGAGGGAATTAGACTAGCGATACTAACATTATCAGTCTCTGTGTTATAAATAGATTTAGTTCCGAGGCTCATTCAATTGCTTTAAACACTGACATAACTTTTTAACAGATAAGTTCAAAATTAATGCCTTTTTCAAACTCTTTTGTTATTTCCTTTGGCCAACAAATGATAAAATAACGCACATTGTGTGTGTGTATTTATATATCTATGAATATATTGGCCATATATCTTCTGATGAAAGTTGTTATGACATGATTTATAAAAGTATGAACTATAGTAAAACTTAATTGGAGTACACACATTTACATTTTTGTTGAAAGTAAACTTGATAAATTAGCAAAAATGTTGTTGGTTAATCCAATAAATAGAAAATTAGTATCTATACACAAAGTAATTATTTTTGATAACTAGTAGCATTTCGGAATAATTAATTCGAGTGACCTAATTTAATTAATAGTAAACTATGTGTGACAATTAACTTTAATAACGCAAGTAAAAACATGCTTAGTACTATTTTTCTTTGAATAATTCAATCTTGATTAAAAAATATGTTTTTTTAAACTTTTTGTTTTATAATTCCAACAACAACTTTTTATTTAGGTAGAGTTTCCTTTTGTTTCAACACGATTATATTTCCCCATATTTTAAAATATGTGCGCTGCCGATTACAAAAAGTGATCCATTGTTAAGTTAAACTTAGAATAAAAAGGTTAAGATTTGGTGCGAAGGGACATTACTTTAAAGAACTAACTTTTTGTTTGAGTACAAAGACTTGTGGGTTGTTGAAAATGTTATTTCCATTTCATTATAAAAATAGCTATTTAGGTACTTTGAAAGGTTTCTATTTGTTCCCTTTTATTATTGCCAAATAGAAAGGGAGATAAAAAATGTAGTAGAAATAAGTTTCTTTCCATTTCTTTCTTTAGATTTCTATACGATAGGGCCCTCTAATAAAGAGGGTATCCAATATCATGATCAGCTTTATTATACAACATAAAACAGGGGTGGCCCAAAGAATAACACAATGAGGAAATCTGAAATTCCTACTTTAAGTCCTCGTTCAGCTTTCATTTAATTTTTACTTCCATACTTGTTTTTGTTCCATTCTGATCACAGTAGGCTTATGTAATTTTTAATAGACGGTGGAAACCTCAATCATATTTAAGGGTACTTTACACATTTTATCTATTTAACTATCAAATCGATTGCCGTTCACCAATTTTCATAATGTGAGTGGAACAAAGTAATTTCACTGTAAATATAGTTTTTTTCACATCAATTACTATTTCAAAGCCTATGGCCCGGGTCAGTTTTTTATTCAAGCCATTATTTTCCTACCGGATTGTTAGGCCTGTCTTTGCTTCATTTGCCTTATAATCTGACTTAAGACTAGGACAGGCACAACATCCAGTCCCCGGCGTTAATTTATAAATGTAAAAGGGTGAACCCACATTTTACCAATTATATTTTTTTCGGCCATACCGGAATCAGAACCCAGGACCCTAACTCAGTAGACAGACATGCTACCGACTAAGCTAAGGTGTAGGATATATATATATATATATTATATATATAATAAACATCATCTTAATACCCACTAGGATGTACGGGATTATGAAGGTTGAATTGAGAGGAAGTGTACCCACATTTGCGTGGAGAGAGAGCGCTAAAATGCATACTTCCTCTTCCTTACCCCATTAAAGTGATTATCACATATGCGTACAACCTGAACAGATATTAAGACGCGGCGGTAAAAATAATTTTAAACATATTTTATTATTTTTATAAAACTATACATAAATCTGATTAGAGTAAGTTAAATATAATAAGAGAATAAGTTTAATTTGTTTGTAATCATTTATAAAACTTACGAAAACATCATTATATTTTTACTACTAACGGTCTACAATACTATATTACTAATCTAAAAATTACCCCTGAACAAAGAACCTCAACCGGGGACCTTAGAATTCATGTATCACGCTCTGATATAATTTTAAACACTAATCTCTCAAAAACACACTAAACAAAACACATTGTATAAAAAGTTTCAGCTGCATTTGTTAATATCGTAGTGTCAGCTGAATACATGATTATGGAGATGAATTATGAATTACTTACTAATAGCTTTTAAGACGGCAAATAAGGCTAATTAATATAAAACATCTTTATTTTATTTGGTCTAATTAAAAACCTAGATCACACGCTGCCATGGCAATTGTCAAAATGTGCCGACTCCAGTAGAAGTTAGTAAATTCTTGCTCTAAATTCCACGACGAAGTGTAATCTCAATGAAGTGAAAAAGCAATAAAAGAAGATCTGATAGCGGTTCTCCTCGATTTAAGACACCTTCTTGGAGAGTATGTCTGCCTGGTGATTGTGTCTCTGGAATGAATGGAATGGGAAATCGTCGTTTTGGTTCTTCTACCTTGATGTTACTAGTCCTCTCAGCAATGCGTTGTTGACAGGATGTGAAAATACCAGCCACTACCACAAACACTAGGTTTGTTATTGGATTACATTTCTTTCATCCTCTCTTGTCCGGGTTTATCATTTCATCCACATTTATCTCGCACACTGGAGGCTTTACTGTGAGGGATATACTTAAATTACAACCATACACAAATTAAAGAGAAAGTGTTGAAAATTAAACTAAAAAAACAACAACTGTATAGCTAGAGCACCATTGAGGAAGATAATTTACTCATCCTCCTTCTTTTTGAAAATTAATTTTATTATTTTATTATCTTTCAATACAAAATTATCCTTTTATATTTGTAAAATACGCTCGCTATCAACGATGTGAAAGTTGATTTAAATTAGTTGAAAAATGACACCTGGAAATGGGAATCAAACCCATTCCTCATTTCCAGGTGTTATTTATCAATTAATTTAAATTGATTGCATTTAATTGTGGTCTCCTCCATACGGACATTCTCGTAATTACAATGATTTGCAACTTGTGTGTTGATATTATCCAATGTAAAAGGATAAATACGGGTACATTTTGTAATAAAAAAAAAAAAATACCGCACGAGATGGAACACTTGCCTCCAACGTCTGTGTCAGGCATTTGAAAAAAAATTGAGGGATGATGATAATAATATAATATAATACTGCGCATTTGGGTCTACATCATTCATAGTCCAGTTTGTGGAAATATAATCCAGTACTAATATACTGTCGCTCAGGGGAAGCCCGAATGTACTAATAGTACATCCTTTCCGTGTCCTATAAGTTGATATGATGGTGATAGTGAGTATGAGAGTTTGAAGCCAGTGGATACATTCTAACCTAACTTAATGTCTAATCAACCACACCGAGGTGACCGTAGGTGGTACTTTCGGTTACATGAACCGTACGCCATCGTAGCCGGTTTGAAATACGCAATAATATAGTTGTTTGTTATGTATTATTTACTTACTTTAAAACATAGGCACTCGAAAGTTCACTGCCGCAATTACTAAAGTACGCCATCAATCTATATTTTGAGTTAGTTCAATCCAGTCCACCTCATTACACCCTATCGCTTTCAGGTAAATTCTAATTTTATCCTCCAATCTGCGTCTTAGGTCTTCCCAATGGTCTCTTATGATTGTTACGTATTAAATTAAATAAAAATACAAATTTTAGTTCTGTTTAGGCTCGTAAAATATACAGTAAGCACTCCCATATCTGGACCTCTTCTATCCGATACCCGGTATATCCAAAACGGCTAATCACATTTTTGTTTTTTTGTAATTTTCGGTAGTCTAACTGATCAAAAAAGGTTTTACGTCGGTAAACCTTTTATTTGTTAGGATTTACAAATAGAAAAAAAAAGAGCCAAAAGAAAATTTCAGACTTTTTTTTTTTAAAGAAGAAATTATCAATTTAGTTTTGATTTTTGTTATATTAAATAAAGACATTATTTAACTACTGTATGTAGGCCTACATACATAAACAAAAAATAAATTTCTCTAACTATGTATTATTTTTACCTTTTAACTCTTCAGAGGGGTATTAATTTCATATAGGAAAATTTGCTTATCTGAAACCGGTTCAGTCCCCTTTATGTTGGTTATCAGAGGTTTACTGTACATCAATTTACTTAATAAAAATGGCGAGCCGGTGTTTATTAAAGTTGTTTACTTGGTGTGTACATTTATGGGCATACAGAGATATACATTATTCGGATCAAATATAGATCTCTCTTCTTAGGATTATGTCTTCTATGATGCGAGGCTTGCCCAAAATATCTATAACGTCCCAATTCTATCTTCCGATCAATCTACTTATTTATTTATCATGTATTCAAGTTTATTTTTAACCCACTTCGGTGGCCGCATGGTCTAACGTGCGACTCTCGTGTAGGGCTAGACTGCCGATGACGGGAAGACAAGGGTTTGATCTCGGTCAGGTACACTGAGGGTGGTTTTCCTAAGTGTTTTCCTACTCTCCCTCCATGCAAATGCCAGTGTGCTTCCTCTAAATTAAGCCTTTCTATTCCATAACCCATTAGTGTAGTTTAGTACATAGGTGTATAACCTGAACAGGTAGTAAGAAATGCTGTGCTAAAAAAATCTTGTAAAGGAGAAAATAGAGGCCAGTAATGAAGTTACGAACATTTTATTTCGACTGATTGTAATTAATTGATTGACTAAAATTAAACTTTCTATAGATTTATAGGCCTTGCCTTATGTTAAGGTCTCACAATGATCTGCATACAGTCAGATTTTGATATGAAGGAACATTTTTGACGGTTCTAAATATTACTAAAACATTCTTTTTTTAAATATATTGTTCAATACATAAATTAGTGCGATCTGCAGCTGTCACCTTTCATAGTGTTTTATCAATAACCGTAGAATAACACTAATAAATATTATCAATGTTGACAAAAAAAGTTTGTGTTTTCTAAAAGCATTTTTCCTGCCAGATTCCTACTGTAGCTCTAATCCGAACATGGTTTGTTCTGAAAGTGACAACGGACAATTTCTTTTCGTCATTTAATAGCAATCTTTTGTCTTTACAATTATTCTAGAAGGAAACTGAAATCGTAGATAAATTATTGATCTGCGTTATGACATTTACAGCAGAGCGTCGATAAATCAGACATTCAAAACCTAGATAGTCGATAATCCGGATCGCCAAGAAAAAATATTATTTATAAGAATAACCACAGTGGTATCAATATCAAAGACATGGCCGCCAAAAAAACGCACCCTAGCCCTTGTTAAAAAAATTGTAGATATTTTTTGTTGTTAGATTTTTTTATATATTATATTCTTTCAGAATGTGATATTTAATAACAAAAGAACAATGTTCGTTATTTAAATAAAGTGAAAATGTGTCTGCTTAATACTGAGTTTTTGTATATGTCTTGCTTATTCTATTTATTTTTAGTATAGGTACTGTATTTTCGAGAATCCGGACTGGATTGATCCCCAATTAATTCGAATTATCGACGTTCTACTGTATTTTAAAGTAAGCGGTAAACAATGGTGTGCTAATGTCAGGAGTGTTTCTAATCAAGGGAGGCCTCACTTGTTGCAATAGCAACTGTGGGGAGGGGGGGGGGGATAATTATTGAAAGTACTGCAATGCACAGGAATGTATCCTTCCTCTTAAAATTACTACTCCTTCTCTTACCGCTGTCCTCGTATCTAAAAGGGAGGCAGGAGAGTTTTGAGGGGAGGGAGGGCATGGACCGTTTCCTGGGAAGGGGAGGTTTCACAATACAGGTTTACGTGAGATGCAGGTGAAATGAGGGATAAAATTGAATGGGAGACTTAAATGATGGAGAAAGTCTCACAATAGCTTCCATTGAATTTTGGTCGTAAAAGGCAAAAAACAACTTTTCGTTTTGTTTTTTAGAAATGAAATATCACTTTTCAGAAATAAGGATGATAAAAAATGGAGCTTGAGTTCAAATTTGGTCTCTCGAATCACTTAAAGCAACATTTATTATTATTGACACCGCGTCTTACTACCCGTTCGGGCTATACGCACTTACGCTAATGTGTAATGGTAGGGCGATTGTGAGATGAAATGGAGGACCTACAGTTTAACGTGGGATCCGAACCACGGTGGAGGCCTGTCATTCCACACATTCACAAGTTGTGATTAAAGCAACAGTTACTTAACTAACCCTGACGATAGTTTAATCTCAATAAAACCTCAATTAAAAAAAATTGGAGGCAGATTATATGTATTCAAGTCTTTTTGAGGAAAATAATTTCAGCCTTAAATAATTAAAAGATTTATTTTTGCATATTGTTTTTTTGGTTTTAATATTGTATGTATATGAAAACGTAAGAAATTTTGGCTTTATTTTGGATTGAGATACGATTGATAAAATTTACTAGTTTTAGTTCAATTAATTGATGAATTTTTCAAAACATTAAATAGTAAAGGCCGTTATTTTAACTGTTATGCTTAACACTTGATCTTTATTCTCTAAGTTCAGTTCCCAATATTTAGTTAGTGAATGTGACATTTTCAGTTATGTATATCCAAACAATAGCTATTGAATGATTTAGCTCAATGTTTATTATTATTATTATTATTTAGAAACACGTGATTAAAGCAGAGCCAAAACATCCCCTATTTTAGGTAAAACCACTTGAAGCTGGTGCAAAATTCCCCGCTTTCTCTTTTACTACGAGTTAATAACTAACTCTTAACTGTATTTGACATTCCTGAGATTCTTGGATTTGGTTGAGATTGTTAAGTTGGATTTGAAATGAGGCGAGTAGAAACTTGAAAAATTTAACAGTATACTGTATAAACTTCAAATTATTAAAATATTTCCTTTTAAACTCTAATTAAATGTTATTTTTTACCTTTGATTTAAATAAGAATTTCGTGGGGAATATTGGTGGGTTCAAATTATCTAATTATTCGAATTAACCAACTTCGAGCTCGCCATATCCTACTGTGTATATGTATTGTGTGTATGTATGTATGTATGTATGATTATATATATATATATCAACACCCACCTAGGTGACCGCATTGCCTAATGCGCAACTCTCGCAATAGACTAGATTGCTGATGACGGGGATATCAAGGTTCGAGTCTCAGTCAGGCATACTGGAGGTGGTTTTACCAAAATGGTTTTCTACTCTCCATCCACGCAAATGTGGGCACACATCCTATAAATATAACTTTCCTCATCCCTAAAACCACTACTGTAATTAGTACATAGGCTTATGTAACCCGAACGGGTAGTAAGACGTGATGCTAAAATAAAAAAATTAAAAAAACTAGCGATAAACTCGACTCTTGTGATAATTTATGAGTGTGACATATATCTGATCCATTCACGTACGAGTTACCGCAAATTGTGCCAGTTAATTGCTACGGGTTACAAAAGCGAACTAAATAAATGTTGTTGAAATGTTTGGAATTATTTCGAAGAAGTTTTTCATTGTGACGGTTGGAAGGATTGACGATGAAAGGGGGGAGGGGCTGTTATTTGTAGTAGGAGGAGAAGGGGGATGAAATAGGGGAAGCTATGGGGGTAATTAAACGTTTAAAGGTGAGTCGTTCTCGTATTTTTAAAAAACATAAAAAGAGATTGACGATGGAGATTATTTAAAATTGATTTGAGCAAATGAATAAAAGAAGATAATTTTACATTATTTAGTGTAAATTGGTTTTATTAGGATTATGTATATGAAAATGTTTATAACTTTCTTTGAATACATCATTGATTTACAAGTTAAAAATTAATGACCCACATTTAAGTTATTATTATTATTATTATATATTATTAGCACCGCGTCTTACTACCCGTTCGGGTTATACGCACTTACGCTAATGTGTAATGGTAGGGTGATTGTGAGATGAAATGAAGGACCTACAGTTTAACGTGGAATCCGAACCACGGTGGAGGCCTGGCATTCCCCACATTCATTTAAGTTACATGAAGTAACTAATATTAAATTATAAACTAGTAATTTTTTTTAGCATCACGTCTTACTACCCATTAGGGTTATACGGATATATACTAAGTATGCTAATGATTTTATAGATGAGGACGTTTATATTTAGAGGAAGTGTACCCCCATTTGCATGGAGGGAGAGTGGAAAACAATTTTGGAAAATACCTCAGTACACCCGACCTAGATTCAAACCTCACTCTCCTCGTCACCGGCAGTCTAGTCTACTACAAGAATAGCGCGTTAGACCATGCGGCCACCGAAGCGGGTTAGCCTAGTATTAAATTACTGTTAGGGCCATGGCAGAAAATGTCTTCGTTTCAATAAAGAAGTGCCAAGTTTGTAATTAATAATAAAAACATTAATTTAAACCAATAAATAAAGCAATCCAGTGGCGGCTCGTAGCTAAAATTAGTGGGGATGCTGCAGTTCCGCAGTGCCTACTCACGAGCCGCCACTGAAGCAATCAATCTGACGACACCAAAACTATCTTCAAATCACTCAATGCAATTTTCAATTTTTCACGCTACAATTTGCGTACATACAAATGTTTTCTCATTCATATTTATAGTTAAAAAATGATTACAAATTTACAAGTTTACTATGTATATACAAATTCTTTAAAAAAATAAGTCTTTAACCAAGTACCTTTTAAATTATCGTGTAGGAATAGGTTTATTTCTCCTAATTGGATTTTTTTTAAACTCTGTAGTGTGAGACCCAAAGATAGCTATACTGGCAGAGCGGCCGTCACCGTTAGCAATAATAGTGCCAACATTTGCGGATAGATGGTGTCATGTGGTCAGCACAATAGGCCCTTGGGGCTGCTAATCTCAGTTTTCTAAACCAGAACTGCTACTTATTTATTCAAATAGCTTCTCATTTGTCCTCGCGAGGCTGAGTTTGACACCGTTACAGACCCACTGCTACAGATATACATTTTTTGTAAGGTCTGGGGATCGAACCCAGCACCTCTGTATATATAGTCAGAAACGCCAACCGCTAGACCATAGTAGAACCACACTTAAATTTCCAAAACATCAAAGCTGCTACAAATGTGATAAAATCTCATGTTTTTTATCTATAGGAAAATTAAATAAAAATTACTATTTTTTTGTTTGTTTCTAATATTGATACAATCAATTTGAATGCAATTGTTTTCAAATTAAGAATTTTTTTACAATTGCAATGTATTCTAACTCTGTATAGTCTAATTTTGAGAATGCTGGTGCATTTACTTAATGTTCTGCTTTATGTTATTTGAGATAATATATATTTTACATCCCGTTAAGTAGGCACGCGGATAATAGCGTCCGTTTTATTGAATCGGGTTTGTCTATGACTGGGAGGTTTGGCCTAGAATCCTGAACGAGTGTAAGTATATGTTTTATTAAAAAATAACTTTCCACTTATTCTCAACGCAAATGCGGGTACGCTTCTGTAAACAATTATTTCTACCGTCTCCATTTGTATGAATAAGTGCGTAAATTGTAAGACTTGGCGCACAAAAAAATAGTTTATTTTATATTTAAGTTATTTAACCGTGCGCTTTCTAAACCAACTGATTATATCAGCACATGATTTCTAAATTAACTTAAATCCATAACATACACAGCACACAACCCCCTTCTCCCCCAACCATTAATTCATCCCTGTTGAAAGGAAACCCCAAACTGACTAACGATACATTTTTCTGGCATGCCATGAATAAAACCTAGGACCCTTAGTTTAGTAGACAGAAACACTACCGACTGAGCTAAGGTGTCGGACGTAAAAAAACCAGTGTAACTAATTAATTGTCATCTCACTGACACGAGAACTGTTCATATTTAATCTATCTTTTACTTTCAATTCCTGTGAACAAAAATGTAATTATTTTGTAAATAGGTCATAGTGTGCAACAACTAGTTAGACAATATTTAATAAAAGTAGATTACACACAAAATTGCTAACTCATCTAGCGCTCAAATATCTCAGTAGATGCAAATGTACGAACCCAGATTTAACTAACTGTAAAAGTACCTTTTTTTTTTAAATATAAAATAGTATAAGTCATCACCAAAAGAAAATAGCTAACAATTTGCTGTCAACTCACTTGGATCGGGAAATACTGCATTGCAGCACAGCATTTGTTAGCACCATCTCAAGAGTTACGTCTTTTAAAAAGTGTTCAATAGGAAATGGGAGAGAGGGTGTGAAGAGGAAGATGAATAAGTGAAGAAACAGAAGGGAAACCTATTCATAAGCCCGCCCTAAACCTTCTTGAGACAAAGTGACGATCCATTGAAGGACGAACGCTTTCAAGACGTGGTCTCGCTTGCTTTTAATCGTAAGGAGGCTCAAAAAGTTAATGTTATAATTAGTATTATACCTTATGGTATTATTTCAAATTCATAATTAAATAAACTGAGACTATATTATTTTGATGTTCCCCCGCGATGGACGAATGGTTTAGGAAGTTAGACGCCCATAAGGAGGAGGCGTTGTACACATGTTATTTTACACCTTTATCTCCACGCGGTTAAGGGTGTATTTTCATTAAAATACTATGTAAACCTCTTTTTATGTGTTGTTAATAACCCTTGGGCTAACACTACAAATACCTTTTTTTTAAATTCACTGCACTTTAATTCTTGTTCAGACTATGTGTGTATGTGTGTGTGTATATATATATATATATATATTAAATATAGTAGCACCGCGTCTAACTACCCGTTCGGGCTATACGCTTATTTACTAATTATGTTAATTGTTTTAGGATTGGGAAAATTATATTTATAGGAAGTGTACCAGCATTTGCGTGGAAGGAGAGTGGAAAACTATTTTGAAAAATACCCCCCTCAGTACATCCTACAGAGATTCGAAACTCGTTCTTCCCGTCATCGGTAGTCTAGTCTACTGCGACGAGAATAACGCCTTAAGCCATGTGGACACCGAAGCTAGTAGTAGACTCGTTTATAATATCCGGGTGTATTAATAGATCAAATACGATATTAGTTTGGACATTGGATGAATTTTTCTTAGCATCATCTATATATATACACGCCTCCTTGGCTATATCTTCGTCTTCAAAAGATCTCCCCCTCAATCTACTAGTATTTGATCGATTCTTTTATCCCATTTTTCCTTTCACGACCCTTTTGTCTCACTCTCTATTCATGCGACCGTGGCAAAGATGGAACGGACGGGTCGCTTTGTCATGTGAAGATAAAAAAAAAAAATCTCTAAAAGCTATTTGTTCATGGGCTCCTTTTTCTTCTCTTCTTGACGTGACTCAAGAACATTATAAATGGTGTTCATGCATGTTCGGAACATGAGATGGAAGAAAAGGTAGCAAACAGTAGCTTACTCAACTTTTTTTTTTCACCTGTATCGGGTTGATACGTGGTTGATCACCCCTTTGGGTCTAAGTTCTTGGCTACAGATCCAGAGGTTCTGGGTTCAATCCTTTCGGAAGCTTCCAGAATTTTTCTGTGAAGCTGTGGATCTAGAACGGGGTCAAATCAGCCTCGTAAGATGAAATGAGCAGCTACTTGAATAAAGAAGTAACGTCTCCGGTCTAGAAACTGAGATTAATGGCTAGAGGGTTCACTGTGCTGACCACATGACACCCTCTATATGCATAATTTGGCCCTACCATCACTAATGGCGGTAGCCTCTCGGTCGGTATAGTTCGCTTGCGAGCTCACAACTTGGAGTTACTATTTTTTATCTGTTGGCACGTACCAAATTTGTCGGGAAATGTATTTCCACATACCTTCCAGGGTTCTTTTAGATAACACAATCGACATGGGACCGGAGGCTTTAATTCCCCTCCGTAAGGAAGTTGTGCTGCGAATTTTTATCCCAAGAAAAATCCGTCGACCCCGACTGGGCTTGAACCCACGAACATCGGGTCCTGAGGCGAGAACTTGACCCCAAGACCATCCGAGCTCGACACTGCCTAAATGAATATGTATAAAACATGTATTTTAATGTATGTGTGTCTAGAAATTATCAGAAATATAATTGTGATTAGATGTATTTATTTTGTCAAGTGTACCAACACATGAGCTATGAGCGCTCCAACTTGATGTGGCCTTTACTGGAACTACAGTTGTTGTTTTTTTTTGGTCACGTGTAAACATTCTCTCCCACTCGTTCTGAACAAGAGAAATCCTTTAATCGCAATAATACATTTGAATGTTTTTTATTTACTTTTTACGTACATTAATTTACAAAAAAAAAAAGAATGCCTGTATAATCCCTACCGGAGAACAACTTAAAAAAAAATTAATTAGGCTTATGATAGGGTTTCCGAATGAACTTTAATACAGTGTGTAGATGATTATTATCAAGAGCTAGTTTTATTAAATAAAGCTTTCAAAAAATGTAATATCTCTGGAAGTGTCTAATGATTTTAATGGTTGCGTGAGTAAATTAATGAATTTAAATTTATAACTAGATTTAATTTATTTACAAATTGAATAAATTACCGTATTTAAATTAAATTAGATAGCTATTTAAAAATTACTATTTTAAAAACATATTCATAATAAAGATCAAACATAGTAGCCTGATGTAAAAGGAGGGGGTCATTTCACTAAAGTTTGGTTTTCAAATAACTTCCTTCCGAACTACAGCATGGGTAATTCATAGAATCATCCAGCTAGATATAAAATTTCATAAGATTAAACAGGCAAAAAGTATTCTGAATACTCAAATAAAAATATTGCATCTTAGTCCTGTCTATTGGTTGGTAAAAATTAACTGGAATACATTTAATTCCTCTCTATTTAAGGAAGCTTTCAACAAAAAGAGGTTACTGCTAACCAGAAAGATGAATTTGGAACTGAGGAATAAACTGATGAAATTATACCTTTGGAACATCGCACTGTATGGAACAGAGACTTAGACTCTTAGTAAGATGGGAAAGAAATACTTGGAGAGCTGTGAGATGTGGTGCTAGAGAAGATTTGAGAAGATCAGATGGACAGATAGGGTGACAAATGAAGAAGTTCTAAGAAGAGTGGGTGAGAAGATCAGATGGACAGATAGGGTGGCAAATGAAGAAGTCCTAAGAAGAGTGGGTGAGAAGATCAGATGGACAGATAGGGTGCAAATGAAGAAGTCCTAAGAAGAGTGGGTGAGAAGATCAGATGGACAGATAGGGTGGGCAAATGAGGGGAGATCCTAAGAAGAGTGGGTGAGAAGATCGATGGACAGATAGGGTGACAAATGAGGGGAGTCCTAAGAAGAGTGGGTGAGAAGATCAGATGGACAGATAGGGTGGCAAATGAAGAAGTCCTAAGAAGAGTGGGTGAGAAGATCAGATGGACAGATAGGGTGAAAATGAAGAAGTCCTAAGAAGAGTGGGTGAGAAGATCAGATGGACAGATAGGGTGACAAATGAATAAGTCCTAAGAAGAGTGGGTGAGAAGATCAGATGGACAGATAGGGTGACAAATGAAGAAGTCCTAAGAAGAGTGGGTGAGAAGATCAGATGGACAGGTAGGGTGGCAAATGAAGAAGTCCTAAGAAGAGTGGGTGAGAAGATCAGATGGACAGATAGGGTGGCAAATGAAGAAGTCCTAAGAAGAGTGGGTGAGAAGATCAGATGGACAGATAGGGTGACAAATGAATAAGTCCTAAGAAGAGTGGGTGAGAAGATCAGATGGACAGATAGGGTGACAAATGAAGAAGTCCTAAGAAGAGTGGGTGAGAAAAAGAACCATTTTAGATATGACTCTTCGATGCAAAGAAAACTGTATCAAACACATCCTTAGAAGGAACTGTCTTCTGCACGGCGTCATAGAAGGAAAGGTTCAAACATTAGCTGACTCTAAGGAAAGAAGAACATTCTGGGAATTAAGGAGTAGGAAGAGGACGGGGTGCATTGGCGGTCTAAGCTCACTGAAAAAAAAGAAGAAAGGAATGGATCTGTCGTAAGACAGAACACCTAATAATAATAATAGTTTAATTTGATAAAATACGGTCGCCCTTATTTTTGATCCAAACTCCCTCTTTAGCTTGCTTTATTTTATAAATAATATTCCCTTTAATACTCGTACTTGTAGAATAAACCATTTCGCTAACTCTATATCAGAACGAGCAAATGCAAATGACGGCAAATGACGCCCCAAATCAAACCATTGTCCTTTCACCCCAGGGAAAGAAATGGCAGAAGATCTGGTTCATTTCCTCTTCCAAATCCTTGTCTACTAGGGCGAGGAAATAGGGGAAGGGGGTATGAGCTTCGGGACCATTAACTTAATTGGAACCATAATTCCTTGCGGCGATAAACCTGAAAGTTGGACTGCGAACGCGTCCCCTTTCTCTCCTAAAGTTGATCGACTCTCATTCAATAACCGCAGCATCGGAGAACAAAGGCTCTTCCACAACAGATCCAAACTGGGTTATATTAATATTCGCTTTCTCAGCTTCATTAAATGAAACTCACTAAATTAAGAGCCATCCCTATTCCCAGTCAGTGAAACACATTGAATTATAAGTCACGTCACCAAGTTTCTTCTGGAAGTTATGCAACACCCCGATGTTAAAAAAATAAAATATATACCTATTTGTAGTAGATGGATAAACGGAATAATTCTTCCTGCGCATATTAGGGTTGGGTTGAAGGGAATACAAGTTAAGGGAAATGTTTTTATAGCAGAACTTTTTTTGGTCAAAATAAATCAAGTATTTCTCCATTATAAACATAAAATTTAATTTCTTCCCACGGTGATATCAACAGTTGATGAATATCTGTCATGAGCATTAGTGACCTCGAATGAGGATCATTTTAAATTAAAAGAAAAAGTTCTTACTAAATTCTAGGAAACCCTCAACAGATATTCAAGAACTCTTTAATCTACGCGAAGAAAATTAAACTTCATGTTTCTTCTGGATAATTATTTGATTTATTTTGACCAAAAACAAATTTGATATAAAAACCGCCCTTAGCACGCCTCCCCTTCCACTCCATCTTATATACGTCCAAAACATAATTATGTTTATTGAGTATTTTAATTATTATTATTATTATTATTATTATTAACACCGCGTCTTACTACCCGTTCGGGTTATACGCACTTACGCTAATGTGTAATGGTGGGTGATTGTGAGATTAAGTGAAGGACCTACAGTTTAACGTGGAATCCGAACCACGGTGGTGGCCTGGCATTCCCCACATTAACAAGATGTCTTGTCAGAGGTGAAGGAAGGGTTTGGCAATCAGATACATCTGTGCCGGGACCGAGGATTGAACTCCGGCCGCCGGCACAGAAGTCTGACACCTTACCCCTAGACCACCAGGTCACCTTTATTGAGTAGGAATGATAAAGATAGCGCTTATGGAAGATGAGAAAGATAGAATTTGAAGGAAATGTATCCATATTTACGTTGAGATAGAGTGTGAAGTCATTTAGTAAAAAAAGCTAGGATTCTAGACCTGACATCCCCGTCAACGACAAACCAACTAGATGAGCCTTACATTAAGTCATCGTGCCCACCGATTCATCTAAATATTTAATAATAGCAATATAGTATGTTTTTTAAACGTGGATACACACACACATACACACTTGCACTAAAATCACAGTAATTTTCCTTGTCTCTAGTCAATATCGTCGAAACGTTGAGCTTGCGTGTCTGACTAACCACCTTTGAAAAACTCTGGTTCGAATCCCAGCCATGTTAGATTTATATCTCAACGTAATACCTACGAAAGCAGGTGATATTCAAGTGATTAGGAGTGGTCCTAAATGCTAAAATCCCCGTACGCGCTTAGTATCAATAAAAACAAAAAACTACATTTTTCCAATAGACAATCTTTCAACTATAGCCGGAAAACAAATAGTAGAAATTCTCGGGGTATAAATTAAACAAGTGAAGAATGCTTATATTTAGTAAAAGTTAATTACTAAAAACCATTAATATGGTACGATTCCTCATATTTTAAATTTAACTCGTATTCCTAGAAATTATTTCCTACTTGTTTGATATGTTTAAAATGCTCATAAACGTGCAGTACATTACTAGGATTTGACTCAACTAAATCGAGGTTTTATTCTTTCCGTCCTCTTAAAATAAAACGGACGGAAGTTTTATTGGATGTTCAACCCCTTGAGACAGTAAAAACAACAAAGTCCCTCGGAGACAGGGGATTAATCTAACTTACGACCGCGTGGTGTTTTATTTGTGTTTGAGGGTTGAAATATGAGCTTTGTTCGTCTTAGAGAAACATCTTGGATGTTGTTTTCAACTTGATTTAGTTATGTCTAATTAAGTAGTAACTTTGGAAGATCTCATCTTATTTTAAAAGTAGCAATTATATTTTATAAAATATACTTGGGGCTGTCAGGATTGGCTATATTTCGTTTCTTTCTCTCTACAATACGTTAATAACTCGAGGCGTGAAATCTAAACCTGACAAACGCTACTCTTCTAGCACTAAAGTTTTGCAGATTGCATCCAGCTGTTTTTTTAGGAGAGCTATTAGAAAATAGCGTTTATCGTTAAGATATATTATACATGACTTTACTACCACAACTTTTTTTTTTACACAGCATCTTACTCCCCGTTTGGGTTATGCGCTTATATAATAATCACACAAATGGTTTTAGGGATTTGTAAAGTTATATTTAGAAGAAGTGCACTCTAATTTGCTTGGATTGAAAGTGGAAAACCATTTCTGGGGAAATCCCCCCCATTCCACCCAACCAAAATTCGAACCTCGATCTCCATCATCGGCAGTCAAGTCTACTGCGAGAGTAGCGTATTATACCAGGTTTTAAGAGATATTATCACTGACTATTGTATGCCAGGGATACATATTAATGCCACATTTTTAATACAGCCGTTCATTGAATTTATATCACGATTCTATTATTTAGTATAATAACTAAAAGATTATTTTAAAATTTAAAATGTGTAGTTGCGTTTGGGACTGAAATTCTTAGATCATCGTTTTGAGAGCTGCATTAAACTGAAAAGTTTTCAGATTTGACAAACAACATAAACGAAATATTTGTTAAAAAAAATGATTAAAATAAAGTTATTGATATACATTATACGATTGTAAAAATAATTTTCCTATACATATAATAGTATTTCCATTAATACTTTTAAACGTTTACTAACATTATTGATATTATTATTATTACCATGCAGTTTTAATTATTTTAGTACTTAGATATTGTTTTTCATGTCCATTTTTCACGTAACAAAACTTACAGTCAATAAAAGAGTTTTTGTAACAAAAGTATGCATGTGTGATGTGTTTATATAGCCCTACAAGTAAACGAACCACAGACCATCACGAATACAATGTATGTGGCGTACTAGATATTCTCAACAGTTTAAATAGTTGGTGATGTATCATGGTGATATTACATTATGTATGTTCTTGACCACGGTTTGTCGACCGGCCTCGTTATAATAACTATGAAGTAAGCAGAGACCGTTAATAACGACCGCCCTACTGTATGTTACTTACTGGCTGCGTAAGCTAATTGACTCCGTAATTAGCATGTTCATTCATTATTTACAAGCTAAGCCATAAAGAGTACCTAGCTTAAAAGTCTCGTGTGTAATGGAGATTATAAATTACCACTGTTCAGTTAATAACACAACAAAAGTTTGGAGAAGATTTGTTCAGCACAGGCCACCCTCAAACAAACCCCTTTTAATTTTTAATTGTAATCCTATATTAATGAACAATAGAATGAACTTAAACATATTTAAATTGTATATTAAAGTAACGAAATTCAGTTATATATCAAATTCCAGTTTAAGAAAAATTGTTAACATTATAATAGTTAAAATATTTATTATAATTTATTATAATTTATTATAATATTTTATGTTACAAATTATGTTTTATTTCAGATAAGATTTGTCAAACGGTATTGTTTTACGAAAGATGACTTATAAAAGAAAATCCGTGTTTGATTATGTTACTTTAAACAAATTCTGTCAGATGATGTAAAATGGTGGTGTGATACGCATGATTTTATGTATTTGACCTCGGTGGTCTTGAGGTAAAGTCCTCGCCTCAAGACCCTATGTTCGTGGGTTCAATCCCAGCTGGAATTGAGTGATAAAAATCAGTAGCACAACTTCCTTTTGAGTGGATGTAAGCCCGTCAGTCCCATATTGGTTGTGACATGTAAAAGAACCCTGGAAGGTATGTGGAAATACATTTTCTGGCAATATTGGTAGGTCATTTCACTATCGCTCATAGAAATTCTCATGTTCTGATATAATCAGTTGGTTCAGAAAGTGCACGTTAAATACCTCAAATAAATAAATAATACGTTTTTTATGTGCCAGATATTTGTTACAAACTTTGTTACTATCCAGATTAAATGATTCAGACAGCGTTATATTAAAAATTAATCATACTATTTGCCAGATTAATTGTCAAACAGTGCTAGGTTATAAATTGTATATAATCTTCCAGATGGTGTTATGTTCTACGAATTATTGTATCCGCCAGTTTATGTATTTGTGTCAAGTGTCACGTGCTGTTGAGTCAGACTCACCTCTGGTCCGACATCTGTGGCATTAGCGCTGGAGACAAACTCTCTGAGAAATCCGTCCAGCTCTGTTCCTTCTATATATCCGTTACCTGAAACACAGACCAGACAAACAACTGTACAAACAAACAAACAAACTTATCCAAACATCGTGAACAGGGTTGGTTGTTACATCTTTGTAGGCTCGTAACATTCCTCTCGGCCAAAACTTGAGTTTTGTGTTCAGATCTTGTTTAAGGATTCGAAGTGTACATCTCGTAGACAATATTTTACATTCGTTACTGTTTCAAACCTTTGGTCTGGGTCAGTTTTTTTAAATTCAAGCCATATATTTTCTATTGCTAGCTTCTAACTTTAGACCAGAACAGGCTCAGCTTCCAGTGCCCGATTAACCCACATTTCACCAATTATAGATTTTTTTTTTACTATGCCGGGAATCGAAACTTGAACCTTTAGCTCAGTAGACAGACACGCTACCGACTTAGCTAAGGTGTCGGATATCTCGTAGACAATATATGAGGTTAAGGGTTAACTACAATCAAGGGATATTAAGAAATTGTGAGGTTCCATGGTTAAAACATACTTAATGGCTATAAGCGCTTTAAATGGCAGAGAAAGGAACGCGAGAAAAGAGCAGTGTTTTTACAGTTTTTATAACAAACCTTTTTATATTTTAGCCAAAATAAATAAAATATTTCTCTACTAAAAACACACACACGGTGATATCAACAATTCTTGAATATCTGTCGAGGGTTTCCTGGAACCTAATAACAACCTTTTCTCTTCATTTAAAAAGTGTCTCATCTAATGCCGTTATGCTCATGACAGATATTCAAAAACTGTTGATATTAGCATTTGCAGACTACTTAACTCTATGTTGATACTGAAGAAACATTTGATTTATTTTGGTCAAAAAGTATGTAATGCTATAAAATCTGTAAAATTACTCGCGCTCCCTTCTGCCACACCTTAAGTCACCTGAATAATTTAAACCTACTTCTGCTACCTGGTAATCTGTGTTCGGGGTACACACTAGAGACACTCACAGTGCTATAGCATTTACGGTCGCGGAAAATCTACAAGGTTCTACTAAAAACAATTTTGTTTTCTTATGATTTTTAAATAAAAATCTAATTATATAATAAACAAATTATATGTTTAAATAGTAAGCAGTAAACATTTGATGGCGTTCAGATCCTTCCTTTGTTAATTTAGTTTGTAAGTCTTGTGATCATACAATTGTGAGTTTATAAACTGCAAATTATCAAAGAAATTTAAAAAAAAAAACATTTATTTTAATATTGATAGTAAGAAATATATATTTTAATTTTCTTACTAATATATGAGTCGGTAGACGCATGAGTTATGGTTTTACACTCTCCCTCCACACAGATTCGGGTACACTTCCACTAAATTCAACCTTCCTCATCCCTAAAACGTTAGCCTAATATATATGCGTATAGCCCAGAAGGGTAGTAAGACGCGGTGGCAAATAAATTCTTATTCCTTGTAAATTTAGAAGGTTTGTTATTATTAGCACCGCGTCTTACTACACCGTTCGGGTTATACGCACTTACGCTAATGTGTAATGGTAGGGTGATTGTGAGATGAAATGGAGGACCTACAGTTTAACGAGGAAACCGAACCACGGTGGAGGCCTTGTCAGAGGTGAAGGAAGGGTTTGGCAATCAGATAAATCTGTGCCGGGACTAAGGATTGAACCCCGGCCCCCCAGCACAGAAGTCTGACCCCTTACCCCTAGACTACCAGGTCACCCTTTAGAAGGTTGATTATGATTATCATCTTGATTTTTTCTTTGTTCGCAGGGCAAATGGGAATCTTTCCGTAAACACATACTCGCCCCTCCAAATTAAACGTTGACCTCATTCGAGTGAAAAGAAGTACTATTTTCTTTGTTGCTAAGTTTTCTCTATGCGTGCCACAATTTATCGCGAAAGAACGCCACCGTTGTATTTCACGCGTCCCGTGGGGAACGTTGGGTGGTGAAAGCAGAACTGTGGTAAGCCTTCCTCTCCCAGGTCTTATACTCCCTTGTAAACTAATAAAATAAAATTAGGGGTGTTGCGAAGCGAGGTCGGTGCGAAGCTTGAAACATGGGGGAAAAAAAGTCAAGATGATTTTTTTAATTTTTACTTTCTCACTATCTACAGATATAGAAAGTAATTGTGATCGTAAAGAAAAAAAAATGAAAATCTAGATTTTGATGAAACCCGACGTTTCAGGACCCCCACCCCCCAAATCAAAAATTGGTTTTTGAATTTCCGTCTGTCTGTACCCCAACTAGAGCCTAAACTATTTTACGATCGGGCTAAAACTTGGTATCTAGGGTTTTTAAGGGTTGCTCCGAGGGGTTTTTTTGGGAAATTTGGGTGTCTAACCCCAAAATTAAAGGGAGTTTAATGTAGGGAAAAAAGAGAAGAAATTGGTATTTTATCAAAATCAGTTTAAGGATTTGATTAAATTTCTTTCTAAACATTTATAAATTTCCAAACAAAATTGATACTTACCCTCAATATTTCGGCAAAATGATTTAAGGCTCCGTCGATCCCATAAATTATCTTTTTTTTTTATCATATCTCCTAAACTATTTGAGATATGAAATTACTTGTCATTACAAATATGTAGATCTATTTATAATACAAATATTTATTCGAAGCATAATTTTTAAAAACAATAACTTTTAAGCTATACGCAAATATTTATATTTTTTAAATTTACGAACACAAAAGATAAGTATTGCGACCTTAAAAAAATCTAACCTGAAATGTTGATGGATGTCGACGATCTCCCCCAAATAAAAAGGGTTTTGATGCCGTTTCGGGCCTTTTAAAAATTAAAATAAGATTTTTTTAAAACGGAAAAAGAAAAAAAAAGATTTTTCAAAATGGTTCAACGTTTTTTTAAAAATTTGTTCAGGGTTTTTAAAAATTTAAATAAATTGGGTTTTTAATTTTCCCCTAAAAAGAAAATTTAGGGTATTTAAAAAGTAAATTTTCCTATCCCCAATATTTGGTACAAATAACTTTTCTTTCAAAAATTTTAAATTAAAAATAAAAAAATTTTAAGTTTATTATTTTTTAAACCCCGGCCCCTTTTCCCTTGGGTTATACCATTAGAAGTGAAATGGTTTTGGGTGTTGTGAGTTTAAATGGAGGGCCCACTTTAAAGGGAACCCAACCCGGTGGGGCCCCTTCCCCACTTCACAAGATGTTTGTCAGGGGAAGGGGGTTTTTGGTAATCGTAAATTTGTCCCGGGAACCCAGGATTGCCCCCCGGCCCCCCCAAAGGGGTCCGACCCACCCTGACCCCAGGTCACCCCAATTTGAAAAATTTTTTTAAATCCCAATTTTTGTGAGTTTTAAAGCGGGTTAAAGAGTTCATTACTTAATTTTTTAATGCAATAATTCCCCTAATTTCCCAATGGATTTTTTTTAAAATATAAGTAAGTTCAAAAAAAGGGTTTGTTTTTTTTTCCAAAAAACTTTTTAAAAAAAAAAGGGTTTTGTACAAAAAAAATGATCTATATTTTTTTTTAGACTCAATAGTAAACATTTTATTTGTTTTGGGTAAAATTTTTAAACGAAAATTTTTTTTTTTAATAGAAAATGCGTTGGCCTGAAGATGTGCAACCCCTTTAAAAAATGTAAAATTTTTTTAAACCCGGGAAGTAATTTTAAATTCAAAAGGTTGCCCCCTTGGGTGCCCCCAAATTATTTATTTTTTTTTATCGGTCCCAAACATAAAAAATGGGAAATTAGTTCTTTAAAAAAAAAATTATAAAATTTTAAAAAACCATGACTCAAAAAATTTTTACATAGTTTAGTTTGGGTTTGCTAGGGGTTATATTATTTCGTTCCCATTTTTTACAAATTTTGTTAAAGAAAATTATCCCCTTTTTTAAAACAATAGAGGGGAAAAAAGTCCGTTCGGGGGTTCCTTAAAAAATTTATTTGTCTTTTTTTTGAGGTATTTAACGTGCACACCCTTGAACCGGAATAAATTTATATCAGTACACGGGGAATTTTTATATGAGCGAGAGCGAAAGGGCCCCTCCCAATTTTTTTCGGGAAAAGGTAGTTTGGGCCATCCCTTTCCCCGGGTTCTTTTAAAATTTTCATAAATTGTCAGGGAGAAGTTTTTAATTTTCCCTTTTCCTAAAAAAAGTTGTTTTTTACGGTTTTCTTATCGCCCAAAACCTCGCTGCCTCTAGAACTTTTGGGTTCCTAAAATTGGCGAACATTAACCCAAGATCAACGAGGTTGACAATATTCAAGAGTTTTAATATGTTAAAAAAAATATCATATTAGTAAAGTTTTTTAAAAAAATTTTTTAAAAAAATAAAAAATTTTTAAAAATTAAGGAGAATAGAAATTTTGCCCCGGGAGGGAAAAAAATTTAATTGTTTGGGTTTGTAGTGTGACGCCCAATTCCGTACACAACCCAGTGCATTAAAACCCCCAAAAAGCTTAGGGGAAAAAAAAAATTAAATTTTTTAAAAAATTGGGTTTCCTTTTTGGAAAATTAAAAAATAAATAAAATTTAAAAATCAATAAGGGCCTGTTTAAAACGCCTTTTTCTAAAATTTTTAAAAAAAATTTTTTTGTGGTTTTTCTTTTTTTAAAATAAAAATTTTTGTTGTGTGGTTTTAAGTGACGAAAAGAAATGAATAATCAAATTCTTAAAAAGGTGGGGGGATGGTTTTTTTAAATTTTTAAACAATGGATTTTTTTTTTCCTTCAAAATATTTAGGGGTGCAAAGGTTATTGTGGTCGTGGGTTTAAAAGGATTTTTTGCCTTTCAACTTGGGACATTTCCAAACTTCTCAACTCTTAAAAAATATGAAGCTTAATGCCATCCCCCTCCAGATAAATTTAAAGGCGGGGAAAGATGTTTGGTTTAGTGTCGGGCCCATTTGGGTAGATATGGTTTTTTCAAAAATTGGGTTACAATTTGGGGCACTTTTTAAAAAAACCCCCAATTTTTTATTAGTCTAATTAGGGGTCACCCTTATCGGTGTACACTGGGATATAAAAAAAATTCTCATCCCCATAAATCAATTTGGTAATTTATGGTTTGAAAACATGAGGGTGGGGGGGTTTTAAAACCCCGAGGGGGAGTGTATTTATGGTTTTTTTTTCTGAAAGGATTACCTTCCCCCTCAACGCCAATTTTAGATATATTTTTAAAAAGTCCTCCTTTTTACCCTTTCCTCATTGTGTTTTTAAAATGCGTGTACCCAAATTTTGGTCCCAACATGGCCTAAAGCGTTACTCTCGCGTAGACTAGAATGCTGATGATCAAAATGATCAGATGACGAATCTCGGTCGTTTTTTACTAAAATTTGGTTTTTTTTTACAAAAGGGTTTTTCCCCAAACCCCCCCCTTTCCCGCAAATTAGGGAAACCCCTCCTCACAAAAAAAAATCCTTGCTAATTTTTCAAAAAAACTTTGGGTTTTTGTACAAAAGTTATACCCTTTGACAGTTAATTTTCCCATTTACAAAAAAAAGCGTGTACCCAAAAAATAAAAAAAAATTTGCGAGCCCCTTAAAAACAAAGGATCTTAATATTAAATACCAATTGGGTAAAAGGGCCCATCGCCCTTTTTTCCCCATTCAAAATGTTTTTAGTTTTTTGTTTCTTTTTTTTAAAATTTAACCCTGTCATTGAATGATTTAAATTTTTTTTAATTTATGTTTTTTTGCTTTTCCAAAGATTTTTTTAGCTATAAAAAATTTTAACTATGAAAAACGAAAGTTTAAACATTTTATTTTAAAAATATATTTCAAATTTATAGTAAAAAAATAACTTAAAAGGGGGACGAATATTTTTTTTTTTAAAATTTTTATTAAAAAATTTTTTTAATATGTTTGTGTAAAATTTTTCACAAAAAAATTTTTAAAGTGAGATTTTTTAATGTTTTATTTGAAAAATTTTGTACTTTTTGGGATATAAGTGGTAAAAGTAAAATTTTTGCCTTACTAAATTTTAAAAAGTTGCACATAACCCCCCTTTTTTTAACATTTTATTAATTTAAAAAATTTGTTAATATTTTTATAACTGTAGGTTTTTAATTTTTTTTTTTTATAGCTACTATTTTTCCCATAGTTTTTATTTTTATTTTTTATTATTATTATTAGCACCGCGCCCTTACTACCGTTCGGGTTTTTAAAAGCCCCTTAAACGTTAAAGGTGTAATGGTAGGGTGTTTGGGTTGATGAAATAAAGGCCCTTTAAAGTTTAACGTGGGAACCCAAAACCCGGTGGCGACCTGGCATTCCCCACTTTCCCAAAAGTTTATTTGTCAGAGGTGTGGGAAAGGGTTTTTGGGAAAAATTCAGATAAAATCTTTTGGGGGAAACCCGGGACAAACCCCCGGGCCCGCCGCTTAGAAGTCTGACACCTTTCCCCCTAGACCCCAGGTCACCCCCCCCCCCCTTAGAGCGTTTACATAAAAACCCGGGTTTAAAATAATACCGTGTTTAAAAATTCAAAATAAAATTATTGTGGAAAAAATAAGCCTACTTTGGAAAATTTCTTTACAATATTTTCAAGGGGTCTTGCCCCAAAGAGTGTGAAAAACCCCCCTTGAAGTTTTTTCGATAGTGGGGGTTTTAAACAAAAAAACATTTTTATATTTTCGCGTTTTACGCCCAGCCCTTTACGAAATTTTTAGAGAGGGGAAAAGGGTTTCCTTTAAAAAAATCTATCAAATCCCAATGGTTCAGCTTTTTCCCAAATTTTAAAAATTTGTTACTTTAAAAATTTTTTTAATTTGTAAAACAAAAAGAAGAAAAACCTAAAAGTTTTGTTTTTTTTGTCTTAAAAAATAAAATGAAACCCGCAGTTTTTAGGGTTTCAATCCCTGTTTTAGAGAAAAAAAAAAAGGGTTAAACTCTTGATTAAATGATTTATATTTCGGGATTTTTGGGGTTTTTTTTTAAATTTTTTAAATTTTTATTATTTTTATTATTATTTATTATTTTTTAATTATTAATAAAAAATTAAAAAAAAACTTAAAAATATATTTTAATGGCAGAGTGTAAAATATATATATATATTTTTTAAAAATTCTTTTCTTAATTGTTGGAATGTTTAGAGTGCATCAAATCGTTTTTGGTTGTTTTGTTTTTGTTTTAGAAAATTAGCGAAAATTTTAAAAATTTCAAAAAAAAGTGGCCCTGATCCAAAAATATTGTCTCATGGGCCCAAAATAAAAAAAGAAAGGGTACATTACTTACAATTTTTTTTTTTAAAACTTAAGTGTAATTTTTTTTTCAAATTTCTCTTTCTCCCCGGGAAAAACTTTAGAAAAAAGTAATTGGGTTGTTAGTAAAAAAATAAAAAAAACTCAATATTTTAAATTAAAATGTGACGTTTCATAAACCCCCTGAAGCCAAAAAAGGGGTTTTTTTTTCCAATGTCGTCTATCTGAATTTTGAGTTAGACCCAAAAATTTCTTTACCGTTTTGGCCTAATTCCTTGGTACGGGGGTTTTAAACTTTAAGGTTACTCCAAGGGGGTTTTTTTGGAATTATAATTCTAACCCAAAAATTTAAGGGTAGTTTTGAGGGAAAAAAAGAAAATAAATATATTTCCCCAAAAATTTTTACTTAGTGATTTTGATTAAATTTTATATCTGGGTTTTATTTTTATTATTTATAAACAAGAAAAAAATTTCCCAAATTTTTCTGATGAAAATTACTTTAAGGGGAATTTACATGGGGGATATTTTAAATTTTCATATTTTTCGAAAAATTATTCGAGATGGGAAAATTTTATTTTTTTATTATTTTTTAGAAACCGGTTTCTTTTTAAAACCCGTTGGGTTATGCATTACGCAAATTGTGTAATAGTAGGGTAAATTGTGAGATGAAATGGTGGAAACCTACAGTTTAACTTTGGAAATCCAAAACCAGGGTTTGGAGGCCTGGCTTTCCCCGTTCAAAGATGTTTGCAGGGGGTGATGGAAAGGGTTTGGGAAAAAATCAGAAAAAATTGTCCCCGGGCCCGAGGATCGAACCCCGGCGCCAGCACAGAAGTCCCCCTTTGCCCACCGGGCCCCCCCCAATATTTGCTTTTTAATAGGGGGAAATTTACTTAGGCGTTTTGAATTTTTTTTTTTGGCCCCATGTTTTAATATCCGTTTGGGTTTTTAATTATGTAAAAATTACGCTATTTGGTTTTTTATGAATTAAGAAGGTTTATTTTTTTTTAAGTGTCCCCGCATTTACGTGGAAGGATTTAAAAACCCTTTTTGGGAAAAAAAAAATACCCCAGTACCCCCAATGAGTTTTCTAACCTAAATTTTTCCTTTCTTTTGCATTTGGGGCTATTGCGAGAGTGGGCGTTTTTGGGACAGGGCACCCACCAAAATTTTGGGTTTTAAAAATTTTCGTTTCCCTTTTTCCCCTTTAATTTTTAAAAGTTTTTTTTTGTCAAAATTTTTTTTTTATCTACATGCATTTTATAACAATTCGGGTATCCGTTATTTTAACCCTTTTTTTAAAACGGGAATTTAAATTTCTTCTAATAATGTTTTCCGGTGTTTCTAGCAAACCTTTTTCCTATTTATAAAACAAAATAAAGCTTTTTTCACGTGCCCAATAGTTTCAAAAAAGAAGGGAAACCCTTTATTTCAAGGATTATTTTATCAATGGTTCACAAATTTTTCATTTTGGAAGCCCCCAAATTTTTATAGTATATTTACGTTCCCCGGCAAAAGGGAAAGGAATTTTTTAAAATTTACAGTTTTTCCCGGATATAACAAAAAAATGGTTGAGGTTTTTTAAAAAAAAGGTTTTAAAGCTGTAAATTCACACAAAAGTCCCCAAAAGTCTAAAAACCTACTTAAGTTTTTACTCACATCCCATGTTTTGGAAAAGAAAGAGAGTAGATTTGCGGGTTTTTCGCAAAGAAAGGGTGCTCGTATTTGCCTCAGAGGTAAAGTTTTTAAAAAGTTTTTTTAAAAAAAAAATAATTTTTCCGAGCCCAAATTTAAAACCCAAACCCTCATAAAACATAAAAAAATGCAGTTTATTTTTTGGGTTGGTTGATAGTAATAAAAGTTAAAGGAGCTTTAAATTTTGCTTTTTTAAAAAAATGGAAAAAAATTAAAGGGAATTTCTCCATTTAAAAAAACATATTTTAAATTTAAAACCTCGAATCAAGCTTAAATACCCGTAAAGGGTTTGTCCGGGAAATTTTTTAATGACAATTTTTTTCTCTTAATTTAAAAAATGTATATTTAATGTGCTATTCTCATGACAGAAAATTCAAAAAAAAGCCATGTAAAGGGAAAATTTTAAAAACTCTATCTTTGTTTTTTTATAAAAGCAATATTTGATTTATTTTTGGAAAAAAAAATCTTTTTCCCCCTACGAAAACTGAAAAAAAACAGGCCCTTTTCTAGAAATCACCAAATTATCCTCCCTTTTAAAGGGGAAACAATCAAAATTTTTTGGGTTCAAAAGAAGTTAAAACCCCAAAAAAAAATTTGTTCAAACGTGGGTCTTTGTTGAGTCGGCTGGGGAGGAGGGGGAGGAATGGGAGGTTCAAAGGTCCCCGGTGGGGTGTAAATTTGGGGTTTTTTTTCCTAAATGGTTTTCTACTCTCCCTCCACCCCAAAATGGGGGGTTTACTTTCCTCTAATTTAACCTTCCCAATTCCTTTCCTTTTCTTTAATTGTACTTAAAGGTTTAAAAGGGAAAACGGGTTTAGTAAAAACCCCCGATGTTTAAATTTTTTTTGTTCCAGAAAATTCGAGCGCCCCAAATTTTTTTGGGCCCCCAATTTTAAACCCAAGGTTTTAATCTTAAAAACTATTAAAAAAAGATTAAATTAAATTTATATTTTTTTTTCTTTTTTTTTCCCCATTTCCCCAGAAAATTTTTTTTTTAAATTAAAAAAAGAGTTAAAAGTGAACATTTTTTTGGGATATTTTTCATAATTAAACTCCTTTTATAAAAAAACAAATCATGAAAGTACCCGGCTTTTTTAAAAACCTTTTTTCCCCCAAGGGAGTTTGGGGTTTACTTTTTCCTTTAAATTTTTTCCCTTTCACCCCATTAAATTTTAAACTTAGATACCCCTTGAACATTAGTAACAAGAGTCGAACAAACAACAAAAAAATAAAAAAAATGCGCCCCCAATTTTAAGAGCTCAGACTTGAACGTGCCACCCCAAAAATAGTTGGGGTTTTGTTCCTCCTTGTTATTTTAAAAGGGAACCGCCGGTTTCCTGGTGTGCTTTGAGTAAAAAAGATGTCTTAAAGAAATAAAAAACCCACCCCCCAAATTTAAAAATAAAACCCGAGAGTGACGCGAATTTTTTCCTTTGTTCAGGTTTTTTGTATCAATTTAGGGCTTCGTTTATAAACAAAGACTCCGGGGGAATCCGGGGGGAAACCACCGATCACAGCCCAAGGGGTCAGCCCTTCCCAAAAAATTTATAGAAAAAAATTTCTTTACCTTTGTTTGGGAAGCCACGAGCTTTTGAACCAAATCAAAAAGGTGTTTCCTCATTCGAGAAAAAACGTATTTTAAAAAAGGAACTGGGCTAAGGTTGAGGAAGGTAGATATTCATAGAAATTTTTTAACCCAAAAATTTTCGATGAGGGACCCATAAAAAAATATTAATAAAAAAACTTCCCCTTTAGTAAATCGACCCGGGATACGGCCCGGGCCCCCCTTAATCATTTTTTAAACAAACCCGGGGGTTTTGGGAAGCTTAATCTAATGAAAAAAGATTTGGGGCCAAATTTCGGGACACCAATGGTACATGTCGGGGTTTCCCGAAACCAAAACACGTGATTGCATATCTAAACCCCCTTCCCCTAAAAAGGGCTATAAAATATTTACACGGGCCCCCTTCCCCCCAAACCCCCCCCCCCCCCAAACCTCCTTTTTCCCTAAATGAGGGGCCAACCCCATTTGGTTGTTAATTAGTTTTCAAATATTTGAATTTAAAGTTTAATTGCACCCCGCCCGTTGAATGTGGAAAAAAAAGGGTTGTCAAAAGTTTTTTATAAAAGTCATGCTTTTTTAATTAAAAGGGGAACAAAAATAAAATTACAGCAATATGAAAATGCCATACAGGGAAAACCTTTGAATTTTATTTTGGGTTTTTTGGAAATATTTAAATTTTGCCAATAATTGATTCCCAATTTCAATATTTTTATTCTTTTCCCCATCATCATCTTCAAAAAATTGTTTTCAATTTTGTGGCCGGGCGGTTATTTTAGTAAAAACCCCCATTTTTTTTAAAATTCTACCCACCTTTTTTTTCCTTTATTTGCTTCCTTTCCTTACCCTAATTATTGTTTAACTATTGTTCCCCCCTTAAATTTTCTTGACCTCTCTTGTGGTTTTTTTCCCCTTTACCCATTTTCATTTCTATCTTTCTCTTTGGTACCCTTTCTCCTTTTTACAACCCTTTTTACTTGTTTCTTTCCCGATTCTTTTCTCGCTTCCTCTATTTATCTATTTTTTCCCCTTTTAACCCCCACTTTTTCCCCAAAAAAGTAAAATCTTTTTCTTTTTTTTTTACTGGTGACAGCTTGACATTCTCCTAAAAACCTCTTTTCCCAATCGCATCCCGTTAATATTACAAATTATTAGTTGGGGTTTTAAAATGGGGGGACCTATTGGGACACCGGGAAGTTTTAGGGTTTTGGAAACCACATATCTAAAAACGGTTGGATGCATTTTGTTAAAACCCTTTGGTATCTAGTCATCATCATCATCTCATCATCATAATTGAACAGCTTCAGCCTATGGTATTTTTTGTTTGGAAAAAAAGCCTCACCCGCCTCTCTCCCTCCCTTTTTGCGAGTTCTTCCCTCTTTCTCCCCCAAACCTCCTCTTTAAACCCCTTTTTTCACTACCTGTCCCTTACTCTTTCCTCTGGGCCCTTTCCTCCCCCCTAAAACATCCCCCGGGTTTAATTTTTTCCCCCCATTTTTCTAAATTGGCCTACCACTTAGTCTTTGCCTTTTATAAAATGTCCGGGGCTGGAGAAGGGCCCATACCCCCTTTAGTGTGCTTTATATACTCCCCTTTGGTTGGAGTTTGGCCTCCCAAACCTTAGTTTTGTCTTTCTACATACTCCCTTTGGTTGGGTTTTGGCCCTTTACCCCCTTTAAAGTGTGTTTTCCCATTTACTCCCCGGGGTCTGGAGGGTCTTTACCCCCCTTGGTCGTGTCTTTTTTAAAATCCCCTGGTTCTGGAGTTGGCCTACCACCTTGTGGGGCCTTTTATAATTTCCCCTTTGGTCTGGGTTCCCCCTACCCCTTTTAGTCGGGGTCTTTACATACTGCCTTGGTCTGGAGTGGCCATCCCACCTTAGTCGTTTTCTTCTTTTTCCCCCCCCCTTTTGGTTGGAGAGGGCCCCTTCCCCCTTTTGTCGTGTTTTTCTATATGCTGCCCTGGTAGGGGAGAGGGCCCTACCACCTTAGTCGTTTCTTTATAAAATGTCCGGGGTTTTGGGTTTGGCCTTTACCCTTAGTTTTTTTCTATTTATGCCCTGGTCGGGAGAGGGCCCAAACCCACCTTAGTCGTGTTTTTTAATTTACTCCCCTGGTCGGGGAGAGGGGCCAAAACCCCCCTTTAGTCGTGCCTTCTATATACGGGCCCCCGGGTTGGAGAGGGGCCCATACACCTTTAGTCGTGTCTTTTCTTTCTCCCTTTGGTTTTGTAGGGGCCCAATCCCACCTTGGGTGGCCCTTTTCTATATCTCCCCTTTTGGTCTGTAGATGGCCATTCCCCTTTTTTCGTGTCTTTACAAAATGAGGGTTTCGGGAGATGGTTTCCAAATTTAGCTTTGCCTTCAAATATACTCCCCTGGTCGGGGAGATAAAGGGGAAACAGGCCCTCCTGTTCAAGGGGCCCAAGTGATTCACCTTTCCCAAACTCCCAGTATATTTAAATTACACAAGAAAAAATTATGGAAGTAAAAGTTGTTTTAAAACCCTTGTAAAAAAGCCCCAAAACCAAAAAACCCTTATGTGGGGTTATGATTCAGTTTCCCTTTAAAGTTTGGTTTTTAATACTTTTCATGTTCCCCGGGTGAGCCAACCCTTCCCAGTTTTTAAAGATGCTTTAAAAGTTCTTTAAAAATTTTTTTTATAGGGGCCAAACTTTGTTTTTTTTTTCAGTATCTTTTTTAACCAAAGCAAAAGGGATTTGGGCTTAAAATCCTCTGGTTTTTTTTTTTAAAAAAGGGAAAAAAGGGATGGAGGGGTGGGACATAAAAAAATATCTGGGGTTTTTCTGGAAGAAAATTTAAAGGTGTTTAAGGATTTTTTTTTTGGATAAAGTAGTTCCATGTCTTCTTTGGTGCTGATTGATAGTAAAAGCGAAAGCAAAAAGCTTGGGAAAAAAATTTATCAGCCCAAAAATTAAATGTTTTCCCTAGGGCCAAAATTTTTAAGGATCTGAAAAAAACTTGTTTTTGGGAAGCTGGTAAATTCTGGGGTTTAAATTTAGGTATTTTCCAAAATTTTTGGGATTTTTCAGTGTCTTCTGTGGCTGTCAGTCAGCACCAAAAAAGGCCTTTGGGGCCCTTAATGTAGTTTTAAGAATAGTTTTAAAGTGGGGTTAGATCCCTTTTTAAAAATCGGAGAAAATTTAATTGTTTTTGCAAACCAAAAAGGGGACATTTTTAAAATGTTATTTTGGTAAAAAAAGGCAGTAGCTAAGAAATTTTGATGGGTTTCTTCAGAAAATATTTTTTTTGCCGTAGAATTAAAACTAAGGGCCCAACGAAGTTAAAGAACATTTCAAAAAAACCAAATTAAGTTGTTTTTTTAATTTTTTTGGGTGGAGGGAAAATCCCCGATGAAACCCCAACTTCCCCCAAAATTGATGATGTTTGCTCGAGTTTTTAAAACACGAAAATAAAATGGGAAAAAGAGTTTTTAAATTTTCCCAAGTCTTTTCCCTTTTCATAAAACCGTAAGGGGAAAAAATATGAAATTAAAAACTGAACTTTTGGGGGTTTGGGTTTAAAAAGTTCAGGATATTGCAAAGATGGTTCTCTTTGCGATGACTAAAAAAAACTTTATAGGTGTTGTACGGGGGAAATTAAAAACCGTAGCGCTTTTGTGTTTTTTTTTTTTAATTTTACCTTACATAGACAAGCTTTTTGGGCAGGGGAAAGAGTTCCCAGAGGGAATTTAAAAAATACCCTAAACCTTTGAAAATACAATTTTTTAAATTTTTTTATAAATTAAAATAGCGTTATTTTTAAAGGGTTTTCCTTCGACTTCTTCGTGCTAGAAAGGGGAAGTATTGAAAAAGGGGCTCTCAAAAGGAAAAGCCCAAAAACCTTTTTTGTTTGAGCTTCTTTTCCGAGACGCAAATGTTTTTGTAAACATAGCCTTAAAATTGACTGGAGGGGGTTTTTTTTGAAAAAATTTATGTTCACCCACAATTACATGCATTTTCTGAAAATTTTTTTAGCATACTGGATTATTTAAAAATTTTATATTTGAAAGGCAAAAACAAAACAACTTGATTTTATTTTAATTAAAAGGGTTTAGGTAAATGAATAAAATAAGTTGTTCTTCTTAAAGAAAAATGTTAAAAAAGAAATTTTTCAACGAATTAGAAAAATATTCAGTTTATTTGGGGGTTTACTCCAAATTAGGGAAAAATTTTTCGTTTTTTTGGGGGTGGTTTAAATTAAAAAAAAATTTTTGGGGAAAGCCGGTAAATTTTAGAGCATCTGGTTTTCATTTAAAAGTTTAATTATTAAACTTAAAAAAAAACACTTTTTTTATGAGGGGTCTTTAGTTTTTTTTTTCCAAAATAAAAATTTAGTTTTAAAATTTGTAAATTTACTTTTTTAATGAGAAAATTTTAATTATAAAGAAATTTTAAAACATTCACTTTAAATCAAAACTCAATAAAATTTTTTTAAATAGGACATTAATTTGTTGGGTTTTTGAGTATTTTCCCAATTTTTTTGTTTTATGTTAAGCTTTTAAAAATTAAATTTTTTTTTTATAAATTTTTTAAATTAAACGATAAAATTTTATTTAAATTTATTTATTGTTTTTTAACAAGGGGTTTTTTTTGGGTTTAGGGGTGGATTTTTTAAAAATTTGGTGATAAAAATTACATTAAATTTTTTTCATTTGGTTTATTTTTATTTTATTTTTTTTCGTACTTTTACAAAACCCAAAAGGTAGGGAGAGTGACGTATAAGTATAAGGGGTCTAGGGCTTTGTTAGATTTTCCAATATTCCAAAACCCCATTGTTTGTGAGAAAAAAAATATTGAAAATTTTGGTAAAATTATTTTCTTACTGAGTCTCCCAGGGGTTTAAGGGAAAAAAGGAGTCGTGTGACTAAACAGTAAAAGCTGAGGGAGAAAAAGGTTCTTTTTTTTCCTTTTTTTTTTTTTTTCACAGCGTCTACCCCCTGTTTCGATGAAGCTTTATATTGTTTAATGTTTTCCTTTTAATGGGGTAAAATATGGGGAAAAAGGATGCAGATTAGAGGTTTTTTAAATGGTATTTGAAAAAAGGGGGGGGAGTGGGAAACCCCTTTAAAAAAAAAACCAAATTAGTAGACCCAGTGGGGTTAAAACCCCCAATACCCCGTCATCAGCAACCCCAGTTAACACAAAAGGGAAAAACCCCTTGGGACCATTGGGCCCTTTTGAATCGGGGTATGTTTTTTTTTTAATTTTTTTTGGGCAATAAAGGGTAGGGGTCATTGTTTATTTATATATTTTATTTTTTTAAAAAAAAGGGTTATTGTGATTTAATTTTCCAAAAAAATTTAGATACCAATTTTTAAACAAAACCCTTTTTAAAATTGATTAGATCTTTTTGGCCCCCCAGACGGGACAGAAGGGACAGATAAACATAATGGGGCCGGCGGGAAGAAGGGGACGTTAAACATAGTGTGGCCGGCGGGACAGCCCAGGAAGGACAAAAAAAACATAAAAGGGGCCCCAGCGACAGAAGGACAGATAAAAATAGGGGCCCGGCAGAAGAGTGGACAGATTAAACATAGTTTTGTGGCCGGCAGACAGAAAGAAGGGACGTTTAAAATAAATGGGGCCCGGAGGACGGGCGGACAGATAAACATAGATGGTGGGGGGAAAGACAGACAGAAGGAAGATTAAACATAGATGTGGCCAGCAGATGAAGGGGAAAATTAAAACATGATGTGGCGGCAGACGGGACAGAAGGAAAATTAAACATAGAGGTGGCGGCAAAAGACAGAAGGGACAGATAAACATAGATTTTTGGCCCGGGCCCGGGGCAGAAGGAAAAGATAAACATGGGTTGTGGCCAGGGGGACAGAAGGAAGTTAAAAACATAGTTGGGGCCGGGGGACAAAAGGGGAAAATAAAATAAAAATGGGGGCCCCGGCCCCGGGCCCCAGACGGAAGGCCCAAGTCCCCCCCCATAGAGGGTGGCACCGGACAAAAAGGACAGTTTAAACCCTTAGTTTGTGGCGGCAGACGGAAGGAAAAAATTAAAACTTTGGTTGTGGGCCAGCAGCAAAAGGGGAACAGTTTAAAAAACTTTGATGTGGCGGCAAAACAAAAAAAAGGGGAACGGGTTAAACATAGATGAGATGGAAAAAAAAATTTAAAAAATAATTTAAATTTGGTTCGGGACAAACATAAACGTAAAAATAAAAAAAAAAAAAAAATTTCACCCTTTAAAATCTTGAGTCGAGATTTTTCACGATTACAATACTTTCCCCCTTGATGTGAGAAAGTAAAAAATTTTTCAAATAAAAAAAAGGTTTTTTTTTTTAAAACATACCCCTTTACAACGATAATTTGTTTACAATCTCAAATAGTTAGGAGAAAATTTTGTTAAATTTGGGAAAAATTTCCCGTTTTAAAGTAAAGAAGACTCAAATCAGTTTTATGGGAAAATAAGAGGCACCCCTTATTTGTAATTTTAAAAACAGTCCCTTTAAATAGCATTTTAAATAGGGTTTAAAAAATCGTTCATATTTTTTTGAAATTTAGATTCGCCCCCCTTTCATTTAAATACCCAAAATTTAGGGGTGGGCTGTATAAAAAAAACCTGGGGGGAACCTTACAAAAACCCCTTTTTAATTTTTAAAAGTTTACCCCAAAATGGTAAAAAGGGTTTTGGCTCTGGGGCCGAGACACATAAAATTTCAGAAAAGGCAGACAGTTGGCATCTCTAAAATTTTTTTTTGGGTTTTTGTTTCGGGCGGGGTCATAAAACCGTAAAATTTTTTCAAAATCTTGGATCGATTTTTTTTAAAAAGGGATAAAAATATTTTACCCTTTTGGGAAAAGTAAAGAGGAATTTAATAGGGTTCAAAAATAAATTAGTTTTTTCCCTTGAAAAAACCCTGATTTAAAACCCATCTAAAATTTTTTAAAAAACCCCTTTTTGGTCTTTCTCGGGGGCTGGATTTAACCGGGTTTTATTTTTTTTAAATTTTACCCTTTTCGGTTGGCGCGGGGTCAAAGGCCCTACTGTGGAGAAGGAATGGGACTGCAAATGAGGGGGAAGGGTCGAGGTTCAAAAATCTCGTTCGATTTTTACGGGGGGGTTTTTCCCCCAAAATATTTTTTCACTCTTCCTTCACGCAAAAGGGGAAAAATTCGTTTAAGAAATATAAACCTTACTTCACCCCAAAAACCCCATTTTTTAATTTTTGTACATAAGCGTATTTTTTGAAAACGGGTAGAAAGGGACGTGGCTTTGAAATTTATATTTTTTCCTTGTAGCGTTTTGAAAGAAATTAGGTCTGGTCTACAGAAAACGTAAACAAAATCCCCAACCAATTCGTAACATTTTCCCTAAAAATTTTCAGGTGGCTGCATTTAAAACAGGAAGAAAGAAGGGGGGGGGGGGGGGGGGGGGGCGCTTTGTAAAACTTTTAAACGACCCCGTCCACACTTGGGGGAAGGTAAAGGTGGAAAAATTTTTCGTACCCCTTATAGTAAAAAAACAAGCTAAAAAGTAAACCTAACGGGTTTTAAAAAACAAATTTTGGACGGGGAAATTTAAAAAAAGAAAAAAACAAAAAAAAAAAAAAGCCTAATTTAAACCCTTTAAAATTTGGGGGGAAAAATTTAAATTATTTCATTAGCCCCGAGTTTAAATCCCCCTTCGGGTTTAGCACTTACGTAAGGGTTTTAAGTTGGGTGATTGTGATATGAAAAAAAAGGACCTCCCATTTTAAGGGGTTCCAAACCCCACGGTGGAGGCCGGGGCTTTTCCCCACTGTCTTGTCAGAGGTGAGGAAAAGGGTTTTGGGAAAAATCGATAAATCTGTCCCGGGGGGAGAGGATTTAAACCCCCGGCCCCCAGCACAAAATTTCCGGGACCCCTTTCCCCAAGAAAACCCAAAAGTTGGGCCAGGGGGGGAAAAAATTGAGTTGCAGGGAAAAACAATTTTTGATCTTCTCTATGTAGACCCTACGGGTTTTTTAAAATTTGAAAAAAAAAACCCGGGTTTAAAGGAGAGATTCGGGGAAAATTTTCCCCATTTTCGTCAAAATTTACGCTTAATTTTTAAATTTTTAAATTTATAGGGACTTGTGAAACCCACTTTTTTTTAATTTTTTGGTGACTATTTAAAAAAGAAAAAGAGAGGGGGGGTACATTTTTAAAATTTAAATTTTTTTTTAAACTTTAGGTTTTTATTGGTTTTAAAAATTTAAAACAAATTTAAAAATGTTACTTTTATTCTTGGGTTACTTTTAAAAATTTTATTTTAATTAATTTTTTGGGGCCCAAAACCCAAATTTAAAAAAGTTTATTTTTAAAATTTTAAAAACCAATTTGCAGTGGGGGTTTTAAAAAATTGCACTGAAAAAGTACGAAACCCTTATTATTTCCCTTTTTACAATTATTATTATTTTTGTTAAGTATCAAAAATTGGGTGTACTATAGAGATTTTAAAAAATCAAAAGGGGTTTTTTCCCCAATTAAAATTCAGAGAAAAAACCGCCCCTTTAAAGCTAACAAAAAAGCTCAACTTCAGCACCATTATTAATTTTTTTTAACATAAAAAAGAATTTTTTATTATTAAATTTTTATTATTATTTTAATTATTATTATTAGCCCCCCGGTCTTATAAACCCCCTTGGGGGTTTTTTACGCCCCTTACGTAAAGTGTAAATTTGGGAGGGTGATTTTGGATGAAAAAGAAGGGGTTTCAGTTTTAACGTGGAATTTCCCAACCAGGTGGGAGGCTAGGCTTTCCCCCAATTTACCCAAATTGTGATTAAAAACACGTTTGCCACCCAAGGTGAAGGAAAGGGGTTTTGGGAATCAGATAAATCTGTGCGGGGATCCCGGGGGTAGAACCCCCGGGCCCCCCAAACACGAAGTCTAACACCTTACCCCTAGGGCCCCCAGGTCACCTTTTTATTTGTTTAAAAAGTTCAAAAGAATTGGGAAGAAAAAATTTTTTTTTTTGTTAATAAATGCTTAATATTTAGTGTTGTAGTCAACAAAATGTGTTTTTTCTTAAAAAAAAAAAAATTTAAATTTAAAAATTAAAATTTTGTGTTATACGCGAGTTAAAATTTAAAATTTGATTAAATCATTCAAATGTAATTTTTTTTTTGTTGGGAAAAAAATTGGGAAACCCCGTATTTTTTTTCCCCAGCTTTATCCGAATTGTCCCCCTATTCAAAACAATCTTTTGGTTCCAATTAGTTGGAAAAACGGGGATAGTGATTAATAAAAAAAAAAGGCCTGAAACCATCTTTCAAAAATAGCATATTTTTAAAAAAAATTTTATACTTTTCCCCCCCAAAACTTCACTAATGTAAATTTTTTTTATTATTTTTATTATTTTTTTTATTTTTTTTATTGCACCGCTTTTTCCCACCCCTTCGGGTTATACGCAATTTCGTTAAAGTGGGTTTTGGTTGGGGAGGGTTGTTTAGATGAAATGGGGACCTTTCTGTTTAAAAGTGGGAAAACCGAAAAAAAGGTGGAGCCCCGGCTTCCTTTACATTTTACAAGTTAAATTTAAAAGTAATAAAATTTTCTTAAAAATTTTTTTTAGAGTTAAAAGATATAAAAAGCTATTGTTGATTTAAAATTTTTAAGGGGCTATCTTGTTTTTTAGGCCCTTTTGAAAACGTATTTGAATTTAAATATATTTAAATTTTTAAAAAATCCTGCAAAAAGTGGGTTTCCCCGATAAAACATTTTAAAGTTTTGTGGCTATAGGGTGTGTTCCAAAAAAATGGCCCCAAATCAAGTGAAAGTTTTCAAAGGGTGTTTAAAGAAATCTTAATAATCAAAAAAAAACCTTTGAAATAAACAAAAAAAAAAATATTTCAAGCGGCTTGTAATGCCGGGGGTCACGATAAAATTTAAAAGTTGACTTAAAGTTAACCCTTTAATGGGCTTTTGTTTAATTTAAGTTTAATTTTTGGGTTTTACGTGATTAGCCCGCCAATTTATATGCGGGAATGACGTCAAAAGGGATATTTAGTTATTTTTGTTTGGGTTTTAAAGACCAAGGTTTACTTTTTAGTTTAAGTTCTGTGATAGGGGTTTTTAACCCCAAAAAAATTAAAAAAAATAAAAAGGAAAAAAATTGATAAAAAAAAGTTTTTAAAATAAAAATATTTATTATAGCGATTTTAAAAAACCCGTAAAACCCCTTCAAAAGATCCTCACTTTAAAAAATTTGTACCCAAAACACCAGATTTTTACTCGGGGAATGAGATGTTTTTTGCTCGGTTGTTCGGTTAAGTTTGTGGGAAACCCTGATCCCCTAATAAGTCAAGTTAAAATTTAAGTGAAAAAGGGTTTGTTAAATTAACTTAAATTTATCGTGATCCCGGATAGGTCCCTGATAAAAAACCAACTGACCAAAAATATTCAAGGGGATAAAAAATATACTTGAGTGACAGGAAAAGTTTTTGTTCAAGTTTATACAAAATTTAATGAAGGGGGGAGGGGGGGGGAAGGGGTTTAAAAGTTTTTGATCCCATAAACTTTCGTAAAAAAATTTAAATTTAAAATTTTTTATTTTTTAAACCCTTTTTTAAAATTTTCTAAAAATTTTCCTTCCCCATCTAAATCGGACTGTACGGGTTTTGTTTAAAAAAAAACTACTGAAAGGATAGTATAAAAGGTGTCAAACTCGTGATTAAAAGATGGTTGGGGTTTCCAAAAATGTTGAGGTTTGAATCCGGTGGTTGTATTGGAGGGTGGCATTTGCAAGTGATTTTTTCACTAAGGTTTTTACATTCCTACAAAAATATTGTGAGTGAATATTGTAAGAGCCCTTCTGCCAAAGACTTATTTAAAAAGTTATTACCCCCCCTCGGTGGCGTAGTTGGCTTAAACCCCAATTTCGTGTTGAGCTCGACTACTGGGAAGGGAGATCCGAGGTTTTGGAAAAAACTTTGGGCGAAATTTAAACCGGGGTGGGAAATTTTTTTAAAAAGGTTTTCCACTCTCCCCCCAGCAAAAAACGGGGGTCAAATACCTCTAAATTTAAAAAATTTCCCCCTTTTTCCCAATCCAAATTTGCGTAATTTGTACTTAAAAACGTATAACCCAAAAGGGGTAGTAAGACGCGGGGGCTAAAAAATAAAAAATTAAAAAATAATTTTTATTTAAATGAAGTCATTTTTAAAATTTCAATTTTTTCCCCCTTTGTGGAAAACTTTGGTTTTGGGGGTTTACCCCTCAGGGTTAAAAAATAAGGGGTGCCGGGTTTACAGGGAGAAACATTTTTGAATCCTGATGGCTGCATTAAGGTTATATTTTTCAAAATGGCTTTTACAAAAATCCCTCCAAAGCCATTGTGGGTAAAATTTTCCTTTTAATTCAACCTTAATCCCTTCATTAGGGGTTAAAATTTAAAACATTTTTGCGTTTTCATTTCCCTTTCGGCGGGGCAATTTTTTAAAACACTTATCTCGTAAATTTTTAAATTTTTATTATTATTTTTTAAATTTTTTTTTTTTTTTACTAGCCAAAATTTTGTGTTGGGAATGTTTTAAAAAAGGGAAATTCTACTTTAAAAAATGTAAATTTAAATAAAAAATTTTGGTTTGGAAAAAAAGGCCCCGGATTTAAAGATTTTTTAAGATAAACCCGGGGCCCGTAAACACTGAAATTTAAAAAAAAAAAAATTTTTAAATTTTTTATTACCTTTTTTAGCACCCGCCGCTTACTAACCGGGTTTGGGGTTTTACGCACTTACGTTTAATGTGTAAAAAGGTAGGTGATTGTGAGTTTAAAAAAGGAAGGGGTTTCCCGGTTTTTAAAGTGGGATTCCGGGAACCCGGTGGAGGGCCTTTACATTCCAACATTTACAAAATTGTGATTAATACCCGGGCTTTTTCAAGGGGAAGGAAGGGTTTCCAATCGTTAAAAAATGTGGGGTGGGACCCAAAGGTTTTAACCCCTTACCCCAGCACAGAAGGTTTTTTTTAAAAAAAAAAAACCTTTTCCCCTAGACCGCCGGTTTACCCTTAAAATGGGAAACTATAGCAAACACACATTCCTAATTTCACTTCCCCCTTTTTCACCAGGGAAAATATCATTTCAAGGGCTCACAATACATCACACTTGAAATTTTTCAGAAGATTATTAAAAATTTTATGTTTTTTTTTAAGCACCGCGTCTCACTCGGGGGCCCTAGTTTTTGTACTAATTACGTTAATTTTTTTAGGGATGAGTTTTGGGTTTATTCCCTAAGGGTTTTTTCCCGAATTGGAAATTTGGAAAGGGTCGTGGAAAAAAAATTTTGGGAAAAAACCACCCCCATTACACCCGGCGGTTTCGAAAAACCCCGATCTCCCCCTCATTTTGGGTTTAGTCCCCCCGCGAGAGGTTTGCGCGTTTTAGACCAGGCGGCCACCGGAAAAGGGGGATTGGGTTAAATTTAAATTTAAGTGTTAAGTTAAGTTTCCATAAAATTTTAAAAAAAAAGTATTCCCCCGGAAGTTTCAAGGTTGACCAAATTTTTACGGAGTAGGGGGGCGGGACAAAGGAGACGTATTAAGGATTGTAGACAGAAACATCGATACTGGGGTATCGATTTTTAACGAACCAATGATTACACCTACGAGGTTGTTAGTTTGGGGTTTTTTCAAAATTCCTAACCCGGGGTGATTACCCTTTTATAGTTTGCCGTCTTTTAAAATTTAGAAAATTGGGGCCCTAGCTTTGATTATTTAAAAGTTTAATTTTTAAAACTAGTCCAGGAAATAAGTATAAAAAAATCCTCTTGTCATTTTCATTACCCTTTAAATATGTAAAAACCCCCAAAATATTATAATTACGTAAAATTTAGTAAAAATAATCAAAACCATTCCCTTCGAGGGGAGGCAGGGAAAACTGTTTCTTTTGCTCCAAAAAAAAAACTCCGGTTTTAAACCTTACTAATTTCTACACAAATTTCCCCATCTTAAAAAAACTCCCCTTTGGGTTGAACAAAAACACATCACTGGTATTTCCCGGCCCCATTTTTTAAAATTTTTATTAATTTTTTTTAAAATTTTTTATTATTATTTAAATATTATTTTTAAAAGCATTGGTAAATTGGGTTTCCCATTTTTTGAGGGAGATTTTCTGGACGAAGTTTGCCCATTTATTTGTCTTTTGTTTGTTGTATTTTTGCTGGGGAAATTTGGTCTCCGTGATTACCCCTTTTTTAAAAATCCAGGAGGGGCATGGTGCCCTTTTAACCGTCATTTCCTCCAAAAAAATGACTGTCGGAAAAAGGCCCCTTCCCCATTTGTTTTCCCATTTTCGGCCTTGGGCTCGTAACAGGCCCCCGAACGTTTCCTGAAAAGTCAAAAAATAAATCTAAATTAAAAACTATAACCCAAAAGTTGTTTATTTTTATGGGTTTTCCCCGCACCTTGTGAGTTTTTTTTGTTTTGGTTTTATTTAAGGGTTAAAAAAAAAAAAAGTTGGCTTTATAAAAATTTTTTTTGGCTGGTTTTAAAGGGGGACTTATCCTTGCCGACCCTTATTTGACCCAAAATTTTCCCCCTTAAATTAAAAACCGGGTGGATCGGGCATTTCATTTCCTTTGGGCCGGTTTAAAAAAAAAAAAATGTAGTGCAGTTTCCCCTTTTACTGGGGCTTTTCATATTTTTTTTCCCCTTAAAACTTTAAAATTCCCCTCACCCATAAAAAAATAAACTTTTAAGGGATGTTATGAATAAAAATTCGGAATTTTTAAATGACTAAAACTAATTTTGAATTTTAAAAAAAATGAAAAATTTTCGAATTTAGCGGGGTTTTGGGCTTTAAAATACCACTTTTTAGGTTTCTCATAAAAAATTTGGTTTCTCAGGTCCAAACCCCCGATTTCCTTTGACCTGAGTCAAAGGCCCGTTTACGTTTACCCAATTTTAAAAAGGACCATACCTCAGGTTGAGGGGGAAGAGGGGGAGAGTTTTTTAAAAAGGGGGGCAACCCCCCCATTTTTTAAAAACAAAAAAATTTAAAATTTTTTTTTTTCGTGTTTTCTCTATACCCCTAATTGGGGTAAGGCCCTTTTGGGAGGTTTTATTTAAATAAAAAAAGTACCTAAAATTTTCTGGGGAAGGGAAAAAATGGAAAAATCATTAAAAGAAAAACTGCGCCCGGGCCCTATAGTATGAAATTCGAACCCCCCTTTGTCCGAGGGCTACCGATGCAGGCTTTCAAATTTTTAAATAATTAAATTTGGGTTTAAAGGGGAAAGACCAATAAAATTTTAAAAAAATAAACCCCCCAAACTTTACTTCAAACCAAAAAAAATTTTAATGATTTTATTAACTTGTTTCTTTTTTAAATTTTTTTTTTAGGAAATTGGTGAATCCCTACTTTGATTGGGTTTACATTTTTCCCTTTAAGAGAATTAAACAAAAAAAAGCCAAAAAAAGGGAACACTTGTCCAAATGTGTTTTCTAGTCTAGTGGAAAATTTGAGAAAAAATAAAATGAAAAAGCCGCCAGTTGTGCCCTTTAAAAAAGCGGGGGCCCGAAAACCCAAAATTTTTTTGTTTTTTACTTATTAAAGTCCCAAACTTTTGAAGTTTGGTTCGGGAAAGAAAAAATTCCTTAGTTTACTCAACAAAACCCTTTATTTTTAAAAAACAACCCTTAGTGAAAATCGACGACGACGAATGGAATGGAGAAAGGGAAAAACCGGATCGAACTTTTTACGGGCTCCGTTGAACCCGACAGAAAAGGCATGTTCCTGAAAAAATAATGACGACGCTTCGGGGTGTGTTCAAATCTGAAGCTTTTCTTTTTGACGACGATAAAAAAGTGTCCTGCAGGATCGGGCCGAGGTTGGCACTAGGAGAATCTGGGCAAACGGAAATCCTAGTTAGTCAGCATCGGTGGGGGAATAGTCGAGACCGTGGGGCGGGGTTTTGGTTTGCTCCCCCTTTAATTTTATAGTTGGTGGAATTTTTTGGGGGGGGGGCCCCCTTTGGGGGGATTGTGATTTTTTGGGGTAAATTAAACCCCCGGGGGATATCAAATGAGGCTAATTTTGGGGAAAAGAGGTGAAATTTTTTTCTACGCACTGGGCATTTTTCACTACTCGTTTTAAATTTTTTATAGTGAGGGGGGGAAAAATCCTTTTTATAGAAGTGTATGGGCTTTAAAGGGAAATTTACTGACGTTGTTTTTATTTAAGTCAAATCCCTTTCTTTTGAAAACTTGGAAAATCAGACTTTCCCAAATTTAGGTACTCCATGTCTGTTTTAAGTTATGGGTTTAAAATAATGATTTTGTTTGTTGCAAGTCCCTTTCACAGGAAGAAGCAAAGGGGCCGGTTTTTTTGTTCGGGTTATTCTTTTAGGATTGGGCCTAAAGGTGAAAAAAACCCTTTTGTAAACTCCGTTTAAATAAAAACCTTTTCCGTTTTCCCTTGAAGGGAATTTTTCTATGGCCCCATCATTTCGCTGGGAAAAATTTTGAGGAAAAAAAAAGTAATGAAAGTTGGTACCTTTTCTTTTATTAAATTTGGGTTTTTTTTTCCTTTTAGCACATTTTATGTAAATCGTACATTTCAATTTTTTTTTTATTTCCAGTTTTAATAAACCCCTTTGTTTTATTTCCCCAGGGAGGTGGGGCATAAGGGAAAGGGAGGGTTTAAAGAAAAAGAAAACCCCCAAAAAAAAGTGGAAAGAGGGGCGGTGAAATTTTCTTGAAAAAAAAAAAAATTTGAGCAACCCGGAGGGGTTTGAGCCTAAGCCTTCCCTTTTTTCGAAAAAACCAAAACCACCCAGATTGATTTCCTGGGCGGCGTGTCCATTAAGCAGGTTGGGTATAAATAAAATAAAATGAAAATGAAAATAAGGGGTCTATTTTTTTTTAAACACATAAAAATTTTTATTTATTTTTTAAACTTGTACTTTATGGGGTTACTGACTACATCCCAAATTTATGTATTTCAAACTAAAAATTTGGAAATTTAAAATTTTATACAAATTTGGCCCGTTTGGGCTTTTTTTGATATGTGGGGGGGACGAAAAAAAAGACAAGTCTTTTTGCTTTTTTTTAATTAAAAACTTTTTTAGGGAAAAAAAATCAAAAAATTGCAAACCCGTTTGAAAAAAAGATTTGGGTTTTTTTTTTCCCTGGTTATTTCAAAAAACCTTTGGGAAAATTGTAAAGGGGATATTTCCCAGAAATTTTTTTGAAAACCTTTTTTTTCGTCATTTAAAAAGTGTGTATCTTCTATAGCTGTAGGGTGGGCCTGGCGGTCAAGGGGGAAGGTGTTTGAACTTCTGTGCTGGAAAGTCGGGGTTCAATTCCTCGGTCCCCGCACAGATTTAAATTTATTTGGGGAAACCCTTCCTTACCTCTGGAAAAAACATCTTGGGGAATTTTGGGGGGAAAGCCGGCCTCCAGTGGTTCAGATCCCCGTTAAATGTAGGTCCTTTTCCCTTTTTATCTTCCCTTTTACCTTTCCATTCAAAAAATTTGCGTAATGCTTTCAGCCCGAACTGGTAGTTTTAAGGGGCGCCCGGGGCTAAAAAAATAATAATAATAATTTAAAAATAAACAAAAGTCTTTAATTGCAAAAGGGAAGGCTTTTCCCCCCTTGATTTACATTAACCAAAAAATTTGGGCGGGCCAACTTTAAAAAATATGGCAACTAAAACAAATGTTATGCATTAAAAAAAAAAAAAAAACAAATATTGTGATACAAAAAAGGGAAAAAACTTTGGAAAAAAATACAAAAAATTTTGTCGAAAAAAATTTTATTATTATTATTATTATTAATTTGCCCCCCGCCTTTTTTTTTACCCGTTCGGGGTTTTAGCACTTCCCCTCATGTGTAATGGGTAGGGGATTGTTGGGGATTGAAAAAGGGGGGGAACCCACAAATTTAATTGGAAAATTTGAACCCCGGTGGGGCCCTGGCTTTTCCCTATTCACTAAAATGTCTTGTCAGAGGTGAAGGAAGGGGGGTTTGGTAATCAGTTAAAAAACGTGCGGGACCCAGGATTGAAAAACCCGGACCCCCGCACAGGAAGTCCCCACATATACCCCTTTGACCACCAGGTCTCCTTCAGGTTATAGGCAATTTTCTAGTAAAATGCAAGAGGCCCAAAGGGGAATGCGGAAAGGAAATTTAAATTTTATATTTTTAAATTTTTGTTTGGGGAAAAATGTTTTTTGGACAGAGTCGTAAAGAATGGGGGCCTGAAGGAGTTTGGGGTTTTAAAGGTAATTTTAAAAGGGAAAAAAATGAAAGAAGGGGTCTTTAAAATTGGATTGGACGTGTTGATGGAAGGGGTGTTGATCTAAAGGGTGAAGAAAATATTAAGGTAGGGGTGGGGCGGGTCAAAAGGGAGGGGTTAAAGGGCCCTGTAAGATGGGGGTTAAATGTAGTAGACGAATGTGGGGGGAAAAAAAAAAAACATTAATTGTTTTTAAAGGGTTTAAAAAAAGCATGTATGTCCAGTAAAGTGAATGTTTTTGAAAAAAGATATTTTTCAAGGATATTGAAAGGGGGAAAAAAGTTGGTTTAAAGGGGGGATTAGGTTTGGGGATTTTTGTTTTTGGAAGCTATAAGTAAATTTTTTTGCCTACCCCATTTAAAGGGGAAAGTCGTGAAATTAAAAAAAGTATGTATCTGTATGGATTTAAAAAAAATCTAAACCCCTTTTTTAAACGTAGAGCCTGATAAAAAATTTTAATTATTAAATTTTGTTTCAAATTTAGAGTGGTTGGGTTGTGTGCCCTTCTTTTTTACGTAAGCATTGGTATGAAAACCCCCCCCCTAGTCAAAAATTTAAAAATTAAAACAAAATTCAAAAAACCCCCCCTATTTCCCTAATTTTGCTTAAGAAAAACTTAAAAAGCCCCCTTTTGGGGGACTGATTTTCAATTTTTGAAAAAAAATCCTTTTCTTTTTAAACTTTGGGTGTGTAGAATCCCTTTTTTAAATAGTTGAAAAAAAAAAACTATTATTTTTTCTTTCATATATTTTTAAAACGTGAACATTTTCAAATCGGAATTTGCTTTTTCTTGGCCCTTTTATGTTCCCTGTAAATAAAAAAAAAATTGGGGTCTCATAAATTTTTATGTTTTCCCCAAAAATTTTGTCTGTCTGTCCTTCGGGATTTATTCCTTTTCCCCGGGTAACCCCTTAAAAAGGTTTGATGGGTTTAATTCAAATTTGAGGCTTTTAAAAAAAATTTTATTTTTATTCCCCTAACTTTTTAAAAATTTAAATTTTTTTTAGAAAATAAGAAAATTTTTTGAAAATAGTTTTAAAAATAAAAAGTTCAAAAAAGGGGTTTTATTTGGTCTGTTTTGCATGTTAAATAACATTATGTGTTAAATTTTTTAGTAAAAATTTTATTAAAGGGGTAGTTTTGAAATTCTGGGTTTATAGGGAAAAAAAAAAATTAAAAAAATTTTAAAAAGGCTTTAAAGATTTTGTTTTAAAAGGGGTTTGGAAAAAATTGGTTTTTAAATTTAAAAAGGAATCATATTTTGTTTTTTTTTGGGCAATATTTAAATTTTTGGGGTTTTTTTACAAAAGAAATTTTTTTTTACAGCTATAATTTTTTAATTTTTTTTACAATTTTTTTTTTTAATTTTTTTTTTTTTTAAATTTTTAAAAAATATTTTAAAAAATATTTTAAAAAAATTTAAACAAAAAAAAAATTTTTTTTAAAAGAAAAATTGGGTTTTAAGGGGTTTTTTTACGGAAACTTTTGTTCCCAAATTAAAAAAATTGGTATGGGAAAAAATTAATTTTTTGACTTTGTTTTTTTTCCCTTTATTTAAAACCCCTATGCTCAAAACAAAGTTATTAAGGCTTAATTAAAAATATGAGGTTGGGGTGAGGTGGTGGTTTTTTGGGAATTTTAGAAATAGTGGGGAAAATTTTAAAGAAAAAAAAAACTATTAATAAACCATATATAGAAAATAAAATTTTAAAAAACCTCGGCCAATTTTTTGAATTTCGAAATTCTTTCCACTGAAAAATTTCCCGTATAAAGTTTGGGCCCTTTTTACTTAGTCTACGTGACCAAAGAGTGTGGTTGAAAAAAAATTTCCCTTTACTGTTTAAGTTTATTAAGGGTTTCGGGGAAAAAAAAGTGCAAATAATAAATTTTTATGTGTTCCCATAGTGCATATTAAAAAAATTTTTTAGTTTTCTAGCACCGGGGTTTTTATTTCCTAGGTTTAAATGCAGAGGAAAAGCAATTTAATCAGTTAAGAATCGTGTGCTGAAATAATTCAAATTGGTTCAGAAAGTGCACATTTAAAAAACCTCAATAATTAAAAAAATGTTTAATGACCTAGCAAATTTGTAAAGATTTTGTTTGGGCGTTCAATACACGTACGCCCCAATTTTTAGCATATTATTAAAATTTTGTAAGTGGTGTGTTATATAAATATCCTGCCGGGTTTTGGCTTTCAAAATTTGTTTGGGCCCAGTAGTGAAAAAATTAGGACAGTAATTTTAAAGTACCGTTTTCCCAAAAGGGGCTCCCGGAAAACCCCCTGTACTAATGTAAATCCTTTCCGTGGAAAGGGTCTTTCCACGTCCGATGAGATGAGGGGATGTTGATGGTGATAGTGAGTCTGAGGGGGGGTGGGAACCCGTGGAAAAAAATTAAACCTAACAACCAAAAACCCCGGTGACCGTTTAGGGTATTTCCCCCCTTTCAGGAAAAAAAATTTCCCCGGTACCAGCCGGTAATTTGGAACCCCGGGCTTCCCCAAAGGCCCTCTAGCCCAAAGGGGCCCCTAACCACTACACCAAAAGGGCCGTTATTTAAAAACGTTTTTGGGGGTAGGAAAAGGAAAAGAGTTTTAATTTCAGGGATGTTTTTCCAAACATTTTTTTCGGGAGAGAGAGAGCTTTTAAAAAATTTTGGGAAAATACTTTCGTACACCCCCCGAAATTTTAAAATCAAACCCCAACCCCTTAAGGGGCCCTCAAACCAGTTAAAATGAGCTTACCTTTAGACCTTTTTGTCACAGGTGCGGGTAATATTGTCACTAAAAAATTTTAGATGTTTCAGATAAGAAAAAATTTTGACAACTAAGTTTGGGTCTTAAACTCTCACAATCCCTTTTGGGTTTGAAATTTGCGAGCTTTCCGTAAATTAAAAATATAGTCCATTGGGATTTGAAGGGGGTTATTAAAACAACTAAATTTAATTTTTAAGTCCTTTTTACAATTTAAATAAAGATTTTTGGCGAAGGGTGTATTTATTAAATTTTTTTTTGGTTTTCCCTACTTGTTACCCATAGCACAAAAAAAGGTTAGTAAAATGGGAAAATATTTAAATGGATATTTTCTGCAGTTGGAAAATTTTATAAAAAACAAAAGAAAAATTCGGTTTAATGACCCTTAAATTTATTGTTTAATTTTTTTTTTATTGGTTTTTTAAAGTTATCCCTGGAAGTGGGCGGCTTAAGATCACAGAGTATTAAAATAAAAAAATATTAAAGAAAATTTTCCCATAGTAACATTTACAACACCGTTTCGGTGGCCGCTGGTCTAAAAGCGCCCACTTTAGCGTATACTAGGACTGTCGAAAAACAAGGGAAGCGAAGTTTGATTCCCCCTTTGAGTGCAATGGGGTTTGGGTTTTTTCAAAAGTTATTTCCAATCTCCCCACTTTAAACCCCATGTTTTTACTTCCCCTTATTTAAAAACTATATAACCTGAACCTTTTTGTAACTATTTCATAGGGTTTTTAACCCAAATAATAGTAAGGGCAGGGTTTCTTAAGGGGGAAAACCCTTGAAAATGTTTAAAAAAGCCATTTTCCCTTTTTAAAAAGGGCTTTTTGATAAAATAAGATTGTTTTTGGGGTGAAATATTGGTTTGTAGAGGCCAAAAAAAAGTTTGCGGTTTTCCCCAAAAAGGATATTTTCTCCAAATTACATCCCAAATTTATTGAATAAAGTGTGAGGAAAAAGCAGGTGTCGCTTGAGACGGGTTCGTTTTTTTTCTCCCGTTTGGGTTTAAATTTTTTACATTTTTGAAAAAAAAAAAAAAAAAATTTTCCCAAGGAGAATTTAAATTTTTACTTTAAATTAAAAAAAAAACAGAAAAAAGGGTTTTTTTTTAAAATTTTTAAAAATCATCAGATTTCAAATTAAAATTTTTATTTCCCCTTTTAAACTTTTAAATTTTGAATGGTAAATTTGTAAATTAAATTTGTTTTTTAGTTTATTAGCCCCCGTCATAAAATCATAAGACAAATATTTTTTTAGAAAATTTTATTTTCCAAAAAAAAAGCTTTTGATAATTGTTTTTGTTAGTTAAATTTTGTAACTTTAAAAATACACAATTTTTACTATAAATAAATTTTTACAATAACTCAAATAAATTAAAAGTAAGGAAGGAATACCGTGGGTTTTCTTACACTTGTAAAATTTTTTGTGGGATTTTTTTAAAAATGAAAAACATTTTTTTTTTAAATTTAAAATTGATTAAAAATTTTAAATACATTATTGGTGTTGGTTTATAAATATTAAAAAAAAGGGCAGATGCAGATACCACGGGCTTGACGTAAGAAAAACGAGAAATTAAAATTTTAGTAAAAGTTTTCTAGCTATCAGATTGTCAATGTTTTGAAAAATTTTGGTTTTAAGTTTTTTTGACAGTTGTAAAAGTACTAAAAATTTAATTAAATGCATTTACCCCGAAAAAATATGATTTTAATTAATCACTATCATCCATGTCAGATAATAATACAAATTTTAAAAATTTTTTATTTTTACCGTAAAAAAATTTGTATTTTAAAAAAAAAACTTTTTTCGATTTTCACTGTTTCTAGAAGCAGTGTAATTTTATAAAAATGACAGGCCCAGGGGTTTTTTACCCTTAAATTTTTTTCTGAAAAGCGTGGGAAGGGGGAAAAAACCCCCCGCGTGTTTATTTTTTTTTAGTTAATTTAAGGGAAGGGCGCTTTCAATAAATTTTTAGCCATTTGAAAATGGTTCCAGGGCTTTTTTAAAAACTACTTATTTAGGGTTTTGATATTTAAAAAGTTAAAAACAATTTTTTATTACAGTAAATCCCTTTAAAATTTTTTTTTAAATTTTTTTATTTATTTTTCAGTTTCCATGTCTTACTAACCCCTTTGGGTTTTTAAAGCACCTTTTAAAATTTAAAGTGTAATGATTTGGGTGATTGTGAGATGAAATGGAAAACCAAAAAAAGGTGGAGGCCTTGGCATTCCCCCCAAAAATTTTCCCCCATTGTGATTAATACACGCCTTGTCAGAGGTGAAGGAAGGATTTGGCAATCAGATAAAATTTTGGGGCCCCGGGGCCGAGGATTGAACCCCCGGGCTCCCAAAAAAGAAGGGTTTACAAAAATTTTACAATAGCCACCAGGTTACCGGAAAAAATATTTAAATTTTTTTTTTAAAGTCAAGAGGTCTTATGCGATATCTTTTCTCTATAAACTCTTTTTCTTTGCCCTTTTGCTTTTGGTAGCTAAAAGGAAAAAGATGGATGGGACCCTTTTGGGTTGAGAATAAAGATTTTTTCCCTTTAGACCTTTCCAAAGCGCTGTTAATCCCACTCCCCTTATCGACAGAGGGTGTTTCCTTTCCCAAAATTCCCCTAAGAGTAGTTTTTTTTCTCAGTCTAAAGTGGTTTAAAAAAATTTTTACCCGCTCACTTTGTTGGTTTGAAAGATTTTCCCGGGGGTTTTGGCCGGAAGGAACTCTTTTAATCATTTAAAGTTTTAAAAGGGTCACTTTTCGTGCATATTTTAAAAATATTTTTGTTTAAAAACACTTTACATTTTAATTTTGCAAGGTTTAAAAAATAATAATATATAAGAAACCCTTTTTAAGGTGGGGCAGCGGGGCTTAAAAACCCCAAAAATTGGGCTGCCCGTTAGACTCGAAACGACATACAGTTGTGTGGGGGGATTAAAAAATTTCCCGGGCGGTTCTTTTGAGGTTTTTTTTTTTTAACAAAATTTTTTTTACATTTACTTCCAAGCAAAAAGTAGGGGGAAAACCTTCTTAAAAATTTAAACTTTCTTAAACTCATTATCCCCAATTAAATACATTTTGGTCTTTTCCTGAACAGGTAGTAAGACGTTTGGGCAAAAAAAAAAAAGGGACAAATGCGTTAAATTTTTTTAAAATTTTGAAATTTCTATTCGAACGTGACGTCACAAGTAATCAACGTGGCCCCAGTTCGTATTAAATCAAAACAATTTATTTTTCTTAAATTTTTCCGTTTTTTGCTATTGATAAAAACTCTAATGGGGTAAGGATTAGGAAAGGGGATTTTTAAAAACCAAAAAAAAATACCTTTATTTTCAAAGGGGAAAAAAAGTGGAGAAATTAAATTTAAAGAAAAAACTGCACCGGCCCCTATAGTAATGATTCCCAATCCTTTTGTCCGCGGGGTCTAAAGATGTTGGTGTTTAATCTTAAATTTAAATTTAAATTTTGGGGAAAAGGTGACCCAATTAAAAACAAAGTACCCAAAACTTCAACTTCAAAAGAAATATGTAATGTATTTTTAACTTAAATTTTTTTTAAAATTTTTTTTTTGGCTTGGTGAATCCTACCTAGAAATTTTTTGGGTTTTTTTTTGTCCTTTAGGGGGAATTAAAACAAAATAGCAAAAAAACAGCAAACTTTGGGGCCCGTGTCCCTTTTTACGTCTAAGGAAGATAAAGAAAATTAAAATGAAACAAGCCCCATGTTGTGCCTTTTAAAAATGGGGACAGAAAAATAATTTTTTTTGCGGTTTTTTAAAATTTCTATTTCCAATCTTAAAAAATAAAGGGTTTGAAGAAACCCTTTTTTTTTACTCAACAAAAAACCCCGGCATTCCTTAAATACAACCGTTTTGTGAAGTCGGGCGAAGGGCGAAGGGAAAGGAGAGAATGACGGATTTTGAAAATTTTACGGGGCTTAGAAAAGGAAACCCGGGCGGAGGAAAATCCGCTCCTAAAAAAATCAAAAGACGGGCGCTTGGCAAGTATTTTTCCCCTTGAAGGGTTTTCTTTGGGGAAGATAGAGAAGGTTTTTCCTGGGAGGATGACCAGAGGTTGGCCCCTAGGAGCCTTTACAGCGGGGCGAAATCCCCAGTTTCTTTAGTAAATTTGGGAGCGAAATTTTAATTGGGGGGGGCCTTGGCGGATGCGGCGATAATATATTTGGGGGGATTTTTTGGGGGGCCCTTTTGGGTCCAAATTTTTTAATTGGGGGTCAAAAACGCCGAGACTTTCAAAAAAGGGGTTTTAAAAAGGACAAAAAAAGGTTTACATTTTTTCCACTGCCCCTGGGTATTATTCCCCCCTATCCACTGCAAATTTTATATGATGGGGGGTACTTTTGTAAAAGAAAAATGTAGACCCATGGGAAATTAATGGGGGGGGGGGGCGTTATTTTTTAAGTTCCCTATCCCTTCTTTTGAAAACCCCTTTAAAATCCGGGCTTCCAAGGAGGGTACTCCATGTCTGTTTTAAAGTTGTGATCAAAGTAAATTGGGTTTAGTTTGTTTAAAAAACCCTTAAAACAGGGAAAAAACCCCAATGGGGTTTATTGTTGGGGTTTCTCTTTTAAGTTTTGGCCTTAAAGGTTTCAAAAACTGTGTTTCACTCCCTTTAAATAAAAACCTTAACCCTATCCCTTGAAGGGATTTTTCCCCATGGCCCTTTTTCATATAAGCGGGGGCCCCTAGGGAAACAAATAATGGAAGTTTGGTACCTTGGGTTTATTAAAAATTTAAATTTTTTTTCCCTTTTTCGCACCCTGTATGTACTCGTACCTACAATTTAATTATTCCCCGGTCTAATTACCCTTTAAATGATTCCCCAGGGGTGGGCATAAAAGAAAAGGGGAGTTTAAAGAAAAAAAGTACCACAGTTACGTTTTAAAAAAAGGGGGAATTTTGGAAAAAATTCTGAAAAAAAAAAATTTGAGCAACCTGGCAGGGGATTCGAGCCAAAGCCTCCCTTTTTGATTAAAAACCAAAAACCCACGAGGATTGATTTCCTGTCGGAAGTGGCCAAAATGCGGGCCCGGATATAAATTAATAAAATGAAATTTAAAATTTAAAGGATTTTAATTTTTTTTAACATATATAAAATTTTTTTTATTTAACTTTTGTTTTTGGGGCTTTCTGACTTCAAACAATTTAAATTTTTATTACAAACTAAAAATTTTTAATAAAAAAGAAAACAATGCCGTTCTGGGATTTTAGTTGGGTGGAAAGGGGGGCGGGAAAAAAAAAAAAATGCTTTTTGCTGTTTTTTTTAAAAACAACATTTTTTTGTCAAAATTTTTAAAACAAAAAATTTCATCCCGTTTGAAAAAAATAGAAATTTTAAATTTTTTTAACCTGGTTTTTTCAAAAATTCCCTTTAAAAATCTGTCAAGGTTTTTTGTCTTAGAATTTAATGAAAAATTTTTTTTTCGTTATTTTAAAAAATGTGTATCTTCTACTTTGTGTTGGGTGAAATGGCGGTCTATGGGTAAAAGGGGTCGAATTTTTGTGTAGAAGGGCCCGGGGTTTTAAAACCTCCCGGGGCCAAACACAGATTTAATTTTAAATTTTTAAAAAACCCTTTTTTTTCACCCCTTTAAAAGACTGTATTAATAAAAAATTGTGAATTTTGTGTAGGAATGCCCGATTTTCCACCTTTGGTTGGATTCCCCCGTTAAAAAAGTAGGTACTCCTTATCATCCCACAACCACCCTTTCCATTACCATTTGGTTAAGTGGGATAAACCCCAAAAGGTTAGTAAATTTCGCGGTGCTAATAATAATTTGCAATAATAATTTAAAAAATTATTTTATTTATTATTTAAAAATTATTATTAATCCCCCGCTATCATTTTTGACAGATTTTTTCAACAAATTTCTGGGGGGGCTGGAAAAGAAAGATTGTGCTGACAATTTATCTCAGAAAATCTTTGTTTAGTTTGGGAAAACGGTTACCGATTTAGCTAAGGGTGGGCATAAAAAATAACCCTGATGTTAGGTTGGGAAAAAATTTTAGATAGTTCAACTAAAACCCACCTTGTTAGGATTTTTTAATAATAAGGAGAATAATTCGATTTTGGCGGGGGGTTTTTTTTTGTTTTACTGGGGCAATTCATTGGGCAAAATTTTTTTTTTTTCCCTTTATTCTATGGGAAAAAAAAATACATATAATTTTCCAAAATACTTTTAAATGCTTGCAACAGTTAGCAAAAACCCGTTAAAAATTTTTCATGCCCCACTTAATCTAGTTTGTCAAAGGGAAAAAGGGGTTTTTTGGGCCCGAGCTCAGATTTTTTATTAGGGGATGAATTTCCCAAAAATTTTCCAAAAGAAAACCGGGAAAATTTTTTCTTTAATTATACCTTTCACATCCCTATAATTAAAAGAGTTAATATAAAGTATACGCGTAAGACTTTGTCGAGGGGGGAGATGCGTGAAAAAATTAAGAAATCGAAAAACTCTTTTATGTTAAATTTCCAAAATTTTAAAGTTTAGAAATCCCAGAATATTTGGGATTAAAATTGTTTTACAAAAAAGTAATGATTTTTTTTTTTTTTAAATAATTGGGGGGAACTATCCTGAAAATTTTATTTATAAATTTAGGTCAGGTGTCCCCCCCCCTTATTTTAAAGGGCAAAGGGTCCCTTTTTAAAAGGGTCAGGGGGTGAAAAATTAATTTCGGGCTGTAAATATTATTTTTCCCCTGTCATGGTTTCTTACCTTTTTTTTTACTTTGGGACGAATCTCAATCTCGGGACCCCTAAAGGATTACAATCCCAGGGTAAAACCCGGGGTTTTTACCCCTGTTATAAGATACCCTTTATTAGGCTCAGGATTTCCTTTTAAAAATAATTAATGGATAAAGTTTAAACAAGGATTGAAGATACCCCAAGGGGAATTTCAACCCCCATAATTCAAAATTTTACAAGGAAGGGTGTATGAAAGGGAAACAAAAAAATAAAAGTTCAAATCCTTGTTGAAAAAATTTATTTTTGTAAGTTATTTTTTTCACATCAATATTTTAAAAAATTTTAACCCGTTAAGGAGGGGGTTTTTGGGGGGGTTTTTTACTAAGGTTCAATTTTGTCCCTTAAAAAAAATATTTTTTATTGTTTTAACCCTGAGCTATGTAGGATGATTTTTTTGATTCGAATAAAATTGTTGGACCGACGTGATTTAAAGCCGGGGGGGAAGCGTACTTGTTGTGATGAAAAACAAAAATTGAGAAAGATTTCTGACTATCATAACAGTCTTTTCCCGTTGGGGCAGTTTAAATGAGCCGGATTGGGGGTATTTAAAAGGTTTTGTTTTTTGGCTTTCTTTAAGAACGACCATCCCTGGTTTTCAACAAAAATTAATAAAAAAATTTACAAAGGGCAAAAATTTTTTAATTTTTATCAAAAAAGGTAGTTTTTCACAGGGCCCGCCCCCCAAGAAACAAAAAACATACATTTTTGTGAACCCTTTTGGGCATTGATAGGATAAAAATCTTTCTAAACAGAAAGAGATTGAAAAGGGCCCTTTCCCAAAAAAATGGTGGTTTGGGGTCAAATAATTAATTTTAATTGTACAAAATAAAACCTTTTTGTTTAAAAAGTGGGTTTTAAAAAATTATTTCCTGCGTAGGCTTTTCAGGGGTATCCAGGTTTTTTCCTTTGCCCGAAATACATGAGTGTTTTTGGGAGTTCCCCGATTAAAGGTATTTTTTTTGGGGGCCACAAGGGGAAATTTAAGAATTTTAAGGGCCCTGTTTACTTTCTTTCTGTAAGAAGCAAAGCCTTTTTTATAATACGCCCGTTAAATTTAAAGTAATGCAAAAAATTTCCCCGCGGCACAAAAAAAAAAAACCTTTCCCCTTTTCCCCCATTTTCTTACCCCCCTCCCCCAAAAAACTTCTCCCCCTATACATATGGAAAAAAAGTTGAAGCTCTTTGGGGCGTGTATCCCGGTAAATACGTGACTAGAAAGTTCACCACCCACTGGTCCTGTTCGGTTTGTCAACCCTTTGCACAACCCCCCCCCTTTCCCGCCCTCTTTTCCCTTTAACTTTCAGGAAAATCTGGGGGTCGGTGCCCCCAAAACAAACCCAAAAACCCCAAAAGGCGGTGCATAAATTTAAAATTTTTGGGGCAAAAACGGACCCCTAATTTTAATTTTAAAGCTAGTCCCGACGAAGGAGACCAAAACAGGATCCCCCACCCCCGGGGTAAACTCCGGAAATTTTTCAATTTAGGGGGCACGTACTTAACCCCCCTACCCTTCGGTTGGACTAGGGCTGCCCAAAGCGGGGGGAATCGTGGTTCGTACCGGTGGGTTTCACTGGGGGTTTTTTCCCTAAATGGTTTTTTACCCCCCTTACACGCAAATGGGGGGGTGCACTTCCTCTTTTTTTAAAACCTTCATAATTCTTTTTTCTATTCGTTTTAATTGGTAAAAAAATTTTTGTATAAACCCCGAAGGGCCCGGGAAGCCGGGGCTAATAATATTATTATTATTTATTATTAGCACCCGGTTTTTTATTAAACCCTTCCCGGGGTTTTACGCACTTACGCTAATGTGTAATTGGGAGGGTGGGAAAAATTGGGGGAGATTTAAATGAAGGACCCAAAAGTTTAAGTGGAATCCCAACCACGGTGGGGGGCCTGGGTTCCCCCAAATTCACAAGATGTTTTTGCAGAGGTGAGGAAAGGGGGGTTTTGGGAAAACAGATTAAAACTTTGCCGGAATTAAATTTAATTTAAAAATAATAATAATAATTTAAAAATAATAAATATACATACGTTTTGGGCTAGCTGAGCGGGGTAGTTTTTCCTTTTATTATTTTCTCATTTTATATAAAAAAATTTTTTTAAAAAAAGGAAAAGTGTTTGGGTTTTTGTGGCCCAAAGCCCAGCCAAATCTACGGCACGCCGAGATCTAACTTTTTTTAAAAAAAGGGGGACGGAAAAGGGGTTTTGAATGCACCTTGAAGCCGGATTTTTAAATTTTCAATAAACTTTTTTTTTAAATTTGGGTATTTTTTTTACAAAAAATTTGGAAAAAAATATTTTTTTTAAAATGGTTTAGGGAATTTAAAAAATTTCTGAATATTTTTTTTCAATTTGTTTAAACGGGGAAAACCCTTTGGGGAAAGGGGGGGGGAGGGCTTATTATTTTCTTTTACCAAAAAGGGGGAAGGGCATGCTTGTGGGGGTTTTTGTTTTTATATAAAGTTTAAAGTTAAAAAAAAAAAATGTTTCCCTTTTTTAGAAAATTTTTCTTGCCAAAATTTTCTTAACAAAGATTTGTTTTTTAAAATTTTTTTTTAATTTTCTTAAACGTGCACTTTCTGAACCCGGGCTGTTTTCTCAAAAACGCGAAAAAATTTTATGAGCGAGAGCGAAGGGCTTACAAATTTTGCAGGGGAAAGTTTTTTTTTCCCCACTCCGGGGGTTTTTTAAATTTCCATTAACATAAAAGTGTTTTACAGCTATTGGGAAATTTTGGAGGGGGGGGAAG